>JACYFF010031954.1:83732939-83763591 GCA_017589665.1 Selenicereus undatus | reverse complement strand
TGTGTGTGTGTGTATATCTCTGTATGTGTATATATTTTCATCCACAAACACAGAAGTTTATTGATATGAAATTTGATTTTATTAATTTTTTTTTTAATGATCAATTAGGTTTTCCACTATCTTAATTGTTAAATTGTCATAGCTGTAATTTGTTTGAAAATTCTGTTGATTATATCATATTTTAAAGCAATAAAAATTACAAATTACTATCCCATGTTTTGCTATACTTTAAAGGCCGTTAAAAATTTTTTAAAAGCCCAAATTTTTTTCTATAGTGCGCACCTTGTTAGATAATTTATTGTAATTTGCATGTATGGTTACTATAGTAACATTGTTCCTGTAAAGGTAAAAAATAGTGATTGAGATTTGAACAATGCTTTTGTCAGAGCAAGCCAATAATGCAGCCTCCTCCAAGAGTTGGTGGTTCTGTATTATCGTGTAGAATGATGGGAATCTCGAACGAACCTCTTGTACATCAAGTCATTGTCAATTAGATTTGGGTTTAATCTCATTCAAATCTACAAGCACCGCTCAATCTGTGCACGGCCCATTCGAAATAGAGTATCATAGGGCAAGAGAGCAGGATGCTCATTGTTTGTCGTTAGCTTTGTATAATTAATTATCTACACTTGTCAGGTCTTGTTAGAAACCCTCATATCAAGGGTTGTCTGCGAGTTGGAATCTAATGCAGGGGTTTTTTTCCCACATTAATAGAATGTTAAACTCTGCGCATGTATGCAAATTAGTGAGTCACTCCTCTTATTAGTGATTACTGACATGTGCAGCAAGAGGTACTGAGGGAAATTCCATGTAGGAGACCGATCAATTAACCACATCGACCAAAAAGGTGACGAGAACGTCACTGAATAGTTCTCACCAAGAACAAATGAGTGATGATGATACGGAGGACATGGAGTTTGATCTGTCAAGGGTTCCTAACACGGAGTTAAAGCCTCTACAGGGCAGCCGTTATCCGAGGCTATCTTATAGTGCAATGGTGCAGCCGAATAACCCTAATTTGAACTTTTTAGCAAGGGTTATACCGTCAGCTGATGAAGGAGATTTTTTTGGAGGATTTGGTGATGATATGCTGCCGGACAAGGAAGATCTGAATTGCCAATTGTATTTCTTATGGTTGAAGAGAAATGTATGCTTGCTTAGACATAGACCTAGCAAATGGGTCATTCGGTTTGGGTATGGGGTCGGGTAATAGTTCGAGTTAAGTGACATTTCGGGTCAGTTCGGTTCGGGCCGGGTGAACTTCGGTTCGGATTGATTTTGGATCAACTAAATTTTGCTCCAATAAGCTTGTCGTGCAAAACAAGCAACTTTGTAAAAAATTTCAGGTCGTGTATGGTTTTATTCGGGTCAATTCGCGTTTAGGGTCCATTTTCGGATGGGGCATGGGTCCGGATCGTTCGGTTCGGATTTCGGATCTCGAGTTACTTTTGCCAGGTCTACTTAGACGTCTATGGAAGGATGCTTTCATTCTAAGGCTCTTGGAGAATAGTTTTGGATATATGCAACTCAAAACAAAGTTTGAGAGCTAAATGGGTGTTAAAGGGAGATTTTTCACTCATTGATATCGGGAATGGCTACTATGTGACTCGGTTCACTAATTTTGATGATTATGAACATGTTTCAACTCAGGGGACTTGACTCATTGGAAATAATTACCTTGTTATTTGAGAATGGGTGCCAAATTTTGATCCAGAGGAGGAGATTATCAGAAAGTCAATAGCATGGATGTTGATCCCTCAACTTAGCATTGAATATTTTAACAAGTACTTCTTAGGGGAGAAGATCTGAAAGAAAATTGGTTGTCATGTGGAATGGGGTCAGTATACTCGAATGAGTGAGGAGGCTGACCTAACAAAGCCCTTATTGTCCAAGTTTAGCTTGAACGGAAAGGTTTGGTACATCCAATACGAAGGGCTGAAAATGGTTTGCTTCAAATGTGGAAAAGAAGATCACAAAGAGGATAATTGCCGCGTTCGGAGGAACGCTTTTGTAACTGGTAGTGAAACTGAAGAAGTTAGTGATCACGAGCCTTCTAAAAAACTGAAAGAAGAGGACAAGTATGGAAGCTAGATGCTAGTCAAGAAACAGGCGAGAAAGAAGATGGGCAGATCTGCAAATCACCCTGCAAACTGGAGTAGATCAGAATCCGGTTCAAACTGAGAAATAGATAAGGGAGGCCAGCTCCAAGCGGGAAATGTGGGTAACATAGAGCAGTCAAATATGGAAGCAATAAATCAGGATAGTCCTTGCCCTCAAAATGCAGGATCACGAGTCAATGTGTTAATGGAAATAGACCTCAATATGGACACAGGAGCTGCGGTGGAGCAAGTGGACATGGATGTGTCCTATTGAGGATGTATCTCTTTCTCTAGTCTTTAAGAATCATCTTTATGGATTTTAGTATATATGAAAATAATTCATTAGGAGTGGGACCTCAACATTGCAAAATGAATTTAATTGTTTGGAATGTCTGCGGTGCTCGAAGTAGAGAGTTTTTCAATAATCTGAAGGAGTTCCTAGCTATGCACAAACCAGCTATTATTGCATTAGTTAAGACTCACGTAAGTGGTCCAAGAGCCAATGAAGTTTGTACACGGATTGGGTATAAAGGTTGTTTTAGAGTGGATGGGCAAGGCTTCCATGGTGGAATTTGGAAGTTGTGGGATAAGGAGGAAGTTCAACTCTCAGTAATCCAAGACCACCCTCAGTTTGTCACATAAGAGTTCGGTGTAGGGGGATGTGACCATGGGTCTTTACTTCAATCTATGCAAACCCACATCAACATAATCGAAAGGAATTGTGGCAGGAACTTGAGCTGTATGCGGCTGGGTGCTTGAAACCTTGGCTTCTCATTGGAGATTTTAATGAAACTAAAAGTTTGGATGAACGAAACCATGGGGAAGACAATATGATTAGACGGTGCATGAAATTCAATAATTTTATTGAGAATAATGGTATGATTGATCTGGGTTATTTAGGACCCAAATCTACTTGGGCTAGAGGCAAAACTTGGGAATTCTATAAGAGCGCATGCTTAGATAGAGAACATTCAGTGGCGTTCTAGATTTCAAGAGGGGGCGGTCAAGCACCTAGCTTATAGTCCTTCATACCATTATCCTATATATTCTGGTAAGCACTGCCAGGTTTATGCTAGTGGGTGTTCGAACAACGCCTTTCAAGTTTCAGGTAGCCTAGATGGAGCACATGCAGTTTGAGAATTTCCTACGTCAATAGTGGAGGGACAATATGTCATTAAGTATGGCTTTGGGCCATTTAACAAAAGAATCGGTTCAAGGGGACAGGGAAGTTTTCAGTATCCTTTTTAGACGAAAACGTAAAGTCTGGGTAAGACTACAAGGGGTTCAAACTAAAATTGAAGAGAGAGGTGGAAAGGCATTTGCTCCGGCTTGAGGTGAAGCTCCGAAAGGAATTGGATGAAGTGCTCTGATAAATTGAGATATTTTGATTCCAAAAATCCAAAATGGCAGCTATTAGAGATGGGGACCATAATACACGTTATTTTCACCTAAGCAATATTATCAAGAGGAAATTTAATATAATTAAGGCCATTTAAACGAGTGATGGAACTTGGTTGACTAATCCGGGATATATATTAAGAGGCATGTTACAGATTCTTTTACTACAAAAACGCGCCTAGTTAGATACGAGAATTTTCGTATCTAAATGATCAAATTTCGTATCTAAAAGTCGTTAGAAACGAACCAGAAACGGAAACAAATTCGTTTCAAAACCCACCGTCGCAGATCAAGATTAGATACGGAATCTGGTTTTGTTTCTTATTGATTCTAAATTTAGAAACGAACCTAGTTTTAGTATCTAATTGAAACGATCAAATTTCGTTTGAGACTCTACAAAGTTCGTATAAATTAGAAACAAATTAGAAATTAAATCCTCGTTTTGTATCAGATTGAAACGAAATTTTAGGTATCTATTTTGTTTCTATTTTGTATCTAATCGAAACAAAACTAGATAGTATCTAAATTTCGTGGCTGATTTCTTCGAGGGAGAGACAATCATTTTTATTTCTAAATCTTTGTTTTTATTTTTGATTAGGCATCTTGTTTACATATTTTCTCATAAATGTCCAATTCCCTTGTACATGAAAGCAACAAGCAACATATATGAGTCAAATATTCATACAACATAATGTACATATATATAAAGGTATATTACAACTTGGCGACAAAATTCCAAGTACAAAGTGTATGTCAAGAACCACCATTTATCCAAAAGTCATACCATCACTAAACCAAAGTTCCAAGTGCATGTCCATGCCAACTGCATGCCGTCATATATGAAAAATTACCAACATCCAACAAACATGAGTTAGGGAGACCTAAGAGCTGAGTTAGAGCTCCCAAAGCGAGATTCAATCCAAGCGATGGCATTCTTAGCTTGCTTAACTTCCTCTTTAGTCAAAGTAAGCTCCTTCCTTGTGCAATTTTACTATTTGCCTTGCAGTTTGTTCAATCGATATAGACCCTGACGTATGGATACTCCCTGTGTTTATGTGTAGTGTGCTTGTTTATTGCATTTTACCTTGACATCTTCTTGAAATCATCAATTTTCTTAAGTCTTTCAATCGATCTCCAAAGGAGTTGGCAACTAATCGATGATGTTGGTGTCGGGCTTTGCCATCACCTTCGATACCATGTCCTCAAGGTGTTCACCTTCCTTGTTCTGCCATTCATTATAACTCAGCTCCTCATACCAAGCGTAACATGTCTGCACAATATAAGAAAAGTGAACATAGCATAAATAACAAATTAAGGGTAACTTCATCTTAAGCTGACTTCCACTACTAAAAAACTGCCATTTTCCGACGGATAATGGCGTTTTTTCTATCGGAAAATGTAATTTTCGGGCGAAAATCCGACGGACATGGTCCATAGGAATAGGGTCCATAGACCCACCTTTCCGACAGAAAACATATTCCATTGGCCATTTCTCGACGGTCAGGGTGACAGTCGTCCAACGGAATTTCAGGCGTCCGACGGACCCTTCCGTCGACATACTCGGTGTAGATGTCCGCAAATTGCCGGACTGCCCGACGGAATGGTGTCTTTCCGTCGGATAGCTCCGACGAAATTGCCATTTTTCGTTGGATATTTCCGACGAAATGGCGATTTCCGTCGAAAAGCTCCGACGGATAGACATAATTCCCTCGAAAATTTGGGAAAAATTTTAAAAAAAATATTTTGAAAATGTAGTTCCCCAAATACAAATTTACAACCTGCATATACAAACTTAGGATAACCATATATTGACCGAACCAAAACCACCACACGTGTTACACAAATCGCAACAATCATAACCACCATACGTGGTACACAAATCGCAACAAACGTAACCACCACACGTGGTTACTTTCATTCAATAAGTATAAATAAACAATCACACCAAATGGACATTCTAATAATGTATTTAGAACTGATCGAGTAGGAAGTACAGTAATAAGAAACAAAAGCAATGCAACAAATGCAAGAAAACGTAACTGTTCAAATGAGTGTCGAGGAGGAAGGGGAGGATCGAGGGACCTTCTAATTGAAATAATCCCTATAGTCATGAAGGCGATCATCATACCCAAAGTTGGCGCTGCCATCATCATCATCACAGGGTTACGGTTGAGGTGGAGGAGGGACATAAGGAGCAGCGCGGCGGTGTTGTCGATGGCGCATAGAAGGGTGTGGGCGAGATCCAGACCCAGATGCTTGTTAAGCTCTCATAAACTCACGGAATGTATCTATCATACCAGATAATTCTGAAGTGAGTAAAGTCACTTTCTCTTCTAAGAGACGGTTTTTCTCCGCCATCGTACTGAGCTCGCTGTTCAACTGAGTGACCGTTGCTTGCACATCAGGGTCATGATCACGGTCATGGGATGTCGCTGTGGACTTCACCAGGTGCTTCAGTTTCACCCCTTCCGATCCTAACCCATACACACTACCCTTTTTGTTGTAGTTAGCTTGGACCCACAACTCGGTCTCAGATGGGACTTCAGTTGGTTCGGAGCCAGGATATGTGGAAGATTGTGAGTTTCGAATGTGGTCCCACTTTAATTGGTGCTCCGTCTACAAAATCATATTCAAAAAAACTGCACATTCCAAACAGAGCATTCAATTGTGAAGACACTGAGCTTATTTGTTAGGCAAGGAAGAAATCATGAAGGTGACTTACCCATCTTTTTTCAAATTTTTTGTCCACCCATTTGTTAGCCGCGTCTACATGAGTGTCCTTAAAAAGTTCGAGGTCCGTAACCTCCCTATTAAGCTTCTTCTCCTATACAATATCAGAATACGTTAACGTACAAGAGGATTCTTCTAATTAGATAAGGCGTTGGGAAAAATAAGTAAAAGAAATAATCAACCACGCACTCACCATGCATCTTCTATGCTCAGTAAATGGGATCGAACCAGATCTATGCAAAGAAGGACCTAACCCGTCCTGCTTGCTATTCCGGTTCTTCTTTGCCTGGGAATTCAACTTCAGAAATTTCTCGGAAGCCCAATATTCCTGCAGCGACTTCCAACTGCTGTCAGACAACCACAACGGTTGCTTCTTCCCCTTCTTCAACTCCCCGAATGTGTCCCTCAATCTACTTGCCCTTTTCTCCTCGAAATTCCTCCGTATCTAGGTCTTATGCTCTGGAGCCCAATGGTAACGCTTCTGCATGAACACAATTACATGCCAAAAAATGTAAATGATACTAACAATATGAATATATATATATATATATATATATATATATGTATGTATATGTAGATAAATGTACAAAAATTTGGAAAACTCTTACCTTAAACTCACCAAACCACAAGTCCCGCTATTGTTTAGGAACTTTCCCCCATGTTGGCCATGGCTCAGGATATTTGGTCGTAAATATCCTTGTAATCTCTAACACAACATCGTACGGACAGAAACTTGCAAATTAGGAAAGAATGAATCCCCGTCAGAAATTGTTAATTCATAACACAGTTGGTAGGACACAATTACTTACTCTTTACCGTCAGGTGTAATGAGTTGCTTGTTTGTGGTACTACCATGGCTAGAAGCATGTTCACTTTGTTCTTGACTCCTTTCTACAGATAATTGTGGAATAAGAGGTGCGTTCGGGATCATGCAGCTACCAGACATGTGTACATGGGGGATGTTGGGTGTCATGTGCTGAGTGAAGTGTATGGATGGAATAGTGCAAGGGGTCTGGGATAATGGTGTGGGGAACCTCAGGGGTTTGATGCCCCTAATATTGCTCTTCTTGCTGACTGGTGGGGTCCTGTCGGTCTGCTCCAAAAGAACGCCCACGTCCAGCCCCACGGCCATGATCTGTACCTGACATATTTGAGACAAATATATACAGAGCGTAGTGATCAAATAATATAAGTGACAAATAATTAATTGCATTTAAATTAACAGCAAATGTCGTGTGTAACCATAATTACATGTTGAACAATGCCATGTGACTAACAACTATTGTCAAGCATACAATGTCATAATTGTCTAAATTAACATAGAATACAATTTGGTTTTAGGTCACAATCTACTCATTTATCATTATCACTTTCATTCAGAGTCTTCAGTATCATCGTCATTATCATCCCACTCCTCCTCTTCACTTCTCTGAGCTGGAACGTCTTCGTTTACCTCCTCAATTTCTTCCTCTTTATTCAACAAAGTTGTAGGGAGCGTGTCAATTACTGGAGTCATGTGGGACACTTGTTCCTCTTGAAATGCAACTGGTAAAGTGAATTCATTATTCACTTTGTGTCTAGGTTTGTTTGGTACGACAACCACCAGTTAACTTTATCTCTTATTCCATTTGGGTATCTCATGTACACCACCTGGATTGCAGAAGCAGCAAATATGAATGGATCATATTTTTTGTATCTTCTTGTTGCATTAACCTCAACAAAGGGATATAGTTTGGTGCTACGTGTTCCTCGAGGGGTGTTATCAAACCAATCACACCTAAACAATGTACATTGTTTAAGTGGTTCTCCTAGATATTCAACACGAATAACTTCTTGAAGGATTCCATAATAATCATCATCGAATCCACCTTCCCCGCTCCCTTTCACACAAACCCCACAATTGTAACTCTTTTTTCCTTTACACCTTTTCTGTGTATGAAATAAGAATCCATTCACCCTCAATGCAGACCAGCTTGTGACCTTCCTCAAAGGCAGTTGAGCCAAATGGTACAGGTGTAGCTGACGTTCGTCATTGAACATTTGAACAATGTCAACCTACAAGTATTTATGTCTCAACTCATAAGGTCGAGACCATTTGTTAGAAATAAATTCTGATGAAATAGTACAGTAATTTCCAACGCGGATGGTAAAATTATAAAATCTTACTGCTTTTGTGAACCACCAAATAAACTCAGACTCTATCAGTGCATCTAACTCCACATTTGTGAAATTTGGGTTTCCCTGTAATTTTTGTTGTTTGAATAGTTTGTACAAGTCATTATTCACTGATTAGCACCATGTTTCAATTCATAAAATTATGTTCGTTCAATGCATGTAATGGATGAAAGGTGTACTTTTTTTTGTAACTTACGCGATGTACGGTTCAACTTCATTACAATTCAACAGAATATAAAGCTGTGCAGTGTTCATTTCTTCATCAGTTAGGTACCTCTGTGTCCGACTTTCCACAATAGTACCTTTGGTTTCGAAAACTGACAAAATTGGCTCACCATGTGGCTCCACATTGATTTCCTCATTTCGTCGACGTCTTATACGCATTGAAGGCACATTAGCGCTGAAGTAGAACGAAGAAAATTGTGATATCTCGAACACCAGATATGCTTCGGCCACTGATCCCTCAGGGGATGTTTTATTTTTAATTTTCTTCTTTAGCCACCCAAAGTACCTACATTAAAATTTTATGAGTGTTTGAAGCACACTTTAGTTTTACATTTACATGTGTGACGTAATTTTTCAAATGTATTTACCTTTCAAAAGGATACATCCATCGATATTGCATTAGACCCCCAAGGTATGGTTCTTCTGCCAAATGCGCAGGTAAGTGCTCCATGACATTGAAGAATCCAGGAGGGAAAACTCTCTCTAATTTGCAAACGATGATGCTTATATTGCCTTGCATTTCTTGTAACTTATCGACCCTTAACACTGTTGAGCAAATGTTTTTGAAGTACTCACTTAACTCAAAAAGTGGTTCAAGTACATCGTCTGGTAGCGCACGAAATGCTATTGGCATAAGCGTCTGCAGGAACACATGACAGTCATGACTCTTCATGTTTTGGAACTTTGCAGCCTTCATATCTATGCAATTCCCAAAGCTGGAGCAATAAGTATCAGGCATTGTAAGCTGCTGGGCCCACTCACATACCCCCTTCTTTTTGTCCAAAGAAAGGACGTACGAAGCCTTTGGCTTCAGTGTCCTCCCGTTAACACCTCGTTTAACATTTAGCTCTGGACGATCACACATGTCTGCCATGTCCAACCTCGCCTTCACATCATCTTTTGTTTTTTCCGGAACATCCATGACAGTGTTAATGATGTTGTCGCAGAAGTTTTTCTCTATATGCATAACATCCAAGTTGTGACGTAACAACTGGTCTTTCCAATGAGGTAAATCCCACAAGATGCTTCTCTTGGTCTAGTTGTGAACATTTCCTTTGAAACCCGGGATTACAAAATCTCCATCGGTGGTTACTTTTGGAAGACTACGCGCCTCATTCCATAGTTCCTCGCCAGTTCTCCTGGATGGAGGGCCCTCTTTCACCACTTTTTCCTTACAAAACGCGGTGCGGTTTTTCCGAAACGCATGATGTCGAGGCAGGAATCGACGGTGACAGTCAAACCATGATGCTTTGCCCCTATGTTTCAAATGTGTCGCCCTCTACTGATCCATACAAACAGGGCAACTCAAAACGCCATGAGTGGTCCATCCATATAACATTCCGAGCGCCGGGAAGTCATTCACTGTCCACATTAAGGCAGCTCTCATCAAGAAGTTCTGCCTCATGGAAATGTCATAAGTCTGGACACCATCCAACAGAGTTCGGAGCTCATCAATCAACGGTTGCAAGTACACATCTATTTTATTCTTTAGATTTGATGGCCCCGGTATAATGCAAGTCAAGAACATATATGGCGTTGTCATGCACATATCTGGAGGAAGGTTGTAAGGTGTCACAACCACAAGCCACATTGAATAAGAATGGCCAGATTGTGAGAAAGGGCTAAACCCATCAGCACACAAACCAAGCCTCACATTACGAGACTCAGAAGCAAAATCTAGGTATTTGCGATCAAAATGTTTCCACGCTTCCCCATCTGAAGGGTGACACAGAACCCCATCCTCACGCCTATTGTTATAATGCCACCTCATGTGCTCAGCTGTGTTTCTTGAGGCATCAAGGCGTTGCAACCTTGGTATTAAAGGGAAGTAGAACATTTTTGCATATGATTTTAACTTTTTCCTATTATCGCCTGACTTAATCGGCTTCCATCTTGGCAAATCACAAAACTTGTAATTTTCAAGGGCCGAATCTTCCTTAAAGTAAAGCATACATCCGCCGCGGCAACAATCAATCCTGTGCACATCTAAACCCAAACTTCGGACCTTCTTTTTCAACTTTGAGTAACTTTGGGGCACACGATTGTCTGGTGGGCAAACTCTCATGCAGTAACTGCATCACCTCATTCATACAATTCTACGGCATATTATAATCAGATTTGATACTCATCAACCTCATAGCATTGGACAACTCAGTTTGGTTTGAACATCCATCCCACAAAGGCCTCTGAGCAGTTTGAAGCATATCATAAAATGCCTGAGCTTCTGCATTTGGTTGCTCACTAACTTCAAACTCATTAGCAACAATGACATCGTTCACCATTGCTCCAACTCGATTGACAAACGAGTTCGTGTTATTGAAATCCGTAGGACTTGTTGGAGCCATGTTATCATACAAGTTTTGTTGGTTACTACTGCCAACATTTGCATATTCAGTTGGTTCTATCTCCCCATGAGATGTCCAATACCAATAGCCCTTAACAAAGCCGTTTTGGTACAAGTGTAATTTAACATCATCAGGTTCCCTATAAGCTCTGTTTCCACACTTGACACAAGGACATCTATAATGCCCATTATTAATGAACTCTGTTTGACACCTTGTAAATTGATCAAACATTTCTACTCCTTCTAAGAACTCCTGCCTATAAGATTTTCTCCCTGATAGAAATCTTTCATACGTCCACCTCTGATGGTGTGGTCCACACATATTATCCACTGTTCATCATTAACAAAGTAAGCAGTACATTGGTTACTTTAATCATCGACGTATTTATCACATTTTAATTCGTATATAACTGAATGCATGATGGGCTTATCATTAAAATATTTCATCATACGCTACGATTAACACGATACCAAAAAAAAACATATTATGACAATTAAGTCAGGATATAAACCTGTTTGAATGTTTGAAGTGGGAGCCCAAAGTTGTGACATGCACATCGACAATAACGACACTCATAGCAACAATAACGACGACGAAGAGGCGGTGGTGGCGCCGGTGGGAGGCACCGGAGCTGGGCGGCTGGGTTGGCGGTGGACGCTCAGGACCAACGCCCTCTGACAAGGCAGCCGCAGGGGGTGGTCGACGGGCTATCGCGAGGCGATCGGCGGCAGTGATTGGCGGCAACCGGTGGGGGAGGGGGGCGATTTTGGAGGGCCGAAGGAGAGAGAGAGGCCAACTGGCGAGAAGCCAAGTCGGGCCTCTTTTAAAGGAGGTCCGACGGACATATCCGCCGGACAGCCCATCGGACATTTATGTCCGATGGATATGCCTATCGGACCCTTCTAAAAAAGCCCCAATAGTAAAAAAAAAAAGAAAAAGTGCGGCCACTTTTCAAAAAAGGGCATCCGACGGGTGTGTCGCTGGAATATCCATCGGACCTGTCTGACGGATTGCGGTCCGCAGGAATATTCCGCTGGAAAAGCCTGCTTTTTATTAGTGTTCTCATGAGCTTTTTTTATGCAACAATAGTATTCATAAAAGCTTAAAACAAAAGCTGATGATATTTTTGAGTTAGAATGAAACGTTCCTTAAAAGTGCAATAGTCATTATGGTAATGAAGTTAAGACCCATCCAAGTTTAATCATCATGCCTTTACAACACTCTTTTACCATAAAATAAGACTAATTGCAAGTCACTAGGGGAGCTTAATTAGGAATCATTTAGCAAGCATGAAAAAATAAAGCAAAGCGTCTAGTTAATATATCTATGTCTTTCTTTGCTCGCACAAAAATCTAATTGAAAGCTTTATTTGGATTCAGGCACACCCTCTTATTGCCTACAAGTCTCCCCTCTAGACAGGTTTGAACTACTTTGTGTTTGGGTAAACATAATGTCAAAGTAACCCTTGATTTTGGTTTGTTTGGTTAATACAGAGGGACAATGTTAGGAACCCTAAGAGCACTTGATTATACTAGTTATAAACATTAAAATAAGACTAATTCCAAAGCCCGAACCTTTGAACAAAGTAGGAACCTTACAAAACATGATTTAGGGTTTCCTACTGCAAATCATTATGCTAGTATTGAGCTTAGAGGAACAGAGCAACATACATTTTTACTCAAATCATGTATTCAATTGATCTTTCAATAGTAGGTTGTATACTGCAAGTGATAAAACAAATATATTAGAGATACAGACAAGCAGCCACAAACAGGGAATTTGTTCTGTCTTCTTTCAATCAAGAACAAGAATGAACCCAATTTGAAGCATGAGATACAAGATTCCAGAGTAGCAGCTTGGCATAGAGTAATGGAACACAAAGAAAATTACACACACAAACATAGAGAGAAAGGGAAAAGAGACCTAGCATTTAGGCCTAAACAAGTAGCATGTAACAGCAGTAGCAGCGTGCCGTGGCAATGGAGCCTTGGTTGTGTTGTGGGTCGACTATGCCAGTAGGACTGCCCAGATGGTGAGTCAAGCGTTCGCTGCGACAGAGAGGCAAATTTGTACTATAAAACAAACCAATTTCGTAAAAATTTCAGGGATTTACCAACTTGAACTACTCAAAATAGAAATGAACCAACTTACCACACTTTAAAACACAACAATTTCGAAGCACAAGAACACACCTTTAGTTGCCAGAGGACCAGGATTAGTCGAAGCTTCATTGGAGCCATACACCCTTAGTCACACACTTGACACACCAAAAAACGAAAACCCCGTATCCTTACAACAAGAGAAAGATAGAGACGAAAACAGAGAGAGAAAGTTAGAGACTAACCTCAGATGTCGGAGCTCCGATTAGATGCTTGAGCAGTTACTGCGACTAGGGTTTTGCTGGAGGGAAGACAGCAGATGAGAGCAAGGAAAGCAACGCGAAAAATGAAAATCGTAGGTAAAGATTCTGATTATATTGGGCTAGCTATTGACAATTTTATCGGATATGAAAAATTGAAATAAAATTAAAAATTCATTTATGATAGAAACAAAATAAGTCATTTGTATCAATTTTTCGTTTCCAATTGATACTAAGGCCGTGTTCGGCAATAGCATTTTGGGTAGCGTTTATCACTTTAACCAGGTCAATACACTAATTAGCTAATTTTAAGTGTTCGATAAACTAGTGTTTTGATTAACATTTCAAGTAGCGTCTAGTGTTTTAAACAGCGTTTTTGAAAAGCTAATAGTATTAATGTTTGACATTTACAAGTAGCGTTTCATATTTTTTAGCCAAAAAATATCCTTTAAAAATTTTATCTTTGAAAATTATCTATATTCTTTTATATCAATTTACTTTAATCAGCTAACATAATAGCTAAATTTATTGAACACATTAGTTTCAACCGCTAATATAAATAGCTATCCGCTAACAGCTAAATTAGAAGCGTTATCCGCTATCTAAACAGCTATCCGCTACCTGAACCGCTATTCGCTACCTAAACAGCTAATTTTGCCGAACAAGGCCTAAATATTTTTTGTTTCAAAATTTCATTTCTAAATAAATTTTGAGACAAAATTTAAAGTTCGTTTCTGATTTTAGTATCTAAACAAGCGCTTTTTTGTAGTACATGCCACAGTTTGGAGAAGTGGCCTCCCTCAAGGATGTTTTCCAAACCTCCAAGATACTAGGTTTATAAAGTGTTCACAAGCATAGGCCATAAAAGGCACCAGGCCCATATGGGTACCAAGCTCTTTTTTTCCAGAGAGATTGGGCTCTTATTGGTAATCAAGTGTTTGATCTTGTTTTAGGAGTCCTTCAAGGAGTTACTATTCCAGATGCACTTAGGGCTATTTGGAGAGATAAAATGGAATGAAACTTGAACCCTTAGGTATCAAGTTTGACTCTTTTGTGTTTGGTGAGCACTTTAAGAGGATGGAACTTGAGACCTAGACAGGTATCAAGTTTCCCCCAATCTTAAGGAACTTGAACCCTCCCATTTGCAAGGGGGTTCAAGTCCTCAACCCCCTGGAATCAACACCATCGTCGTCATCATCGTCATCATCGTTATTAATTATTTTAATTAATAATTATTATTAATATTAGTAATAATTATTATTAACACTAATGATATAATTACTAATAACATTAATAATAAGTGTTATTGTAATTATTATTTATTATTATTAATATTAATAATTAATATTATTACGAATATTAATTAATAATTATAATTATAATTACTAATTATTATTGATAATATTAATCATTATTATTATGATTAATAAGAACAACAATTATGATTATAATTATTAATTAGTACGACTAATATTAATTAATAATTATAATTATGACTAATAATAATTATTTTTATTATTAATTATTATTAATATTTATAATTAATAATAATTAATGATAATAATTAATAATTATAATTATAATTATAATTATTATTAATTATTATTAGTAATAATAATAATAAATATTATTATTAACTACTATTTTTTAATTAATTAATATTATTAATAATATTTATAATTAATAATAATTAATAATATTAATATTAATATCCATATTAATAATTATTATGATAATATTAATAATTATTTTTATTATTAATAATTATTAATAATAACATTTATAATTAATAATAATTAATATTATTAATATTAATAGTAATTATTATGATTATTATTTGTATTAATAAGAATTATGTTTGTAATTATTATTAATTTTTATTAATATTGATAATTATTATGATTAATTATTGCTATTAATTAATAATTACTATTATAATTATAATTATTATAAATTATAGATTATTATTATAAATTATTAATATTACTTAATAATAGTATTAACAATAATTATTTTTAATGTTAATAATAGTAATAATAACAATAATAGTTAATAATTAATAATTGTTAATATCAATAATATTTATTATTGATAGTAATAATAATATTTGTTATTATCATTGTCATTAATATTACTATTATTGTTATTATTAATCGTTATTAATCATCATTATTTTTTTAAATAAAATGGATTTGATTCCATTCCATAATCTATAGCCAAAAAATAAGGATTGAAACTTGATTGCACTCATTTTCTCTCCAACACACATGAGTTTAGGATTCAAGTTCCACCCTTCATCCCTCAGGGATCATCCCTTGATTCCATTCCATTCCATTTTTTCTCACCAAACAGGGCCTTAATGAGTCATTTATTACCCTACTACTAAAGGTAGCCAACCCAAGGTCGATTACACAGCTTAGACCTGTTGGTTTATGTAATGTGACATATAAGTTTATTACTAAGACCATTGTGAGAAGGTTGAAGGAAGTTTTACCTGATTTGATTTTCCCCACTTAGTCTAGTTTTTGTTCCGGGTAGGCAGATTGGTGGCAATGTCATCATCATGCAGGAAATCCTTCACACAATGAGATATAAAGGAGGAAGTCTGGGGGTTTATATAGGAGACATTGCTGCAGATGAATCTTCCTTATTGGCGAAGGTGATCTTAACCTGTGTTATCACTTGTGAAATGAGTGTTATAAAACCCTTTTTACTTGCAAGTGCACAAGATCAATTGTAGACTATCGTGCATAGGGTGTCGATCTCTCGTGGAATACTAGTGATTTTAAATTTAGCATTTTCAATTAAAAAGAATAATTCAAGGGAGTTCAAATATCAATATGAATGAAAGAAACAAAAGAAAAGCAAATGAGTCAAGAAAAGAGAGAGGGGTCAAACCATAGAAAGATCTAGGACTTCGGATTTTACCAATTGACAAAAATATTAAATTACTAACTCAAATGGGGATTCAATTAGTCTCTTGCTCAATCTAAACTACAAGCATTAGGCCATAAATTAAAAAAGATGAATTATAATTATCAAATGATATTATTTATCCAGTAGTTAGCATGAATCATTGTTTTTAGACATAAGGCATCTTATTTCTAGCATAAATTATTCAATTTTAACAATTATAATCTCAAACCCAATTTCATTACATCATATTAGCCTACAAGGTCTAATCTTCATTTCAGATAGCAAATTAAACTATTGAATTCAGCATGAATGATCAATAGTATTAAAATACATAAACATGTTAGTATCAAATATAAAATCAAGATTATGCAATGTAAGAGACAAACATAACCCCAAAAGAAATTAGTAATCAATGTTATTAATCAAGGATTCATCTTAATCCTAGATAAGTATTTTAGTCGGACATAGTTAGTGAAAACACCATTGAAGTTGGTCTAGCCATCTCTTAATATTGGTATATTTCACTTCCTATGTCCAAATTTTGGAACTCAATTACAAAACTAATTAAGCACAAACTATCTCATTTGAGTCACAAATGAGATGAGAAAAGGAGCGAAAAATAGCTAACAAAACTTATTTTCTTCTAAATCCCTTAGCCCAAATGATTTTATCTTATAAAAGACTCTCTATAAAAATTGAAAGATAGAAGATGAGAGAATGATTGAATGCTTGGATGAGTGGATGAGTAGATGATTTTGCACTAGTCTTGGTCCCCTTTTATAATGAAAATTCAACCTCTTTTGGTGCCGAAAAATTAATGAAAAATTAATTTCACTTAATTTCTTCGTTGTTATATTGCATGAGAAAATGTTAGCATGTAGATAGAGATCAATATTGATTATTTAGCTTTGACTAGGTCAACAATTGACCCATGTGGAAAATTGGGCACTTGATAAAATGGTGCTGCTAGGCCAAACTAACGAGTCACACAGAGGGGACAGACAAAGAGTAAGGGGGCACTGGGTACTAAGCCATCTTGGGTCAAGCGAGACGAATGCAAAGAAGCCCCAGGCTAGGCCTCATTGGCTGGGGGAAAAAGATGGAGCTGGTTGGGAGGCTGTTGGATGTTGCGCCTAGTGTGGGCCCTGAAAACCAGAAAGGAGCAAGCCCAATCGCAAGGAGAGAGGAGGGAGCACTAGAGGCCTAGTACACTCGGCCTAAGTCGTGCTATTTGCAAAGCGAGGTGGGCCACTTTCTTTTCTGTTTTTTTTTTGTTAGGCTTTTGGACTTGGACTCTAAGCATTACACGTGTAGGAGCTGGGACAAATTTGAGTCGAATTGATCAATTTCGTGCCCAAATTCATTTATTTTGTTTTTATATGAAAATCATATAAAATAAGCATTATTCTCTCATAAAAATATATCTCAAAGACTAACAAGTAGGTAAAATAGGGAGTAAATTTACCCATAAATTATGAGCTATCAATGAGGAACCCACTGAGAAATTTTATCCATCGCAGTGGGTCAAACAGGGTGATCCGTTGTCACCGTACCTATTTGTGCATGTATGGAGAGGCTAGCACACTTGGTGGAGGAAGCGGTCCACATGAATTGTTGGCGGCCCATATTGGTGAGTGGAAATGGCCCAAGACTGTCAAAGCTTATGTTCGTTGATGATAGTTTTGTTCGCGGAGGCTGGGCCGGATCAAGCTACTCTGATGTGTCTGTATTAGATAATTTTTGCAGGGCCTCGGAGCAGACAGTCAGCATGACAAAGTTCAAGGTTTTTTTCTCACCAAACACGCTTAATGAAGTTTTTGAAAACATTATGATATATTGTATATGGAGGCTACTAATACCTTAGGGATGTATTTGAGTGTCCCCACTGTACGTAGAAGACTATCAAAGGCTCAATTTCAGCATGTGTGGGAACGGGTCAATAAAAGGTTAGAAGGATGGAAAACAAAGTGCCTTTCATTGGCGGGTCAAGCAATAATGATTCAATCTACTTTAATGGCCATTCCAGCGTATTCGATGTAAGCCATCCGTATGCCTCATTCAATTTATGATAATATTAACCTGAAAGTACGTAGATTTTTATGAAGTGGAACTTTGGATGAGAGAAAAAGCCATCGAGTTAAGTGGGAGAAGGTGACAAACTCAAAATGGGAATATGGATTAGGGATTCATTCTATGTGGCATCTTAATTCAGCCCATCTAACCAAGTTAGGCTGGCAGTTCATTAATGACAAAACCTGATTGTGGGTGTTACGATCAGAAAAGAAGACAAACAGATGAATGAACAACTTAATTCATTGATTTACAAAGGTGTAATACATCAATATTTATACACATAGAGAGATGATATAAAAGGAACGCTAAATCAACTATAATCAAGATCTCAATCAAATCGTGATTATAGTAGTCAATTGCTAATCACTAAAATCTCCACAATCACGAAAATCTCTCCACACAGATACCAAGAATACCTCAACATCCCCCCTCAAACTCAAGATGGGGTAGTTGAAACCAGCTTGAGTTTGTGCACTAAAGTATGAAAGCGGCCAGGAAGATGTGACTTTTTGAACAAATCTGCAGGTTGATTAGAAGAACTAATGGATAGGAGGCGTATGGTACCGCGGACAATATGTTGATGAGTGAAATGAAAATCAATCTCTATATGTTTCGTTCGCTCATGGAAGACATCATTGTGAGCAATTTGTATAGCACTTTAGTTGTCACAGTAAATAGATGTAGCAGTAGTCTGAGGAACAGTCATATCTGTAAGTAACCAACGAAGCCAAAGTACCTCAACAGTAGTGTTAGCAATGGCTCGATACTCACTTTCAGTGCTGGATCGGGAGGCTAAGGTTTGCTTTTTGCTTCGCCAAGAAATAAGTGAATCAGCAAGGAAGATGTAGTAACCTGTAGTGGAACGTCTATCAGTAGGATCACCTCCCCAGTCACCATCAGAATAAGCTCGTAGTTCAAGAGAAGATTTCGCGGAGAAATATAGGCCATGAAACAAGGTGCCTTTGATGTAGTGTAAGATCCGAAGAACAGTAGCATAATGAGTGGAGCGGGGAGCTGACATGAATTGACTGACCAAGTGAACTGCATAGGCGATGTTTGGGCATGTAACTGTAAGGTAAATTACGCTGCCAACAAGCTGCCGATAAAGAGTAGGATCTGGAAGTGGAGTACCATATGTTGGAAGAAACGGCACATTCGTTTCAAGAGGCGTGCTTTCCACCTTACAATCGGAGAGACCCGCTTTTGTCAAGAGATTAGAAGCATACTTAGCTCGAGATAAAGAAATAACATCCTCAGAAGAAAGAACTTCAAGGCCTAAGAAGTAACAAAGGGGCCCCAAATCCTTCATGTCAAATTGTTTAGTTAAAAACTATTTGACAATTTCAATACCAGATGAGTCATCACCTGTAATTATCATATCATCCACATATAGAAGTAGTAAAACAACACCGTGGTCCGTTTTTCATAGAAATAGTGCATTATCATGTGGATTAGAAGAGAAATGAATTTTCTAAGTGTAGTGCCGAACTTAGCAAACCATGCTCCGGGAGCTTGTTTAAGACCATATAAAGCACGACGGAGACGACAAACTTTGTTAGGAGGATGATCATACCTAGGTGGAGGCTTCATATACACTTCTTCCCCTAAATCTCCATTAAGAAATGCATTTTTGACATCCATTTGATGTAAGCCCCATCGTTTAGAAGCAGCAATAGCAAGAAGTGTTCGAACAAAAGTGATACAAGCCACCGGAGCAAAAGTTTCTTCATAATCAATTCCATATTCCTGAGTATAACCCTTTGCAACGAGTCTAGCTTTATTCCTTTCAATAGAGCCATCAGATCATGTTTTTATCTTATAAATCCACTTGCAACCAACGAAGGGCTTGTCAGGAGGAGGATCAACCAAGTCCCAAGTATGAGTCTTTTCAAAGGCCTGTAATTCTTCTCGCATATCTTGCTGCCAATGAGAGTCATTAGATGCCTCTTTATAGGTATGAGGTTCATGTAAGTTAAGCATGGATGAAAAACAATAATAATCACGAAGATATTGAGGTGGGTTTCTTACTCTATGAGAGCGATAAGGGGGAGACAGATTATCAATGGGAGCAGGAGAGGTAGGTGGCTCTTGAGTTGCTGGAGCAGGATCTGAAAGCGAGACTTCATCATGAGAAATAGTCATAGCATCCGACGTATGTGAGAACTCAGACGGGGCAAATTCACTAGGAAATAGCTCAATTGAGGAATTAGAGAAAAAAGGAGTAGATGCAGGTGGGATAGACTCAAATTTAGACAGTGAAGAAAATTTAATGTGTTCCCAAAAGGCAACATGACAGGAAAGACGATTTCAATGTGAAATGGGATCCCAATAACAGTATCCTTCGTCTTCTGTCCCATAACCCAGAAAGAAACAAATGCGAGCATGAGCTTCTAACTTAGTGTACTCATGTGGTTGAAGAAGAACAAAGCAAGTACAACCAAACACCTTAAGAGACTCATAATTAGGTGGGTGGTTATAAAGGCGCTCAAAAGGAGACACATTACTAGGAACAGAAGATGGAAGTTTGTTGATGGTATAGACAACAGTCAAGGCTGCTTCACCCCAAAATCGCTCTGGATAAGAAGAAGAGATAATCATAGCACGAATGGAATTGAGGAGATGTTGAAGTTTTCGCTCTGCGCGACCGTTCTACTGAGATGTGTGGGGACAAGAATATTGAGAAAGAGTACCATTGTCGGTAAGAAACTTTAAGAGTTTGGAATCACAATATTCCATGGCATTGTCTCTTTGTAAGGTTTTAATGGTTTATTTAAGGACGAAGTTCCTAACATGCCATGAGAAAGTAAAGGATGAAGTTTATTTAAGGAGTTATGACCAAGACGTTGATGCCAGATTGATAGAGGAACACTAGTGGAAATAGCACATATAGGGGTCGAGGAATGAGCATGCAGGGAGGTGAGTTCAAACAGACGTCCAACTTTACGACCAGTTCTGATGATTTGTCCCGTCTTGAGATCCTCCACACGACACCCAATAGGTGAAAAATTCACTTCATAACCATAATCACACAATTGGCCAACGGAGACAAGATTAAAGTTTAAGGTCGGAATTAGAAAAGTATCAGGTAATGAAACATTAGTTGAGGAAATAAGTCCTTTATGACTAATGTTCATAATGGAACTATTGGCGGTCTTAATGGAAGAGGAGTTGGCAGTGGGCGCTAATGAAAAGAAAAGGTCAGGGCAACTTGTCATGTGATTACAACAGCCACAATCAAAATACTAGGAAGAGTTACCTGAGAGAGTAGCGGAAGCTGTAGTGTTATTACCAGTGGTAGAGACAAGTTTACTAAGAAGGGCCTGAAGGTCAATTGAAGAAGAGGGAGATGATTCGGAATTGTTGGCTTGGTAGACTGACTGGGACGAGTCTGATTCCTATTTTGAGGACGAGTCGGACAATCGTTAATAAAATTATCAGACTTCTTACCGCATTGACAAAATACTGTAGAACAATTTTTGGCAATATGTGCCTTTCTACGGCATTGATGACATTCAACAATGGGGCATTCTGGGAAAAGATGACCAATTTGATGACAGTGACGACAAATCTTGGCGTTCTTGTCAGAAGCTACGGAAGCAGAATCAACTTGTGTCTTCAAAAGCCCTAATCGAGTTTCCTCTGATTTCAATCGAGGAAGGGCTGCTTCAAGGGTAGGCAAGGGTTGTTGATTAAGTAAAGTTGCTCGTACAGGCTCATAATCGTTAGTAAGAGCCATCAAGAATTGAATTAATCTGTCACCATTACGATATGCTACAAATTTTGCAGCATCTTCGGCTTCCTTCCACACGGACTCAGATAAGGTTAATTGATTCCAAATAACTTCCATTTGAGCAAGAAAGCCATATACAGGTTGTCCCTTATCTTGTTTCAAACTACTGAGCTCTTTTATAAGTTGAAAACGATGAGACAAGTCAGAACTTGTATATCGTTGAGCAAGATGGTCCCATACTGCTTTTGCAGTTTCAAATTGACCAAACTGAATATGGATGCTTGGAATAGAAGTGTTTCGAAGCCATGTAATAATCTGATGATTTGTGCTATCCTAGTCCTCAAGACATTTAGCAAAATTCTGATCTGCTTCACCAGTAGCTTTTGTGGGACATTTTATGTCACCTATAGCATGTCTCCATAGTTTACGCCTTTTAAGAAAACTACGCATTGCCTCAGACCAATACCTGTAGTTTGTGCCATTAAGGATCATAGAAATGGGTTGGGAAACATCACTCTTGTCCATCATAATGAATACAGGGCAAACTAAAACTTTGACAGGAAGACTTCAAAGATTGAAAATCACCAAAGTTTGATGAGAGAAGGGTGATAGGAAAAACTGCACCAAGAAGGATTTAGGCAAGCTTTAAAAGAAAATGAAACCCAACAACCAATCCTAGGGCTCTGATACCATGTTACGATCAGAAAAGAAGACAAACAGATGAATGAACAACTTAATTCATTGATTTACAAAGGTGTAATACATCAATATTTATGCACATAGAGAGATGATATAAAAGGAACGCTAAATCAACTATAATCAAGATCTCAATCAAATCGTGATTATAGTAGTTAATTGCTAATCACTAAAATCTCTGCACAATCACGAAAATCTCTCCACACAGATACCAAGAATATCTCAACAGTGGGCTAGGGTTTTATCGAATAAATATTCTAAGGGGCGGAGCCAACTAAAGGCAGTGCAAGTCAGGGCTACTTCTTCTAATGCGTTGGAAGGAATAATGGAGAATATCCAAATACTTCACAAGGGTGTTCGTACGGCCGCAGGGAATGGACACAGTGCTCAATTTTCTCATCACCGATCGGCAGTTAAGGTTCCTGTACTTGATTGTGCCATTATGTTTGTCCCACCTCAAGTCCAATTTCTTGTGGTTAGTAACTATTGAGAGGTTGGAGTAGGATGGTGATGGGAGGGTTTGGCAAATTATCTTCCTGAGGATGCCCTCAAAGCAATAGCTTCTGTCAAACTATGCGCGATGGAGGACACGAAAGATCAGCTATGTTGGGGAAATACAAGTTCTGGGTATTTTTCTATAAAATCTGCACTTTATATTATCCATGGAGAGCAGGTTTTGGATGCAGACCCTATTTGGACCACATTGTGAAGGATGAAAGTGAAAAAATTAAAATAAAAATGTTCTTATGGATGGTGATTTTGGATAAGCTAATTATGCACAATGTGAACCGTACTAGGAGGGGTCTCTCTAATGACCCATGGTGCTACTTGTGTGATGAGGGAATGAAAGTCACAGAGCATATTTTGTGGTCCTATCCAGAGGCTTGAAGTGTCTCGCAGCCTTTCTCGAGCAATGAACATGGAGGCAAGGGGTATAATACATGCTTTAAGGATTGTGTTTTGGCTAATATCAAGGATGATGAAGTAGATAAGGAATGGCCCACTAAATTTGGCATTATATGGTATATCTGGAAGTGGAGGAACAAAAGGTTGTTTGACCAATGGAAGTGGGGTCGATGGATAAGATTTTGTTCTTGAAGGTGCGCTTTGTTAAGTACTCCGAGATATTAATACTGTCAAACTTGTACAGCAGAGTCTACCTCACCAAAGAGTGATAAGGATCATAAGGTGGGAGGCACCACCTGAGGGATTGGCACTACTTAATATAGATGGGCAGCAAAAGGCAATCCAAGGATTCCTAGTGGTGGCGGAGTACTGAGAGGAGACCATGGGCAATTGCTTGGTAGATTTGTCGAGTGCACGGGCTGGTGCACCTCACCAAGGCAGAATTAAAAGCAGTGTTGCGAGGCTTGCGTATGGTGTGGGAAGAAGGTTTTACCAAATTATACATAAAGATAGATTCGTTAGTTGTTATGGGTTGGCTCAAAGGATCATATAAGCTACCTTTGGAACATGTTCATCTGGTGAGACAGTGTAAAGATTTAATAGAAAGGTGAGGATGGGAGGTCTTAATCTCTCACTGGTATCGAGGCCAACCAAGTTGTGGATAAATTGGCCAATATGGGGACCGAGTTAGAATGAGGAGCAATATTGTGTCATTTCCCTCCCCTTGAAATTAATGAGTTGTTACTTGCTGATATTGTAAGGATCTCTTAGCCCCATATGACTTGAATAATAAAGTGTTTTTCGAGTCATAGACCCCTCTTCCACAGTCCCAAAAAAATGTGATTGCTAATCGCTTTTTTGGGTAGAATTTCACTAACACTATGGTAGCGTTTGGTTGGATGTAATGCAATTAAGTGGTAATGCAATTAATAATGTAATGTAATGAAAATGAGATGTAATGCAATAGTGATTGCATTACCACGTTTGGTTGGTTATAATCTAATTGCATAAGGTAATGTAAATATCATTCCATTACCATGTTGGTTAACTATTTAATATGTAATGGAATCAACTTTGCATTCAACTTTGTTTAAAAATATTTGTTCTTAAGATTGTCAATATTACAAGAAATAAAAGGACTAATTCAAATTTTAATACTAAACTTAGTAATTGTTTCAACAATTATGAAAAATACATAGCATAGGTTTCACAATGTTTTGTCAAATTAAAAGTCCAACAGCAAGAGAGGCCTAAATATCCCCTCGAAGAAGAGCTTGCACCCACTCTTTCCTTTCGACATCAGGGATACTGAAAAATACATCTACGCTCTCTGGCTCAGATGCAATTTTTCTTGTCGCTCGATGCCTCTCCATGGTTGTCAAACCCAAGTTAGCCAATTCTTCATTCAATTTGGAGCGCTTCTCACTTAGCTCGACATCAAAGCCGATAGCTCGACTAATGTTGCTACTTGCAGCCCTTATCTTTCTCCCGAGAATAGATGCAACTTCCGATAAACCGTTAACTAAGTTATCAGATGCTCTTACCCATTTTCCTAAATTCCCAGATTTCCCAAAACTTGCCTCAACCCCAGAAGGCTCTTGAGTAGATGAGAATGCAGGTTCATCTTTCTTACTTGACTCTTCATGTTCTCCCTCTTCATTCACCTCATCTTCCATTTCTTCAGGGCCTTGTGCATCTTTCCCCGAAGCACGATCATTTCCAAAAATAATGCACAAATCCTCATAATAGGGGCACAGTTTACCTCTCCAATCATTAGCTCTAGGGTGATTCTGTATCATGAAGAATTAATAATATTAGAACACAACCACTAAAACGAGCAATAAAAAACATTGAAGAACCTGGATAAAAAAACATTAAAGAACCTGGATAAAAAACTACAGAAGGTCATATTCTGGACAATGGCTTGTACAGCAGACTTGTACAGACTGAAACATACCAATTATCCCAGTAATCCCATTATCCCAGAGCCAGAAAATGACAGAGACTCAAGATCAGAACTAGAAAAATTGAAATTCCACGCACAGAGACAGAGACAGATTCCACAAGCAATCTGGATAATACCATGACCCCAAAACAAACTGAAAATCCATCTTCATCAATATTCCATAAGTATTCAAAAACTAGAGAAGAGACTCAAGATCAGAACTAGAAAAACTGAAATTCCACGCAAAGAGACAGAGACAGATTCCACAAGCAATCTGGATAATACCATGACCCCAACACAAACTGAAAATCCATCTTCATCAATATTCCATAAGTATTCAAAAACTAGAGAAGGTCAGATTCTAGACAGTGGCTTGTACAGCAAACTTGTACAGACTAAAACAGACCAATTATCCCGACAAGACCATTATCCCAAAACCAGAAAATGACAGAGACTCAAGATCAGAACTGGAAAAACTGAAATTCCACGCAAAGAGATAGAGACAGAGACAGAGACAGAAAATGAAGAAAATGAGGTTGAACGATCTTACCTTCACGTAAGCTTTCCAAACTTCTTTCTCGGCCACCACTGACTTTGTTTTTGGATCCCATCCAAATCCACTTGTGCAGCTTCCAACTACCATGTCATGTACAATATTATATATGCCTTTCAAATGTCGAAGTCGAGAATGCACATGTGGCTGAGCTTTTAGATTTGATTCGGGCAATTGGCCTTAAGTTTCTCTGCAACAGTGTTTAGAAACCCTGGTTTAAACCCATTATCATCTTTGAATGATGTTCCACCGTTCACAAGATCTTTAAGAACTTCAATGAGTGCATCATCTTCTTCCTCTTTCCATTTTCTTTTATTTTTTCCCGGACCACGATCTTTTGGTGAAGCCATCGACCTCAGAACCTGCAGTAATGATCAAGAAACATGGTTGCTATCCTTATTTAATGAGTGCAGGAATATGAACTTCAATGAGTACTACATCAACCAACTATCCAGGTCACTATTTCAACCAATTATCCAGGAATGAACATCAATGATCCAGAAACATGCTGAAGAACACACTGATCCAGAAACAAGAGACCAGAATACAAGAGGTGCAAAAACAATTTTCTCAGAATAATGATCAACATCATAAATTATAGAGCAATCAAAAGTAAATAATAGCCTACAAAATATCACAGTTCTTTGAGTATCCAGTTTACAAAGAACTTGAGAGTATGAGCAGCAAGGCAATATAAGCAAGTATCCAGTTTACAAAACCAACAATCTTTGCTAATTGAGCAGCCTTCATTGCTTGAAACAAGTAAACAACGCTAACACAATATAAACTTATGAAAGCACCAGAGGTTTGCACTACCAATTGATCATTTGCCAAGTTTACGCTAACACAATATAAACTTACGCTAACACAATACAACGCTAATTGGGCATTTGCCAAGTTTACAAGTGTCTAAACAACGCCAACAAAACAAGTAAACATATCATCTTTGTCTCCTGCTTGCTCGCCAACTATCAAACATCTCTCTAGCTAATTGGTCACGCTTCACTCTCCATTCATCAGAAGATTCAATGGTGTCTATGTGCTCTTCATCTCTCCTTTGTCACCTTGGTCCACTTATATTGTAGTATTCCTCCATAGGATCTATGGCCATCTCTCTTCTAATAAGATTATGAAGTAAGCAACAAGCCATGACAATTCTATTCACCGTGTGAACGGGATAGAATGGAGGACTTCTAAGAATAGCCCAACGCATCTTCAACACGCCAAAACATCTCTCTATTATATTTCTAGCGGATGAATGCTTCATATTAAACAACTCTTCCGGAGTTGTTGGTTGGTAACCACTTCGCCATTCATTGAAATGATACCGTTGTCCCCTATAAGGAGCAAGAAAGCCTTCACAATTCGTAAAACCCGCATCCACAAGGAAGTATTGCCCTAAAACATATGAAAAGGCCAAAATATTAACTCCTAGCACATTTTTAAAAAAACACGAGTCTATTCCAAGCAACTATTTTATTACCGTGTGGGATTCTTAGCCCATGTCTTCTACTCACCGCATCCCGAAGAACTCTACTGTCGGTCGCAGATCCCTCCCAACTTGATAGAACATATATATAGTGCATCTCTTTTGAGCATGCGGCTAACAAGTTCATGGCTATTTCACCCGTACGATTTCGATATCTAGCCTTGTCCACTTCTGGCACACGCATCTTGATATATGTTCCATCCAAAGCCCCAATGCAATTCTAAGACCCAAGACAACATAACTAAGTTAAGAATTTCAAATGAAAACAATTGTCAAAGCATTACTAGGTATAGTTTATACCTTGAACCATTTCCATCGCTCATCTCTAGAGTTCTCTTCAATAGGCTCCGGTTTCTTGAGTAGTACACTTTGCAATCTTATAACACTCTTTAACACCTTATGAAAATACTCACTGATAGTCCACCCTGACCTCTTAAATGCATCATGCACAATCCGATTCTTTGCGTGATGCGCAAGAATATTAGGAAACGAAGTCACTTGCTCTTCCAATGGCACGTATTTGCTATCATCCAACCTCCCTATGGTTCTTAGCATACTACATAGCTTAAAGAAAGTTTGTCTATCCATTATAAGATGGTCAATGCATTTCCTATCACTCTCACGAATCAAGCCATTTACGTAGTTGATTCTCCAATATGTATGCTCTGTTAAAGAATATGACTTCTTTAAAGAGTACTTCTCCTTGTGGTACTTCAAAATGTGACAAATAATTTGGAAAAACAAGTCGATCACATTGAAAACTTCCAACCATAACAAGACCAGACTTGCATATTGCTTTCTCTTTTTTGTTCTCCTTGTGGCTAAGTTCAAGCGAGCCATGACTTTTGCGAATAGAAACTGCAAGTTACATCCCATAACATATATAACTTTCACAAATGAATCTAATTTTCTCAGTGAATTCCAACCAAGAACTCTTGATCAAGATAACCATAATAAATCCACACAAAAAATAAAGGAAATAGAAAAAACACAATTAGCCATCAAATTTCATTTCTTGGGGCAGAAATGGGGCAAGCCAAACACATCAACCCCCCTTAATTCTACATAGTGCAGGTTGTGAGGTGTTCAATTATGTGCAGTTTCTGATGAACCCAACATGTGAAGTTTGTATAAGTGCCCTTTTCAAGCAGATTATGATACTTATGAGACCTCCATTTACTTATGAGACTTCCATCAGGCCATCAGAGAAGGACACCATCAAATTTCAAGCAGAGCATGATGAACAGAAAAAACATGTTTGATCTGACTACAAAAACAAACAATTCTGAGCACATACTAGACACCATTTACAAATAGAAACACCAACTCACAACAAATTACGTCAGAGAAGGATATCAGAACATAAACGAACCATTTTTTCTTGCCTTAAGCATTCCCAGAACATAAGCGAAAGAGATCGACAACACTTACCTCAAATCGATCCTTCTAATTTGCTCCTTCTAATTTCAGCCCAAATCGATCCTTCAAATTTCAGAAACTAAAGGACGCGATTTTCAACAAACGACGATCGAATAACCACTACAAAATCCATAAAAGTATATCACTATTTTCGCCCAGAAAAATCACATTTTTTACCAGAAAAACAAATTGCATCAACAGATTGGCAACACTTACCTCAAATCAATCCTTCTAACCACAAATTCCTGCTTCTAATTTAAGTTGATCGAAGATAGCAGATCGAAGGATCAAAAATGAAGAGAGATCAGCTCGAGGATTGTTCAAGGAGCTCGAAAACAGCAGATCGACGTTCCCAGATCCATGGCAACTCCAGGAGAGAGAGAGAGAAAGTTGACTTCAGATAGAGAGAGAAAAGGGGGGACTTCAGATAGAGAGAGAAAGGGGAGAGCTAGGGTTTTGGGGGGGGCTTCAGATAGAGAGAGAAAGGGGAGAGCTAGGGTTTTGGGGGGGATTTCGGGCGAACAACTTTTCAACGGACCTTCAAGCTAATTTTGATTACCTTAGAGAAGGTAATCATGATTGTTCATGGAGGCCCATGTTATTCTTATTACAACCTTCTATGTAATTTTGAATACAAGGTAATTTTGATTACATGAGCTTTTAGCCAACCAAACATGGTAATGTAATTAGCTATGTTATTTTAACTGCATTACATCACTGACTACCACCAACCAAACGAGCCCTATATGTATGCTCATGGGTGCTTGCTAAGTTCTCATTTTGTGTGTATTTTATATTGCTGTTGCAGCTTTGTCTTTCTACCCTACAGTTCACGTCGCTGTGCTATGTATTCCCACTAGTGACCGCATTCATCAGCCGACAGTCAAGGGTCATCTTCGGCCAGGGCACAGCTCGGCAGCTCGCCGGTGACGTCTTACGCATCCTCGTTCGCAAGCCTTTTGTTCGAACAATCAGCAAGGTTCAAGCAAGGAAAGCCTAGCCTATCGGTATGTCCCCACCACCACCACCACCACCACCACCACCACCACACCACCACTGCAGTGCTTCTTGACGGCCGAAACACACCCCTGTTACTCACTCCGGCAAAGCATTGTTCCCGGCAAGCTCTAGACAAGGGTGGTCGAAACTTGAACGGCTATTCAACAAGGGTGGTCGAACGGCGGGAAAGTCACCAGCATCTCCGGCAGCAGTAACAGCAGTGCTGGGGGTGGAATGCGAGCGAGGGTTGCAGCCTGTGACCGTTGGGGTGCTCTAATCTTCAGTAGGCAGCCAGTGATCGTTGGGTCAAGCAAGGGTCGAAAGCTCGTGTGAGGTAAGGCTAAGTGCAGGTAAAGTCAGCCTTGTTTCCATTTTGGTAAAAATTCTACTCAATGTCCAACCTGTGCTTCTGGTATGCTTTTCCTTTTATTTAGTATAGCAACCTGTTATTTCCACCTATTTAGTTTAATTGTCTAGATTAAGACTCCTTCTGTGTTAAGTCAATTCCTTTACTATTATTATTATTATTGTGGTATTATTATTATTATTATTATTATTATTATTATTATTATTATTATTATTATTATTATTATTA
>JACYFF010031954.1:83685950-83730950 GCA_017589665.1 Selenicereus undatus | reverse complement strand
AAGGTTACTTCTCTAAGCTTTTTAATGGCTAGATGAGTAAGGATTCCCAGAGCAAGGAGAGAAGGGATCAGGAGGGGCAACAAGACTATAAGGTTTGCAGCTGCATTAATAACAAAGAGGTTAGATAAGCATTAGGAAAGATGAAGATGGGAAGGCGGTGGGTCCAAACTGTATCCCTATGGAAATTTGGAAGTGTTTGGGTGAACAGAGACTATAGTGATTAACAGAGATATTTAATGTCATTTTTAGGACTACAAAGATGCCCCTTGAAAGGAGATTAAGTAGAATCATTCCACCGTACAAGAACAAGAATGATATTCAATATTGTAATAATCATAGAGGTATTAAACTGCTTAGTCACACTATGAAGTAGTGAGAAAGGGTGATTGAGAGGAGGTTGAGGAAGAATATTTCAATTTCAGAGAATCAGTTTGGTTTTATGCCAGGTAGATCGACTACAAAAGTAATCCCTCTAATAAGAAGGCTCCTACAATTGTATAGGGATAGGAAAAAGGATCTTCACATGGTGTTCATAGATCTGGAGAAAGCGTATAATAGAGTATTGCGAGGTGTTGTAGTAGTGCTTGGAGAAGAGAGAGGTGTGTAAGAGACGTATATCCAAGCTATCATTGTTATGTATGAGGGAGCAAAAACAAGTGTAAGGACCTCAAAAGGAGACCCGGAGGACTTTTCTATTGACATTGGGCTCCATCAAGGGTCAGTTTTAATCTCGTTTCTTTCACTGTTATTATAGACGTACTCACAAAAGGAATTCATGATGAGGTGCCATGATGTATTTAATTTGCTGATGATATTATTCTTATTGATGAGATAGGGGATAGTCTTATAAGTAAGTTAGAGCAATGGAGACATACCTTAGAATCTAGCAGATTTAGATTGAGCAGATCAAAGATTGAGAACTTAAAGTGTGGGTTCAGTGGTGAGGAGGCAGGTGGGGAAGATGTCACCATGGGTGGTGTGGAAATACCAAGGGTTGTGAAGTTGAGGTATTTAGGCTCGATCGTTGAGGGAGAAGGAGGCATTGATGAAGATATTAATCAACGTATTAGAGTGGGATGATAAAAAAAGGAAGAGTGCTTTTAGAGTTTTGAATGATAAGAAAATTCACGTAGAATTGAAAGGGAAAATTTATCGTATGACAGCTAGACCAGCTTTATTATATGGTTTGTAGTGCTGGTCAATCAAGAAAACTCAAGTCCACAAGTTAATGGTAGCAGAGGGGAGAATGATTCATTAGATATGTGGCCATACGAGTTGGATAGAATAAGGAATAAAGTAATTAGAGAGAAAGTAACAATGCACCCGTAGAGGAAAAGATGAGGGAGACTATACAAAGATAGTTTGGTCATGTTAAGAGGAGGAGTGTAATTGCACTAGTAAGAAGGTGCGAGATGAATATATTTCCAGAATGTAGAAGAGGTAGAGGACACCCAAGGAAAAGTTATAATTAGATGATTAAATACAATTTGAAGTCTATGGGACTAACTAAGAACATGGCTTAGGATAGAAGATCTAGGAAATTTAGGAGTAAGGTTGCAGACCAAGGGTAGGGTGCTTCAAGTCTTTCTTTGGCTTTTGTTTAGGTTGTGAGTAAGGATGTGTTGTACTGAATACTACTATATATTGTGTTTGTTGTAATTCTGTATGCTCGTAGTTTGATTATTGGCAGAGTTCTTATTTTTGTACCGCTGATCGATGGATTAGTACCCTTATTGCATCTGCGCTAGGGAAGATCACTCCTGGCCAAATTAGTATTAAGGCACTGGTTGTTGCCCGAGTTATGTAAAACTCTTACGCCTTATATGTTGTTCTTTGTAATTTATTTCATTTAAAGCAATTTTGATATTGTCTTTGTAACCTTTGTTTGTCAAATCATTTTCAACTTCTAAACAATTTCTTTAAACTTTTTATGTGGATCTGTTGAAATCAGTCTCTCTATGGGCGGTCGTGTCTGTAGAGATAAGGCTGCCTATATCTAGATCTGCCCTTTATCCTATGAAAGTTGGACCCATAATGGGAGTAGTTGTTGTTGTATATGTATGCTCAGTGAAGGTTTGTTAGATTAATTGGTCTACTCTCTAAAAGTTATTGCCAATGATATAGATTCGAATTTCGCCTATATCAAACTAAACTTTAAAAAAATATTGCTCAAGACTTGGTTGTGTCCTTTTTTTATTTTATTTTATTACAAGGGCCAATTGCTAAACAAAATCATCCTTAGCAAGACTTAAAAAGTCAGTGGCAAAGTCAGAAATTTCGGATAGGGATGTTGGAAGAGAAAGTTGACGACTCGAACTGTAGAACAAACAGAGGAAAAGTACCAAAGGCTTTAAAAAAATGAAAAAAATAAAACGGAAAAAGGGAGGATAGAGGACTCGAACCTGCACATCAAAGACATAGCCAACTCACAAATTAGGATCCTGAACCGCTGAAGCAAGGGAGGTTCCATGTACCTCTTAAACACATCTGATATATATAGTTAACTTCTTTTTTTTTTTTTAATTCTCAAACATATATTTTTTTTTTTTGAGAGGGGTATCGGCTGACTTCCCTGACCCCATACTGACTACACCAGTGAAAACAGTGTTGGATTGGGTTTCGACTTTTAAACTCTAAATTTGATGCGTATTCTGCTGTGCGTATATACGTGCAAACTCTTATACCTATTTGCACAAGAATTTAAAAGCATCAATTAACGTCCCTCATTTCTCAAGCGTTACATCATATTTGCACATTGTGGTCAACAGATCAGTTTCAATGCTACGGTGCACCACATGTACTTAATGCTGAAAAAAAAAAAAAAACTGTTGTTAGCAAATTAATTATTATTAAAAATTGTTAACGTGTGCCGTGAATTTATAAATACAAACCTGGACGCAACAATGTAATAGCAAAACCGTTGGAATCAAGAATGGACACTTCCTTTTTTTTTTTTGATAAGAAAGAATGGTCACAACTTGAATGCTGACAAAGACGAATAATTTGTTAAATAAAAAAAATCATAAAATATCAAAATAAGAACTTTTTAAATTTTGGACCATACAATCTCCAAGTATTCCTCCAAAAAAAAAATGAAAGTACTCCTACTATAGTAGGTATTATGTAGTCTGTCTAACCTAGGACTTTTTGTGAGACATCAGTTTTATGGTGATCATTAATGAATTTTAGATGGCTAATAATTCATTTATGGGTAATAAAAGTTATCACTCAATGAGTTATTAACAAACTCCGAATTACGAAGTCACTCTAGGATACAGTACTAGTCATTTGAAGGTCTTAAAAAGTCATCCCTTAAGGAATTCGTCTTATTATAGTTTTTATGTGAGGCGCTCTCACATAAAAATTTGTGTCTCAACGAAAAATATACAATGGTTAAAAGACCATATTTTAAAATCTTACATTAATTTCAGAACTGTGTGTCGTCACTTACATTCTCCTTAAATATGGTTTGAACTAAAGTTTGATGAAAAGATTAAACCTCTATTATGAGATCTACATATCATGGATCAAAAGAAACTCAATCTTTGTTTTTATTTTTTTCGTAAATCAAAACTCAGTTTTCATTAATTGATGATCAAAGACCAAAAAAAAAAAAAAGAAACAAAGAGAAACTTGAATTGGTCTTTCAAAAATAGAAACGGATTATTATTAATTACAGTTTACTACATTTATTGCTTTCCCATCTTTTCCCATCTATAGATTTAGGCCGGATAGGATAACAATTTCATTCCACATTTGGATATACAAGTAGGATTGGCAATAATATCATTCAAATATCAAATCCTAGCCTTCGTAACAAAAAAGGAAAACGATATTTACATACATTGCCATAAACCGATTTCTTGGGCTATAAAAGCACAGAAAAGTAGGCACAATCCAAGACCAAAACTAGCTATATACGTACACCATGTTGAAGCTTTTTCTAGTCGTTTTATTCGCTCTTGGCCTTGCCCATCTTCAGCGCGTTGAGAGTTGGAGCATTTTGCCAGGGGCTCGCTATTGGGTAAAAGTTGAGAATGCCCTTAAGGATACTCTTGATGTGCATTGTGCGTGTGATGGGTATGCAGAGTTAGGGCTTCAACACATCCCTCCGCAAGGCCACTTTGATTGGACATTTAAGACCAAGTTTTTCAAAAAAGCTCTCTACCAATGCAACTTTACATGGCCAAACAATGCCCATAAATCATTTACGGCATTTGAAGATGACCAAGGCTTTGTCGATAATCTGTGCGGTGGGCGTCATTGTACTTGGAGAGCAGCCGAAGATGCTATCTACCTATACCGCATATATCAAAAGAAGTATGTCAAAATGCAAGATTGGGATAAGCAGTAGGATATTAATGTCTCCTGTTTATTGCCCTTGAAAGCTTTTAATAAATTTCGTTTGCTTCTAATTGATGCTTGATCCTTCCATCCTCTAAGTTCCATTGAATTTGAATTTGTCTCTTTTTTTTCTTTCGTGGTTACCGCATTTGGTATTTTAATTTGTAAACCAAACAAATAGGAATGAAGAGGGCTTTGTTTTTTTGTTTTTTTTTTGCGAATGAAAAGCACAAAAGTCAATTGTAAATAGGCAATGAGTCTATGGTACATACTCATGTACCATATTAATATACACACCTATATAGAGAAGCTTTTTACTACCTTTTCCAATAAACCTGAAATTTTTGAGCCCAACAAACCTAATTTGAATTTGACCAGGCTGAAGGTTGGCTTAATTGGGCCCAACAAACCTAATTCCACTACCCTTGCCTATGCAGTAATTGGACATTCTCTTTTTGAATTTGGGCGACCCACCATACAAACGTTCACCATGATTCAGTGACAAAAAGCAGTAGATACTTGATTAATCCTCAAACAAACAATTATAACTGAGGCAGAAAACTCTCTTTGAAAATTAGCAAGAATACATACTTAAATCAATGGATTTTGAGGAACAAATTATAGCTGAGGCAGAAAATTTGCTTATTGAAGAGTTACAGCTGTTGGAAGTTCATACTGGATGTATGTTTGATAAAATTTCTCAAACAAACAATTATATATCAATGTTTAATGCAAAGTATGTCTACCTAGTGCAACTTTTAAATTCAACATTCTTTTGCACATAAGGTGTTCGATAAAATTCCCCAAAGGCATGATTGTAATCGCCAAAATCATTGCACATAAGCTGACAAAAAAGTTACACTGATTTATTCAAAAAGTTCACTGCAGTGTACAAAGGTTTCACTGCAATCTACAAAGGTTTCACTGCATTTTTGGAAAGATACAACAAAAAAAAAGAACGGTTAACAGTCTAAAATTCTGTTATTCATAGAATAACTATCACTAAATGAACATAATAATTACTAAGGTATCACTGTACTCAAATTCTCAAAATTTAATTAAAGAAATAATGAAAAAGTTTCATTTTCACTTTATAATTAAAGGAGTAATTTATATGGTTTTTGAAGGTAACAAGTGGTCTACGGCCTCCGGAGGATCCTAACATGTCCAATACTAATGTTGGAGTTGCAACTACTGAGGTAATAAATTACAAAATCACTTTATATTTTAACAAATGTAGTAAGAAAAATTTTATAATTAAAAGACAAAATATTTGTTGATGCAGGTCGCATGTACCACAGCGTCTGTCGGAGATGGTGCACTTGAAAATATTTGGTAACACTATGAATGTCAAAATTGATAGTATGAGGATACCATCATTTCTTTTTACACAATTTAATATTTTGTGGATATTAGAGCTGATTGAATTTGTCAATGTTAGAACTGTTTTGGTGGTTATAGATGTGCATGCTACTATTGATTCCTATTCAGTGATAGGGTATTGTTTATAATTGCACATCTTAATTTTGATCGAATGAATCTTTTGTGCAATGCAGTGAATCTTTTCCTAACTGCAGGGAACCTGTCCTCAATTGCAGTGAATCTTTTGTGCCAATAAGCAAAATTGAGATGTTTTCTGCAATTAAGTGAATCTTTTCCGAACTGAAGGGAACTTTTACCCAATTGCAGTGAACCTTTGGGCCAAGAAGCAAATTTAAGTCCTTTTTTAAGACAAATTGGCCGTTAATGTCCTGTCTTTTGAGGCTTTGTCTGAGAATGTTGTGATTGCTATACTAAGGAAAGCTCTGAGGATTGCTGGAAAATAGGGCATTGTAGAGCTATAAGGAGTTCTCCAAGGAGAACCCTGAGGATTTCAAGCCTCAAGCCATATTTCTTTTTGTTCGATACATAGCTGATCTATGTAACTAGATATATGGACCTTTACTACATGTAATTATACTCTCAATCCATCTAGACGTGACCCTTGGTAAATAGACAGGATGGATGAGCTTCTTCAACAAGGGTGCCTGTTGAGAGCAAAAGCTTGTCAAAACTGTTGATGATATAATTCACTTAATTATAACAAGGGAAAAAAAAGTGAACTGACATTGAATTTCTTAAACCCGGTATTCCATTTCTCAACATCTCCCATGTATAACTCTAAGTGTCGCATTGCATACACCCCTGAGTCAAGATATATATAAGCTTTTCTTGAAACTTCCATCCACGGTAGTTTCAGTTGTTTCAATTGCAAACTCTCCATAGAAATAGCTTTACCCCTAGCTGATTTGGGAATTTTATCAGGAAAATACTTTAAGAAGCACCAAACCTAGGAAAAAAAGGTAGTATACACTTATAATCGGTAACTTCAAATATTAGAGGATTAGAATATCAAAAGGATGAAAAGGTAACATAGAAAATTACCAAGAGCCTAACACAAACAAGAATAGCACCATTGTTCACATTATTATGACTAATAGAATGGATATTCTCCACCTTCTTTGCTAAGAAATTGAAACACATAACAAAGTAATATCTATTCTGAAATACTGGAAAGAATATCTGCATATCACACAGCTCTATAAGCATATGTACACCATTCAGCTATATAAAGATATGTAAGCCACATTGTGATTGTGGTGCAACAATGGCAATGGTGAAATGTGGACAACACCAGCATTTACTCCACAATTTTACATCTTAATTTGATCCAATGAATTTTTTATGTAATGCAGTGAATCTTTCCCCAACTGCAAGGAACCTTTCCCCAATTACAGTGAATCTTTTATGCCAACAAGCAAAATTAAGTCATTTTTAATTGCTTAGGTCTGAAACTGTGCACTGTACGCACAATATATGTACCTAATAAAGTACATACGTTTGTAAGGTAATATTTTCCATAAATAGGATTCGAACATAAATCTCTAATAATAACTCCAAAAAACTTTGCAATTAAGACAACTAGTCTGGACCCGTGTTTTGCACGGTGCGTACTATGGTAGATAGTTCGTGTTTGTGGATGTATGTGTTTGTGTGTGTGTGTGTGTGTGTGTGTGTGTGCGCGCGTGTGTATAGAGCAAGAGAGAGAATCAAAATAATATAAGAAAGTTCAACAGAAACTCAAATTTATTGAAAGATATAAATAGATAGCAATTTCATGTACAACCGTTAAAACTCAATAATTAAAACAACAGATGATTGTAAAAGACATGAGGTAAAGTATGATAGAGATTATAGGTAGTCCAAATATAACTAAAATCATGCTAAACGACATGTTGATATGTTAATTTATGGCGCTAATGACAGAGAATCCACCTTCTCTTTTTGTACCTACAGTAAAAATTATGTTCTTAGTAATTATTTGATTAACAATGGTATAATTGAAGCCTATAATTGCATCATGTGTACCTGGAGTACCTAGCATCAGTATTTTGTAAGTAAAACACCTCCTCCTCCCAACTAACTGGCGCAATAAGAGTGATAGGCAATTCTACCTCATGGTGTCGTCGAGACTCCACAACAAATACCCATGGTTTTCCTATATAATCATCTATAATCGCATATAGAGATAGATGACCATATGGCTGCAGAAAATGATCTCATGAGATAGTTAGTAATTGAAAAATAAACTGTGCAAAACATTGTGAATAGTACAATACCTGAGCTGCATATGAATCCAATTCTATTGTACTTGTATGCAGAAGAACCCGAGCATCCTCATGACGAACAATAAATGTTCTATAACCTGTATGATCTTGTAATAAAACCCTAAAGATGTACCTATAATTCATATAGAAGAATATTGTATGTAATAATGTACACAGATAACTTGAAATGTATGATGAAGACTACTTAACAATAAAAACCCATTGTCCATACCTTCTCTGAGTTAAACTTGGAGTTGTACATGTACAATAAGGTATATTTAGAGCAAATACATAAGTGTTGGCACTTTTTTTGCAAACGTCGTAAAGCAGTGGGTAGATCTCATCCACATATGCAAAAATGCGATTATATCTAACCTGTATATACTAAAATAGCATTACGTTTTATCTAACCTATAAGTATGAAGTTAGTTGTTATATGAGTATGTGTCTTACACTTTGCATAGCTATGTATTCATTCAATCTTATTCTTTTGGTAGCAAACAACTTCTCCAGATTTATAATCCCCAATGTTCTATTGCGCATGAAATCAAAGTGACGCATCACACCTCTGGTCCCAGAGTACCTAATGCATACAATGAGAGTATTATATTCAACAGCAATTGTATATAACTTGGATGGTAAATGAAACACACAGGTAATGTTTACTATCCTTCAAAGTCCTCTGTTGTCTGAATATCTGGATTAATCAGCAATCGACTTATTGGCAAAGTAGAAATTGATGTACCTATAAGTGTACAAATGTTAAAAAATTATATATTACAAAAGGATACCATTGTAGTGTTGAGAAATAAATACATTGACATACAAAAGATATGGTAATTGGATTTGAAGGGTACCTTCATAAACTCCAATGTGCACTCTAGAAGCAAGGAATATATTTTCTTCATATAAATGTTGTTGAAGATAGGTGCCCTCCACCTCCGTAAAATCTCCCCACAACGTTAATTGCAAAGTCTGCATTCTGTATTTATAGATTATATGTGCTATTATTGAGCAATAAAAATACATTAATAAGAAAGCAAAAACAATTAATGATGAAAATAGAAACCGCATATTAGAAAGTAGCAATTCTGGTTTTGCAGTGCCCCTAGTTCTTGTCTTTTCCAAAGGAGATAAAGCAACTACCATGCCAATGATGTCTACACCAGAACAAATTTAAAGAATCTTATAAATATCTACAAAACCATATAAGTAGAATCGCCATATGTAAATTGTAATCTGTAAACTATATTTACCTATTATGTTATCATGTAGCTTAAGACATCGCGGGATATCGATAAAAGATACAAAGGGTGGTAAGTGCTGGTAGGGAATGTCAGAGCAATCATTAATGACACCTTCAGGCCTCGTTCGTGGCGTAAAAACCAACTTCAAATTATTGGTAACCACATTCCTTTCTCCGTCTGTTGCAGCATCAACTGAGAGCCCGGAGATGTGGTAAACATTGCCAGCTTTGAGTGTAGAGTTCCACCGATTAATTGCGTCACCACCTTCCATGATGCCTAATATCTCATCGTGCTGTAAAACAATATCGTGCTTTGATATTCAGTATACATCTACATGTTGGTCACATTTTAAGAACTTAGATTAGCTCCGTAACTGGTAGTCCATGAATATAACTTTCCAAATTTTTCGTTGTTCGTAGATACGAACCTTCATGAATCTCATGAGACAAACAATTACTGTCACAAATCTATTGCCAGGATTGATGGCACATATCGGCTTCGAACTGTGTACTAAACTTGTCATGTCTATAATCATAAGGAAAGAAATGAAATACATATAGATTAGCCCAACATGTAACAAACTAAATGTTGTTGTAAACATAGAACACTAAGTTGAAATGTGTAATACTATTAACAACAGCATAATTAATGGTTCGGGACTAACCAAGAATCATCAACATCGTTAAAAACTTCACGGTAAATGATGTTCTTGGTCATATTATTAGACACACCCTTTTTATTACAAATCAGAAACCTTAGCCCTGAAGGTGAAGTGACGCGAGAGATTGCCATATATAATTGACCATGCGAGAATACAGGTTTTGGTAGATATACACCTACATACTGCAATGTTTGACCTTGACTTTTGTTAATTGTCATTGCAAATGCCAATTTCAAAGGGAATTGTCTCCTCTTCAAGGCAAATGGTGAACCCTTATCCGAAGGACTTAAATCAATATGTGGGATTGTTACCGTTTGTCCTACATTTCGGCCAGTCAAGATTTTTGCTTGGATGACCTTACTTCCAAGTCTTTGAATAGTCAAACGGGTGCCATGGCATAAACCAATTGAAGGATCAAGGTTTCTTAAAAGAACAACTGGAGCACCAACTTTCAGCTCAACTTGATCATTTGGGAAACTCGAAAAGTTCATGTCGTGTAACAGTTTTGGTGGATTAATATCATCAATGTAAGAATTGGTAGTACATGGTAGGAATGTGTCCGAACTCATATATGTACGGCTACTACCTGGAAGTATCGCCAGGATCCAAGAGTTCAAATCATCGACATTTATGTTTAATGGTGCCAGTATACAACGATCTTGAAAGTATTGTTCATCTTGGTATCTATGAAGTAAATTTGGGTAGACAAACTCTATCAAATTTGTGAGACTGTTGTTGTCATTGTTGATGATGAATTCTTCAGGAGTCTGTATCCAATCTGGTTCGCTACTTCCTAAAAATGGATACCCTCGTATGGAACCATTTCCAACGTTTAGGGTCCATTCGGCAAAACTGCTCAATAGTGCTTGTGCATCATGACTTAAGTTTTAATTCATTAGCCTCATGTTCAGCCTGAGATGTCTCATAGTACAATAAGGCGCCAAAATATTGCTTTTGAGATTGACGCTTCAACTACATGTGCCCGATTACCCTTAGTTACAACTGGAAGCACTTGCCTAAAATCACCTCCAAAAATGAGCAATTTTCCCCCAAAAGGTTCATTGGTAGAACAAACGTCCCTAAAGGTGCGCTCAACAGCTTCAAATATGTAACAATGAGTCATAAGAGCCTCGTCCCATATTATCAATGATGTTTCCATATTAGTTCTGCTAATTCAGATTGTTTTGAAATTGAGCAAACAGATGTCTCATGTACATTAATTGGTATCTTGAACATCGAATGAGCTGTTTTTCCCATAGGCAGCAACAGAGCCGCTATACCAGAGGGCGCAACTGAAAGCACTATTAAGCCCTTGGACCTGATATAAGCAATAAGAGCTTTCCAAAAATATGTCTTCCCTCTGCCACCACTACCATAAATAAAAAAACAGCCTCCCTCTCCACGCTCATTTGACATAGTTATGGATCGAAAAACTCGCATTTGATCTTGATTCAGTGTCCGAAGGTACATGTCAAGGTTGTCTTTCTCTATTGATACATCATAGTCAAGTTGCTCCCTGATAAGTCTATTACCTGTTCGCCGGAACATCTCAGGTGAAGGTAAGGGCATAGGAGGATAGTCCCTTAATGACCTTCCATTTTTATTCAAAATTAACTCAAGCTCATACAATCCAAGGTTCCTCCTCTATTCACTGTTTATCCCCAATTGGGGATTTCTTTGCTCTCATTGTAACCTTCTGAGAAGGTCATCAGTGAGATCTTCCCAATGTGCCTCCCATAATTGATCAGGTTGTCCCACTTCTGAGAACATAAGTCTTAAACAAAACATATTCCTTAGTTCAGCCCCAGTTGCCCATGTTGATGCTTCTGTCAATGCTTCATCCCACTCATTAATGCCCTCTAACAACCCACGTGCTGAGCAAGCTTCTTTAAAGGTTGAATGCAAGGTCCCATTAACAGTTCTTAAGTCTTCATAACATGTTGCACCCCGAACAATATGCAACAACATTCTCAGATAATATCTTTCCCCCATGTTAGGGTGAGCATATGGTATTCGACCTATGCAAACCCTTTGTTGTCTTATAGTCAATTTCTTAAGGCTCTTATTCCATGCATAATAAGTTGGGAATTCTGCATAAGTATATCTTCTTGCATTCATATCTGCTATATTTGCGCGAAACCACTCAATGAGCATTGTCACCTTCTCTGTTGCTTGATTCACCACATCATGAAGGTCATTCGGATCGTTAAAGACAATGAATTGTTGCCCTGGTAAGTGGTATTGTAGCAATTCGACAGATGGGTAATGATGTGTTATATCAAACTCAAATATTCTCCTAATTGCATCTACGGGTGAGACATAATGACAATCTAAATACTGTTGTATTTCATCAACCCGTCTATATGAAGGTCCTGCTCCATCATCGGTACTGTGAGCATTGTCTTCAATAACAAAAGTTGCGCGATCAGGTCCCTTATGCATATACTTGTAAAGATACTTAATAACCTTCTTTTGAGCACAATGCTCAACATTTATATGTGCGTCATATTTGACACAAAGGTCACGATTGTATGGTATAACCCACCTGTTATCAATGTTCGTACCATGAATTGTTACACTTCTCCCATCGTCTCTATGCCTATATTTGACAAACCCATTCTCTTCAATAATGGTCTCATTAGAAAAGGTCTTTGGATAATGTTTTGTGCTCTTACTACCATCCATACATGGGGCATAAGAAACACCATTACCACATGGACCATCAATCATGTGTTTTGTAACCGTTTCAAATGCTAGAGGATCACTAGCATTATCAGGTAGCTCAGCACATATAATGTTATCAATATCTTCTACACAGGTTGGCTTATCCTCATTTGCTAAATTAAGCAAACTATGAGCATGTGGTACGCCTCACTTTTGGAACTCAATAACATGTAGATCTGTGAATAGGGGAAATGACAAACTTGAGTGATAGAATAAATAGTGCTATATATGTGTACAATGAAGAAACACAAAGTTGGAGGAGAAACATACTTGCAATGACTTTGCCAAATAATTTTTTTCTCCTTAAAATCTCGAGTCAGCTCTTTCAGCTTTAAGCGAAATACCCGAGCTACAATGTCAGGTCGGTCATTGGCACTTTGGCTAGGTTGTTGGGATAGTGCCTCTATAATTTTAGGCCAGTTCGGGTTGCAAGTGAATGTCATAAAAAAATCTAGATAGCCCAGTTGACAACAAATGGCCATTGCGTCAAGAAAGTGTTGCCTCATGTAACGTAGCCCCCCCGTGAAAGTTGCGGGTAATATTAACCTCTTTCGAACTATAGTAGGATTATTCTCTCCAGCAGTAATTGCATCTTGTAGACCACTATACAAATCTGCTCAGAGTGTACTTTGGTGATTTTGTATGTAATTCAATCTCCATGCTTCTATTGCAGCATAACAATCAACAATGAATTGTAAAAATAAACGACCAGAACGAAGTAAAATGTTCCACTCATTCACTCGATATTGTATCAAGAATGCACAGAACTCTCGCATTGTGACATATCTTCTATTACTGCTTGACCCTTCAGCGCATGGAATGTGTTCTGACCAACCATCGGTTCCATATGGAAATAAAAGGGGATATTGGAGAGGCATATAAGATGGTTGAGTTTCATATATATGTTGCAAGTTTCCATCTATCTTGCAGACAATGATGTCTCGGGTTTCCCCATCAGTATGCTCACCACCCACTATGAGAGTTGCCACTTCATTTGCCGTGGGTCTTGTGTATTGGTGCCCTGGTCGTGCTTCAATGATGCGTATTCTTAAGTCAACAATATTGTTGGCATGTAAGACATCCCGTGCATTTCAAAAGACCCGCACATAAGGGTTTGTTGAATCAAGCATTCATTGTAATGCCCTCAAAATTGTCAGATCAACGCCGTTAACACTTTGCTGGTATTCAAAGCCTTGCATCGGTTTCGTACTTCATCATGTGTATCGTAGATGTACAATTGAGCAAATCTTGGCGTTCTTCCTTGTGTTGGTAGTAAAGAACCAATGTGATGGTAGTTTTGGCCACTGATACGGAAGAAGTAAGGACCATGACCGTCCATTACAACGTAGTTAGTTGTCCCACCCATTGATGTAAATGATAGCATTGAGTTGTAAGCTCTAATATATCGGGAGAAATTTGGATAATTCAGTAATGTGTCTAGGGGAGGAGGAGCTGGAGGCAGGCTTGACAATATGAGTTGGCCATTTTGACAACATAAGGTGAATCGCGGCTAAGAAATGCTGCTACTTCTAATCTTTTTACCTAACCACACAGTAGCTTTGCAGTGGCAACATGAAACCATCTTTCCGGTGAATGACCATCGCTCTGTAAATTTTCTATGTGGGTTAGAGTTCAGAGTAGTAGGCGGTGCCTGATACAGACTTTGTAGATTAGTAGTGTTTGTTGCAGCATAGGATATGGCCAATTGTAATGCTCTCGCTTCTGCTTGATATCGTTCACGTTCTTACATATATCGTGCAACTATCTCATCTTGATTACGCCGCGTAAATACCCTCTATCTTGCATTAATTCGAGCTTGCCTATTTTGTAAACCATTTTCAATTCTTTGACTACTTGGTGGGTCTCTGTCCATGATTGCATTCTAATTGTTAGTATCCCAATTTGAATTCTAATTGTTCATATCTATTAATTGTTCACATTCGCCTAGTAACACTATAATTTTTAGCCTCAATAAAGATTCATTTGTTTAATGGAAGTTCCATATTATTTGCATTTGATATATCTATTGATTAGTGTATAATTTTTCTTGCATAGCTTTAGTTATGTGTTTTTTTTCACCGTTATTTAACATAGGAATTGTCTACAAACACTGGCCTATTAATATTGGATGCTACGTAATTTGATTACTTTGATATTCAATTGTACTAAATGAAATAAATCGATGTGATTTTATTTGTATTTTTTTATTTTTTTATTTTTTACATTTTATTTCTTGTTTTTTATTTTTTTATTTTTTATGTAGTATTTTTTATTTCTTATTTTTTTGTTTTATTTTTTATTTTTTTGAAATTTTCTATAGCTTTTGTTTGGAATAAAACAAAAAAGATTAAAAATTTAAAAATAAATACAGAAAATAAAAAAATACAAAATACAAAATAAAAAAATAAAAAAAATAAAAAATGTAATATAAAAAATTTACACTTTAAAATTTAAAAATTAAAAATTAAAAAATTAAAAAATTAAAAAATTAAATACAAAAATTAAATACAAAAATTAAAATAAAATAAACAAACGAAAAAATTAAAAATTAAAAAATAAAGTACAAAAAATAAAATTTTAAACATAAAAATTTTAAAAATTTAAAAATAAAAAGCTAAAAAATACAAAAATACAAAAATCAAACAATTCCAAAGTACGATAATTTATGAAAAAGTAGTATAGTGAACTTTCCGATGCAAGATTGATTAAAGTTTTTTATTTTTATTTTGTATTTTTGTATTTTTGTATTTTATACTTTTATAATTTTTAAGTTTTAATTTTTATTTTTAATTTTTGAATTTTTAATTTTTGAATTTTTGAATTTTTAACTTTTTATTATTTTATATTTTATATTGTTTTAATTTTTAATTGTATTTTGTAATTTTCGGGCTTAAATTTTTTAATTTTTTTTATCTTTTTAATTGTTAATTGTTAATTATTAATTTTTTAATTTTTTATATTTCATATTTCATATTTCATATTTTATTTATTTACTTATTTACTTATATTTATATTTTTATTTGTCATTTTTTATTTATTTTTTATTTTTTATTTCTTATTTTTTAGTTTTTAGCTTTTTGTTTTTTTATTTAGTATTTAGTATATTTGTTTTTACTTTTTTACTTTTTAATTTTTCATTTGTGATTTGTTATTTTTTATTTTTAAAGTTTTTAATTTTTAAAGTTTTTAATTTTTAATTTTTTAATTTTAATTATTAATTTTTCTATTTGTCGTTTTTTTTGTTTTCTAATTTTAAATTTGTATTTTGTATTTTTTATACTTCATATTTTTAAATTTTTTTTTATCTTTTTAGTTTTATTCCAAACAAAAGCCACATTTTTATATTGGAATAATGATTTTCATGGTAGTTGTTAGTATCCTAGTTTGAATTCTAATTGTTCATAGTAATATTATACATGTTGTTTCTTGGGAGGGTACACGATGTTGCATTGCTAATTTGATTACTTTGATATTCAATTTTACTAAATGAGATAAATGGATTTGTTTTTATTTTTATGGAATTGCTAATTTTTATTTTTAGTTGATTTAGCCTTTGTTTAATTTTGTTGCATTTTTTTATTTGATTTCCTTATTCACTTTGAGGGGGAAAGCGTTTGATTTATGAAATAAATTACATTTCGCAAATCAAAATTCAAAATTTAAATATTAAACATAAAAGACATAATGTAATATAGTTATATTTGATAGCGAAATCACAACATTTATAAATAGATACAAAAAGAGTAGAACATACATTTGAATAGACAAAATTTGATACATGGTAATCTATATGTATATATATTGAAAATACCTAAAAATTCGAAAGGTCAATCGCCAAAGAGATTCGATAGTCACCTAGGAATTAATATTATTCAAAAAGGCATAAAAAACTAGTTATTAATATTATCTCAGGATCAATATACTAGTTGGGTGGGGGAGAAAAATGGATATAGAAGACTTAATTGGATATAAAAGAAGACTATATCATGTAATATCCATGTAAACTTTATCAAACAACTGTTGTAAATTTTTCTCAAAAAAAGGCTTTACTCTAAAAATAGGCTTAACTCTAAAATTGGGATATTTTTTAATTAAAAAACAACTAATCTAATTTTAAATTGAATATTATAATTTTTTAAACTTTCTTAGCAATATTAAACAAAAAGCCTAAAGAATAGTAAATTGAATTACTCCTTAGCACTTCTATCATTGTTGTTGGTCAATTATCAAAAGATTTCATTTCTAATTTTTCATGTATTTGCAATCATCACTAATATTCAACAAAAGCCTAAAGAATAGTCGTTTTGGAGCTTTCATAACATTGGTCAATTGTTTTTCATTTTCAATTATCAAAGTTCACCCATACATAACCAAGGCCTCTTTGCTTGCCTCATTCTTTGCCTGCCTCATTCTATCTCTCCTCTCCTAATTGTCTTCACTCTCTCTCTCCTAATTGTCCCTCTCTCTCCTCTTTGCCTGCCTCATTCTCTCTCTTCTCTCTGCCTACCTCTCGAAAGCTCTCTGTTACTTCGGTCTGGCCATGTACGCCATGCCCAGAAACACCGCCGGTTTGTTGACTTGAAAACCACCCAAGTGATGCCAAAACACCGCCAACCGCCCCCCCCCCCCAAACAACCCACGAGCCTTCATCTATGAAATTCAGATGAGAACCACCACTGCCGTTGTGTAGATCTGTCGGAACCGAGCATGAGAAAGGAACCATGCGCACAACGCGCTACTGTGGTGGTGGCGCGTGGGCGCACGCGCTTGCAATGACGGCGTTTCTCTGGTTTTCTTTCTATGGCTGCGTAGATCGGCGATGATGTGGGGTTTTTAGAGGAAGAAGATCCTAAAACAAGCTTCGTCGGCGGCTCGTCGGCGGCGCATGAAGTTCACGCGCCACCTCCCCGGTGCGTTTCTCCGGTTCTCTTTCTATGGCTGCGTAGATCGGTGATGATGCAGGGTTTTGGGAGGAAGAAGATCGTGAAACGACCTTCATCAGCAGCACGTGACGGTCATGCGCCACCCCTCCCCGGTGTCTTCTGATGGGTATGGTCCTAGTTTTCTTTGTTTCTGTTTTCTAGTTTCCTTTGTTTCCGTTTTCTGAGCTGACGTGGAGATTCGGGTAGAGGGGGTTTGGGGGTTAGGAATTTTGGTTTGAATCTGGATTTGGGAACATGTTGGGCATGAATTTAACAACATCTATATGTAGTGTAATACCAAATTTATAGGAAAGTTCAACCTGTGGCCATTAAACGTGTTGGCCATGAAAAATTTATAGGAAAGCATGGGTCCAGACACTACATATAGAATCTGGATTTGGGAACATGTTAGGCATGAATTTAACACACAAACACATACACACACAAACATGTTTATGGGTATTAAACGTGAGGATTGGAAGCCTTCTAGGCAAGAAAAATTAGCTATTAACATGTTTATGGGCATTAATCCCAAAAAATCAATTACAAAAAAGAAATAACATATTTCTGGGCATTAAACGTGAGGATTGGAAGCCTTCTAGTCAAGAAAAATTAGCTATTAACATGTTTCTGGACATTAATACCAAAAAATCAATTACAAAAAAGAAATAAGAGACTGACCGGAGGATTAGAAGTCTTACAAATCAGATCGAAGGGCAAGATGTAGGCAACCGGATTCGGAACAGAAGGGTTTTGTGAATTTTTTTCACGGTGAAATAAGTTTGATAACAGGGTAATGAATTCCTGTTGGAAGGAGATTGATTGTGAATGTTATTCTTATTTCCTTCTCATGTATCTATAATAAAACAATGTTATTCGTATTTCCTTTTTATGTATCTGTAATAAACAATTATATTTTGCTTGTTAAGTTTTATTTGGTTCTGAATTAATTACTGAATATGGATGGATGAGATTGAAGTGAGGATTAATCCGATGGCCCAGAAGTTTTAATTTTTGACAGTGCAGGAAAAAGCCACGTCAGAAATACATTGCTTTTATATATAGTATAGATTGATACCCATATACCCATAAAATAAGAATGGAAGTTAATGAGCAACTTCAGTGTTTTTGGAGTACCCTATGGATCATCCCCATAAATTACAATGGTGATTTATAATGTAGAGGCTATTCTTTTCTCCCTTTTTTGGCATTTTCATCTATTTTATCAATTTAAATCAATCTATCTCAATTTAAAACGCGAAAAAGTATAGAGAAGAATAGGTAGAAACCAAATCCAATGAATTTGTCTTTTTTTTCTCTTCTTTTCTTCGTTATATCACATTTGGTATTTCAATTTTAAACTAAACAATCGGAATGACGAGTTTCTCTCTGATTTTTTCAGTTGCGCAAATAAAACATAAAGGTTAATTGTAAATAGGATTTGAATTCAAGTCTCTAACGACAATCCCAAAAGACTTATAATTGAGACATCTAATATTTACAATAAGGAATGGAAAGAGTTAATGAATAAATTTAGTGCCTTTTGTATACTCGGTGGATCATTCAATAAATTATAATGGTGATCTATACTATTGAGTCTTTTCCTTTTCCTTTTATTTTGGCATCTTCACATATGAAATCCTATCAATTTAAATCAATGTATCTCAATTTAAAATTAGATAAGTCCATAGAAAAATTCGGTTTGGATGCTCTGACCTTATGCTTGGATCGGCCATTATCCAGAGTTCAAAAAAACACTATGCCCTCAAACTTTTGAGCAAGAGGGAAAAATCTTTATATCTTTATATTATATATATTTTAAGTGTAAAGATGTGTAAGGATTCAAAGGCCTTAAAATCTTTATATTATAAGTGCAAAAATGAATAGGAGCATAAGAATGCTTCCCTCCCTCAATCCTTGAATGAGAGTGAATTGAGAAGTTTAATGTATTGTCAACCATTGAATAAAAAAAACTCATCGTCTTCACCGTTGATTAAAACTACAAAATTTTAATTTGCAAAAACAAAAAAAGAAAACAAACCCTTGCTAAATAGTAAATGCTTGCCAATTGTATTTCACTTTCCTACATTTCCCCAATCTGCAGTCTCTCTCTTTCTATCTCTCTTCCCCTTTTCTCTCTACATTGTCGAGACTCCAGTTTCCCGAAATGTCGATGGTGTCGCATTTTCCCCCCTCTTTCTCTTCCTTAAACTGCTAATTTATTCCCCTCTGAAATTGTCATGCCACTTCCTCATCTTACTTAATCTCTTTGTTTCCCCATCTTTAGTTTATTTTTTTGGGCAAGGTAAACAATAAAATGGAGGTTAATGTCGATCCTGTTATCTAATGAAGAACCATGCCCATGAAAGGTTTGATTGAAGAGACCCAGCGAGCGAGGATCAAATTCGGACATTAGCAGAGAAGAATGTCATATTCTGCAATTTTGTTGCTTAATACTTCAGTTTGCTCTTAGGTTTTTGGTGTTTAATACTTCAATTTTGTTGGGGTTGGTGATATTCTTCAGTAAATATTGTTTCTTCTGTAACTTGAAATTACGTTTGACTTTTTTTTAGATTTTTTGTTTTAGGTTTCATATATTGCTGTCTCACTAGATCAAGAAGAGGGAGATGATAGCGCATTGAAATCAAATAGGCCATACATGCCCGACCTCGACAGGTGTTCGACAAAATGCCCCAAAGAGTGTGTTTGTGCCAGTGCATTTATGCCTTTCTATTTTGGGGGGGGGGGGGGCAATAGGTAAGCATATATTCTATGAAGTCTCAGATTTGTTTTGGAATTTTGAGTTTTTTTTTTTTGGTGTAAGCGTGTCCACCCAGATCAATGTGTATGATGCCTGGTTGGTGGTGATTGAGAACTATGTTGGGTGTAGTAGGAAAAGAGCAAGTGGACTGGGCAAGGTTAGGAAATTAGAGTAGGGTTAGTGCCATTCTTACAAAGAAAAAGGAACGAATGACAAAGAAAAAAAGGAAAAGGAAGAAAGAAAAACGTAAGAAAGAAAGAGAAGCCAAACTTAGGAAATGTCTGTATCACAACATGATAAGCCATAAACTAGGCTGTGAGGGTACAAGTGTACAACTGGTCCATTCAAAAATTTGATCAAATTAAGCTATTGCATAGTGTTCTAACTTATCAGATCATCTATCTAACTTGGTGCTTGGCTATTTGATTAAGCAGAAATTATTTTAAATTCAGAGACTTTATATATATTATGTGCTTATCTATCACAAAATTCATGGACTTCAAACATATTGCTACTGTAAGTCAATCTCCACCTTTATTCTTTCTTTTTTGATGATCAAATGGAACTAGGATGTGGTGATTAAACTAGATGTGAACTTTCTGCGTAAACATGGAATTTCTTTGAAAATTACTTTATTTGTGTGCCTATTTAACGTTCTTGAATTCTATCATGATTTAACATTTACTTCTTCAATAATTGCCTTCCATTTGCTACTATGAAGTTTGTTTCTCTTTTATTGCTCTGATTTCATGCTTCATTTTAATATGGTAAGAAGTTTTTAATTTTTATGTGAGAGTGAAATTTCTTGGTGATCTCTCTTTTTAGTTCAACCGGCTCTTGCTCCTCATACATAAAATTGTTCCTCCATTTACATTGTCTTCCTCACCAAATTTCTTCATTCAAATATTATCTATAAAAAAATGACGAGTTGTGTTGGAGCTAAGCCATCGAACAAATTTGCACATAAGTTAGGTCACTTATCCATTAAATTTGATAATCTTGCTTAATCTAGTTGTTGTGTAATTTTTGTATGTCGAGTCCCATAGCATGGCTCAAGAGTTATTTGCTTCCCTTGCATATTTTCATATTCATCTTTCTTTGTTTAGTAAGGTGAATATCATGGGCTAATACAAATCTTTGTTTACAAACCTTACATAATGTGTGACTTGAAATTCTTAAGTTCAATGTGTTTAAAAGCTATAGGTGTGCTTTGTATTGCAATAGTGGATTTTTGCATATAGTGGTTCTAAATTATTTCATACAACCACAAGGAGCCCCCTTCAACACCTCCCCTCCCACCCTCCCCCCCCCCTCCCAAAAAAAGAATTCCACAATCTCCCCTTTCTTATTATCCCAAAAGAAAACCCCTCAATCTTCCCGTTGCCTATTTAAATCTCAATGTTTAAGCCAAATTTTATTATTCTCAGTTGCTTTCTCTTTATATCATGGTTTAACATAATTGGATTTATTTATTAACAATTTTATTTAACAAGATGTTGAATTAACATTTTATATATTATTATATGATGTTGAATTAACATTTTATAGGATAGCATGTCGAAATTTACATGAGGATGAAGGCATGGATATTCAAGAGACTAATCCTTGCCGGGAATTAGAGGTTTTTTTCATGGTCAGTATTCCAAATACTACTCTTTACAGTGTGATTTATTTGATGTGGATTTGGATATAATGCAGACACAAATTTGGGACAATTGTTGTGGATGATTCTCTTTTGGGAGTATTGTAGTGTATGCTCTTGTGTTTAAATGTATCTTCCCACTTGCCATGATATCAATTTATAGAAATTCTATGTTTCATTAAAAAGGTAAGAATGGTAATGTAAAGGCCGAAACCTGTTCAATTCGATACATGAAGTAATTGGGTTACGACATCTCGAGATAATTTGGAATATACAAGTCTAATTCATAGGTGTAATTAGTGAGTGATGATAGGAAAGTCATAGACGGGGGAAGAGGAAGGGGTTGCTATTAAATTATGCAAAATTCTTATAAACCTTTATTTGAAAACATTTGTAAATGTATTTATTTGTTGTTCTAACACATATAGGAAATCATAATATTATAAAGTTCACTTCCAATCCTCAATTCCTCATTACAACTTCAATTAATGTTGTTTCAAATCCCAAAAAAATAAAATTAAAAATCTTTTTCATAATTAAAATGCTTTATACATAGCACATGTCCATTATAGTATTATAAGTGTAAAGATGTGTAAGAGGCCTTAAAATCCTAAACGGAGGCTTTTCGTTGCATCCCGCCAAAATCTGGACCCTCCTACTTTCAACCACCAATTGAAAATTCTAAATTTTGTTAATATGGTGTAGCCCCTTCCCCTCCTCATCTATATCTAAATTTGCATAGATAAGTGTGTTTTTGCTAAACCATATAGATAAATATCTTTTAATCAAATTGTATAGATAAATATTAACATTTTTTTAAAAAAAAGAGGTAATCTCTACCGGTGGACTCCCTTTAACTACTTGGTGTCATCATGGTTATCCCTATATCCCATCCCATGCTACCAAAAACAATCACAATTGGTTATCGTATTGCTTCTATCTTCCCTTCGCTCCTCTACCACTCTTCCCTCGCAATAACTTTATTCTCTGTAATTAATTCTCTCTCTTACATATAATTACTCCATTATCATTTAGGCTCCGTTCGGACCTTGAAAATTTTGGTAAAAAGGTAAAAATTTAGGAAAGTTACCTTTTTTCTTGTGTTTAGTTTGCAAAAAATACAAAGGAAAAAAAAATGGAGGAAAGTTAAATGGAAAAAAACTCATTTTCTCCCTACTTGTTTTCCTTCACATTTTTTTCCTTCAACTTTTCTTTCCACCAACTTTTTTAAGGACCAAACGAAGCCTTAGTTCAGTACTAATATTCTTTTTTTTTCCTGTAGATTTTTTTCTTAGAGTGACTCCATACGGATGCGGAAGCAAAGTTAAAAGGACAATTGACGAATTTACCTTCCTTATGGAGCACAATAAAGAAGATTTTGTACCATTACAATTTGTGCTACAAGTATGATATCTTATACAATATTTCCCCCCTTATTTCTATGTTTTTATTCATGTGTTCTATGACTCGTGTTCTTTTTATTATGTATTTTAGTATGTATTTGCAAAATAATGTAGATAAAGGATTTCAAACATCTTTATTTTAAAAACAATTCATATTTTCCTTTCAAAGTAAATGCAAATGTTAATGGGGAACATTATAAATATGTTACATTGAAAGTAGGTTTGTGTACCCACATTCAATTGGTAAATAAAAGTATTATATACTAATTTTTTGTTGATTATAAATATAAATGATGCACAATAATAACAATAATTATTTTTATGCCAATTTATCCAATTTTGCGTTAAGTTAAATAAATTAATTTGTTTTTCTATGTCTTTTGACCCTGTAAGCTATTTTTCATTTTTCCATTTGAACAGAAAAAAATTGATTCTTAAAAATATTTTTCGCCACTTTTTATTTTCCTAAAATACAATTCATTAATTCCGATAAGAATTTTCATTTTAAAGAAGAGATGCTCGCAATATAGTATCATCTAGCCAATAAACAAAAAATGAAATTTAAAATTATTTTGTGTTAAGAGAAAGAGAGAGAAAAGGAATGTAGTCATTCATAATATTGCAGGAAGTATTGTACAGGAATATATACATCCATAGCTAGCTTGCTAATAACCTAACTGTCTAATAAACTAACTGACTAACAAACTAACCAAGAACAGAATGTAACTACCAGATATTCTTCCACATTCTATTATGTATGCTGTTAGGTATCTTGACATCCCCCCCTCAAGGTGGATTTGGTGGAATGTCCATCAAACCCAACCTTGAAGCTAGGTAATGGTGCTGAACTTCAGACAAAGGCTTGGTAAGAAGATCAGCCAATTGCTGTTTGGAGGAAACATGTGATGCTTGCAAAAAAACCTTCCAGGAGCTTATCTCTAGTATAATGACAATCGATATTAAGATGCTTAGTTCTCTCATGGAAAACTGGGTTAGAGGCAATGTGTTGTGCTGCCATGTTGTCACAATACATGGTGATAGGCAGGTGCAAATTCACATGTAAATCAGTGAGCAAATGTGAGATTCATTCAAGTTCTAAAGTAGTACAGGACATGCTTCTATATTCTACCTCAGCAAAGGATTTGGACATCGATTTTTGCTTCTTGGTTTTCCAAGAAATCAAAGAAGACCACAGGAAGATGCAATAACCATTGAGGGATCTAGCGCTCATAGGGCAAGCGCCCCAATCTGCATCACAGAATCTTGAGACATGGAAATTGTTTGTAGCTGAATAAAAAAAGCCTTTATTTGGAGTACCTTTCAAATACCTGAGAACATGCATGGCTACCTGCATATGAGGTTGCCTAGGTTGTTGCAAAAATTGGCTGAGATGCTGAGTGGCATAGGAAATATTAGGTCTAGTGATGTTCAAGTATAGCAGCCTTCCAATAGGCCTCCTATAAGGTTCAGGGTTAGGCAAAATGACCCCATGCTCAGTGGACAACTTGAGTCCTTTAGGCAAAGGAGATTTTGCAGGTTTAGCAGTTGTGACACCTGCATCAGAAAGAATGTCAAGAACATATTTTCTTTGATTGATGGAAATGCCTTGGGAAGATCTGGATAACTCCAAACCTAGGAAATATCTAGCAAGCCCCAAATCTTTAATAATAAAGGCTTTGTCTAGATCTTGTTTCAGTGTATTAATAATGCCAGCACCATCATTCCCTGTGATTAATAGGTCATCAACATATACCAAAACATAGACATAGCTGCCATTGTCTAGCCTAGTGAGCAAAGAGTAGTCACTCTTTGACTGAAGAAATTCTCTGTTGATCAAAAACTTGGAAAGTTCTAGGTTCCATTGCCTTGAAGCTTGCTTTAGACCGTAAAGAGATTTTTGTAGCCTGCATACCTGACCTAGTTATGCCTGAGAGTAACCTTCAGGAGGTAGCATGTAGACTTCTTCTTCCAAAAAACCATGAAAGAAGGCATTGTTGATATCAAGTTGATAGAGATCCCACCACTTAGCAGCAGCCAAGGCAATGAAAACTCTTACAGTAGTGATTTTTGCTACAGGGGAGAAAGTATGCTTATAGTCTTTGACCTTGACTTGTTCATTACCACTCTGGCTTTGTGCCTTTCAATTGAACCATCAGCTTTATACTTGGTTTTGAAGACCCATTTAGAGCTAAGGTCCTTTTTGCCAGGGGGCAAGGTAGTAAGTACCCAAGTTTCATTCTTTTGCAATGCATGTAGTTCCTGTTCCATTACCATTACCCATTCAGGGTGCTGCTTAGCTTGTGCATAGCAATGGGGTTTAGGAGTATTCAACACAGATACAAGAGAAGCTATATAACCACTGGACAAATGTGCCAAATCATTGGTTTGAAAGAGAGGGTATGTAGTGGTTTGTAAAGAGTGGGAAGGGGATGTGTCTGGGGTATTTGATACCACAGGTGCTGGCATGGACTTGGTTGTGGGACAAATAAAGTCCTGCAACCAGATAGGTGTTTGCTTAGTTCTGCATGACCTTCTAGGGGCAACAACATCAGTATGCTGAAGGGAATCCAAGTTCCTAGAGGTTAGAGACTGATTTGAGGGTGAAGGGACAGTGTTAGAGTGATTAGAAAAAGTGTTTGAAACATCATGAGGAGGATAATTGGGAAGCAAGGGTGAAGTAGAATTATGCTCATTGAATGAGACAGTAAGGATAGAAAGAAGGGGATTAATAGCATCAGAATCAGGTAGAATGCATAGTAAAACAGGCTCATTATAAGTGTTGCAAATATCATTAGATTTGGTTTTAAAAGGAAAAATATCTTCTTTAAAAATGACATCTCTACTGTGAAATATTTTCTTGCTTATCAAATCATAAAGTTTGTAGCCTTTGATGCCAAAGGAATATCCAAGTAGGACAGATTTGTGAGCTTTACGTTCAAACTTATCTATTTTCCCTATATTGGCTGCATAGCGAAGACAACCAATGGCCCTTAAATCCTCATAAGTTGTTGGTTGACCTTAAAGAATTTCAAAAGGGCTTTTCCAAAGTAGATTTGCCATGGGCGATTGATTTATGATGTGTGTGGCAGAGAGAACACATTCCCCCCAAAAAAGGATTTGGGAAAACCAGCTTGAATTCTTAGTGCTCTAGCAATGTCTAAGAGGTGTCTATGTTTTCCCTCTGCTACTCCATTTTGCTGAGGAGTTTTGACAATACTCCTTTGATGTAAAATGCCTTTTTCGGCAAAAAAACTACCACAGAAAGAGTTGATAAACTCTGTGCCATTATCACTTCTGATTATGGCAATTTTGGTTGAAAATTGAGTTTCAATCATATGGTAAAATTGCAAGATGGCAGAAAAAACCTGGTCTTTACTTTGAAAAAGCTATGTCCAGGTAGACCTACTAAAATCATCTACCAAGGTTAGAAAATATTTTGCACCAGTGATGTTTGTAACTTTATAAGGACCCCACAAATCCATATGTACAAGTTGAAAGCAATGTGTGGTTTTGATAGAACTATCATTGAAAGGTAATCTAGCAAATTTTGCTAGTACACAGGTTTCACAAACGAAAGAATCTGATATAAGCTATTTACACAAAGGTATGTGTTTCATCTTTGAAATAAAAGCATGACCAAACCTTGCATGTAAAATGGCAAGGGGTTGTTTATTACAATGAGGACTATTGGATGTAACATAAACAAAACTAGGTATGTTATGAAGCTTGGATTTCCCTGCAGATGTTGTTTTTCCTTCAAAAATACCAAGTGAACTAAGAGCCTTGTCAGCCTTTTGTATCTTTAACTGATAAAGTCCATCAGCTTTAAATCCAATGTCCATAACTAGCTTAGTGCTAACGTCATGAAAGAAACACTTATCAGGGAAGAAGATGGCACAGAAAGGGTAATCTTTGAGTAACTTGTGAACTGATAATAAATTGACTTTAAATTCTGGTACAAAGAAAACTTCATGAAGGGTAATGTGTTTATTTAAGGGAATTTGGCCAACTTGTTTGACCTTTTTCAAGGTGCCATTAGGTAAGGTGACATGGATAGGTGCATATAGCAGGTTTGTTGAGGTAAAAAAGGAAGAGTCATGTGTCATGTGGTCAGATGCACTTGTGTCTATGATCTATGAACGTGTCCCATCACTAAATACAACATTGCAGGCAATTAAATGAGAGCTAATGGAAACAGAAGTTTTACCTGCAAAGTGTGCAAAAGAATTTATAGAGCCATGCTAATGATCACCTCCTGTCTTTTTCATGAATTTCATCATCTCTTGTGCTAATGCTTGCATAAAGTTGCCGTCAAACTAAGTTTTTGTACCTCCGGTTGGTGAATCATCAAGAGGAGATTCTGGTTTCTGGTAAGGCAAGGTGGTACAGACATTGACAACCATTTTTTGTGATTTCTTGTTTTTAAGCCCATCCCTAGGACCCTTATACCAGCTTGGGTATCCAACTAGTAAGAATCACTGATCTTGTGTGTGTCCTGTCCTGTTACAGTGGCCACAGTATCTATTGCTCCTAGTCTTCTTGTTATCTCTTCTCCATGTTGATGTTTCTATGGCAAGAGCAGTGACATTAGTGATTTCACTGCTAGTGCCTGTTTGGTGAGCATAAGCTGCTGCCTCATTCCCAGCATTGATGTGACTGGTGACTTGCTTTTGTTTTTTCACTCTAACAACCATGGAATAGGCTTTGTTGAGATCAGGTAAGGGATCCATCAATAAAATCTGTCCCCTTATAGCATCATATTTATCATCAAGATGCATTAAGAGCTTGATTAGCTTTTGTCTTTGACCAAAAGCCATGTATTCTTTCATGGCAGTGCAAGAAGTTGGACATTTACACACTGGTATCTCACTAAGATTTTGCAATTCATCCCAAAGTTTCTTTAGTTTAGTGTAGTAAACAGCTACACTATCGATTCCTCGCTGTAATTCAGTGATTTCTTTCTTAATTTGGAAAAGTAAAGGAACATTAGTTTGGCCAAATCTATCACACAATTCTTGCCACAAATCCTTAGCAGAATTGGCATAAAGGAAAGCATCAGACAACTCAGGCACAGTGGAATTCAGTAGCCGACTTACCACCAAATTATCACATCTGATCCATTAAAATAGGTTTAGGGAATTCGGATCAGGTCTTGTACACGAACCATCAATGAATCCAAGCTTAGCTCTAGTGTTAAGAGCTATTCGAACTGAACGACTCCATGGCTAAAAATTGGCACCATTGAGCTTTGTATTAACCAATTGCAGGCCTGGATGTTCTGAACTTTGCAAAGAAGAGGATCATAATTGTAATTCATCTACTGTGAGTCACAACTATACTTGCAGATGTTATTGTGATTGATGAAGATTAAGAATCAAGAACTCAGAAATATTAATAAATCCTCATTTTCGAGAAAGTCAGGCTAGTTTATTTAGTGAATCAAGCCAAATGATAGAAGGAACAAGTGTGTAGAAAGAAAAATAGAGAATGTAATGTCAGCTAGACTTGTCGGTGGATTGAATAAGCATGATCGAAGCTGAAGGAAGAAAAACAGGATTGCTCCCGCTCTGATACCATGTTGAGAGAGAGAGAAAAAAAAAGAATGTAGTCATTCATAATAATACAAGAAGTAATGTATAGGAATATATATATATCCATAGCTAGCTTTCTAACAGCCTAACTGTTTAACAAACTAACTGACTAACAAACTAACCAAGAACAGAATGTAACTACCAGATATTCTTCCACATTATGTTATGTATGCTGTTAGGTATCTTGACACTTTGTTTTCAAGTAAAAATTATGTGTGATAACTAAACTATTTTTAAATAATTAGCTTCCATTAATTCATGACATTGGTACTACTTCTCAATCGCAAAAAAGAAAGAATCATTACCATCATATACACGTAATAAAAACAACTAAACATTTATGTGGTAGGGACTTTATATCACTAAATGATTGCTTTCAACACTAGCACAAACACTCCTTCAACAAAACAGGGGAAAAAAGCAGTGCAAACACATACGTGAATATTTATAATTTTCAAACAAATCTATGTAAGCACTTATCATTCACCTAAACAATTTCGTTTTAAATATTTTAACCTTTCTTGCATTTACATGTTTATTTGCTCAAAATTGGTTATTACATGAAAGAAACCAATGCATGTTTGAGCACCACCATTGTAAAGGCTTTCTCATTTGTCATTCAAGTTTATGATACTGCTTATTATGACTTAGAAATTTACTTATATGCCCTACTACTTGGGAGGAAATAACTTTATTGTTTGATAGATCATTGTTCGGTCTCGATATATCATATTTGATATCCTTACCAACTTTTGCTCATAATTAGTTGTAATTCCTAGGATTTTTATTTGACTTCTGATTATTTTGTAGGATTTTTATTTGACTTCTGATTATTTTGTAGGAAATAACATTGATCCAAAAGTTGACGCAAATTGAGTTCAAAATGGTGCTAATTGAGAGAATAGCACTCTCTTTTGGAGATGAGACAATGCAATCAAGTGGTCCGAGCGTGATAGAGCAAGGAAAGAGAAAGAAAACAATATAAAATTGAAGAATGCAAGGGAAGGAGGCCACCACGGCCACCAGTGGCCAAGGCCCTTACCAATGGCCAACCCTACATCAATTAAGAAAGTCAAGGCCAAAAAGCCAAGGGATGCATGGTCGTGCCCATAGCCACGGCCAGTGGCCACAGCCCAACTCTTCTTGGCCTTTGCTCCCCAACGCCGCTCATTGCAACTCCAATCCCTATGCGTCCTTTGTCAATTCAATTGCTGTTTAAGAAAGCTTCAAGAGAGTTTCATAGGGAGCCTTTTTTGGGTCTTTGAGGGCTGAAGGGGTTATTGTTAGCCTCTTCAAAATCCCATTAGGAGGTAAATAAATTAGTTTAGGTTTTTGTATATTTTGTGCAAGATCAATGGATTTTCGAATATTAAAGCCTAAGTTCCTCTTCTTTTTATCTCTTTAGTTTCATGCTTTTAGTTTCTTTGCTAGTTTATTAGCTCTTTATTTTTCTTATGTTTTTGATATTTAATTGTACTTCAATTATAGTCTTTGGTTGTGAGTGGCCCTTAAGATGGCTAGTTGATTTTGTTTAATCCTTAGCCTATCTTGTTTATGCTTGAATTTAGAATTTTCTCTCACGTCTGCCAAGTGTTTGATAAAATACTTGAAAGAGCTTTTATCTGTATTTTAGGATAATTGACTTGTGCTTAAAGGCAAGGTTAATTGTCTAGTGTGGGTAGGGAGGACAACTAGTATTTATATATGAAAATAGTTTGAATCTCAGCTAGGTCTTGGGTTGTTACTCTTGTAGTTTAATTGAGCTAACTCCATGAAAATAAATGGTTAGAACAATTAAGCTAGTCTTTGACCCTTGAAAGAGAGCTTTGGTGAGCTTTGATGGTGCAATTGATAATCTCTTCGTACTAGCATAACTTACAAAGGTGAAGGTTTGACTTGATTAGTTGGTCTATCTGAGGTTTAATCACAATCAAAGTCCTTTTTGTTTGTTTTGGTAGGAGTAGTTCTTCTGCTTATCACCATTTTTTTTCCTAACTTGAAAGACTTGAATTGGCTTTGGTAATTGGAAACACAACTCCCCGTAGATACAACCCATAATTGTTGATTGCTAGCTATAGCTATACTATGCACTAGAGGCATATTCTTACCTCATCAAGTCTTTGGCGCCGTTGCTGAGGAGTTAGTGCTTTTCAATATCAAGGTTTGTTTGAGCATTCGAGGTTAAGCTTTTAAAAAATCCAAAAAAAGTTTGAAACTCAAAAATTTGAAAAAGAAAGTCTAAATGGCAATATTTATCTAGAGTAAATTATTATTGTGCTCAATGTGTGTATTTCACATACCACAAAAGGGAAATATGCAATCTTGTACTTGAAAGGATAACACGTGAGACGCGAGCCACCCTTGAGTCCATGTGAATGATGGTATGTGCTCTATAAATGTTGATGACATGTAGGACTTGTTTGAATCTTTAGCTTGGTATCAATGCCAATGTGGGAGAGCTAGTGAGTTTTTTTTTTTTGTGCACCCTTCCGGACTTCCCTATGGTTTGCATGCTCAATCACCATGTGTAGATCAACTTAGAGATCCGTGCCATTACCATTCTTCATACCCTCGTGTTGTGTGCTCTTATTGGCAATCTTTTACCATGATGCAAATTCCTGTCCCTATTATGATATTTCTGATGAATGTTATACTAAACTTAATGAAATGATACAGACACTGAATGAGCGACATACGCACTTTGTTAGTGAGGTGAGGGAGTGTGACCTAATGCATGAGATCGACCCTAGTCTGTCTTCCCCTAAATCTAAGGCAAGTCTCTATGATGATTGTGACTCTTACCTTCCCACAGAGGCTAATTCTACCGCCAATACACTTTTGACCGACTAGAGGAAGTGTTTGACCCTCCCTTGACCGACTAGAGGAAGTGTTTACATCCTTTTCTAGCACACTTAGCAACACTACCTTTGGTGGCTTGAGCTTACTTGCTCCAGCCCTCCCTTTAGGTCAGTGCAACGGATTAGAGATAGGTGAGCCTTCTAGGGGTGATGGTAGTTGTTTTAAGGATGATTTTCTTGATTGGTCGATATTTCATTGTTAGAGCCTTCTTTTGAGGAGAACTCATTAGAGGAGTCGTGTGGTGATGGTGTAGTGGTTGGTGTCAGGAGATATTGCATTGTTAGAGCCTTTTTTTAAGGAGAACCCATTATAGGAGTCATGCGTTGATAGTGTGGTTAGCATTGAGCATATGGACCCTTTTTTCCCCTAATCACTTAACTTATCCAACATTTCATCCCCTTGCTTCCTACCACTCCTCATTTGCATGCTTCTCATTAGCCCCTAGGTGACATTAGAGTGTGTAATCCCTTGGAATCTTATTGTGCATACCTAGAGGATGTTCCTATGAATATCTTGTAGAGTACTTTCTTTGATCATACTTTTGATTTTTCTATTACATTTGATAAGTTTAAGAGGGTACCGACTATCTTTGCTATGGTTTTATTAGTGTTCTCTTATTCACATCATTTTGAAAGGCATGCCACTGCATATGATAAGTTCTTGTCAGCTTTAACCACATCTGAGTTGAAGACATGAGTCATCAACACTGCCGCAAACGCATGGGTGTTCGTAGTATAGATAAGGATGTCATTCCTCAGGAACTAATGTAATCTATCAAGCCTAGTCTTGTTAGAAAATGCTAAGCAAAACTCAATTTCAAGTGGATTTGATTAACTACTGCAAATAAACTTGTTTAAATCAAAAAGAGAAAAACGTCTAGGATTTTTTGCAGTTATGGAAGAGAATTGGATCAGAATGAATAAACATGTGCTATTCTCCAATTGGTTAATTTCGAGGAATTGTAATCTTGTCAAGAAACTTGATATATTCTTTCGAAATCAATCAAATTTGCCTAAACTAAGCAAATTTCGTCATTTCAAACTAATTTAACTTAATCCAAGTTTAATCTTTTTGATTACTTACGAGCCCTCTTGACATATAAATCTCTCTTTCGAGATAAAATTATGTTATGTCTAATCGAGCAGTCTAACAACCAAATGTCATCTTTTGAATGTTCACTCGATTGTTTCAAATGTGCAAGTAAATTTTTGCAAAACATCAACTCACAGCATATCAAACACTTGATAAAACGAAATTAAACCAATCATAAAAATAACCACAATTGAATAAATTAAAACATGATCCAATAACAATTCCAAAAACTACTAAATTCCTAGACTAAGAAAACTACTAAGACATGATTAAAGATAAACTAACCAAAAAGATCGGCGAAATCTTGAGAGGAAGGGACTCGATGAGATGGCCTTCACCAAGGGCTTTAGAACCGCCTCAAAATCAAACTCTCTCACACTCAAAACTCACTCAAAACTAAACTAAGAACAAAATTAGAGAGAAAACTAATCTAAACTAAACTACTTGCTTTGTTTTGGAAATGAGTTGAGTTTCCTTTGGAATGCTGCAGAATGTTTTTATTTATAGAGGACTTTGATTGATCTCAGCCATACAGCCGAGGGAAAACGAAGAGGCAACAGTTACAGGCACATCACGATCCGTGGGCTCCACCATGGGCTGACCGTGGTCTATGCTGGATCTGAAATTTTACTCTTTCTTTGCTTTACGGTCATGGCAACTCATTGATGACCGTGGGGGAGGTTAAAACACATCCATTGAAGGGTAAATGCTAGGTAAGAAGGACTAAAACTCCTGTAAAACACATAAAACAACTATACCCAAACATAAATCGAGAATAAGAGAGTAAATAACATCATTCAGCACAAAATTCTCCTAAAAACGAGACAAAATAACCCTAAAGAGATGTACATATAAAGCACTTATCGATCTCCCAAATGCTTAAACTGTTGCTTGACCTCAAGCAATGCAAGCATTAAAGATATACACAGCCTCCTCAGAATAGACATAGATAACATTCAAAATGCAAGGATGATCCAAAGGTAGCCCAAAAAGATGCAAAAATATCATTAACAAACAGAATAGGGACTGAAATTTCAAAAATGTTTTATAAACCAAAATGCAAAACTTGAACCAATCGTCCTCCAAATTATCAAACACAATCATTCTAGCATATGAAACGAGTAAAACTAGAAAGGCCGGTAGAACCTCACTATAGTTATGTGGCACTCAACTCTCATGTGTTTGACAATGTATATATATATAAAGGTTCTCTCAATTCTCGTTCCTTTGACACAAATCTACCATAAGCTTGACAAGGTTCTCAAATTCGCCACCACTAAAATACAAATACATTAAAAAATCGTGAGGACTTTCACAGGGATGTAATGGGGCTTAGGGTAAAAGTAAGAGGAGAACAAATGTTTTTGGGAAGTAAGGAGCTAAAAGCCATACACTAAGAGCTCAAACAATTCCGATGCATCATACTACATCCTCCTCGAAACATATCAATAAAATAAATACCAAAATGAAAAGAGATAGAGTGGAAAATCATAAATATCTTTCATTCCTACCAAGGCTAATCACTTTCTTCGAAAGTTTTCTTTTTTCTCTTTTTTTTTTTCTTTTTTCTTTATCATTTTGTTTGCTTCTTTTTTTCTTTTTTTTTATTTCTTTCAAAGAGGAATAGCCAAGGGAATTCCATAACGAACTTTAAAATCAAACTCTTCTCTAAACTTTACATAATAAAACAAAGTATTCATCAAATGTTTGCATACCTACAGCAAACAGTCAAAATTTACCAAAAAGAATAACAATCCACCTTGCTAATGCTCCATCAAACTGGATACAAAAGAATGTAATGCTTCTCTAGCCTTGGCTTAAGGGTAAGACAAGTATTTGGCCATGGGCTAACAGTAGGAGGTTTAAATCAAGAAAAACGGCTACAGGCCCAAAGGGGCTAACAAAGGATACAATACATAACAAGGGTGGCTATTTGGTTGTGGGCTTCAAACAAATTAAAGAAAGAAAAAAGAATGCCTCAATCATATTGCCTAAATGCATATGCGCAATGTGGTCTTGAATGATAATCAAGACATGTTCTAGAGAAATGATATCAGGGAAGAGTTACACATGAAAGAAAATATGAAACTAATAATGATGAATAGTCTCTGAAGGCTCAAAGTCTCACGGACATCTACCACAGTCAAAACTAGCTCACTGGTACACATGCCAGAATTTCATGTAAAGACTTATGAAGAAAATCAATTCGCATTCAACATATGGTCAGAACATAGAATTCAGTTCGAAAATTCATTCACAAACTTTTATGCACACTTTGGGTGAATTAAAGGATCAAACTAACCAAAGAAAGCTACCAGATCTATAAAGATCATCATCGGAGGATTTTTTTAATTGTTTTTATTTTTTTGTGTTTTGTTTTTTTAAAATGCATGCATGCTCCTACAAACAATACAAACTAAAATGCAAAAGAAACTTACAAAAGAAAGAACTAAAATGCAACCTAGAATAAAACTAAATGCACTACTTAAAACAAAACTAAAACAAAATCTACCAAAACTACCACTAAAAATATGTACAAAGCAAAAAACAAACAAACACACACCAAACAAAAACAAAAAAAACAAGCATCAGCTGCCAAATGTAATAACTAACTCCCCCGTGCTTGAATCACACATTGTCTTCAATGTGGGAATATCATAAAGGGGAAGGGGAGTAGCAGAAATTAGAATCAGAGAGGACGAGGTGGAGGAGGATGGGGTGGTTGTCCATATGAGATATGCCAATCTCGCCAGGTCTTTAGACATGTCGTATAGTCTTGGAAATATTGGGTCTGGGAAGCAAGCAACCCACGAAGCTCATCATGGCACTTTTGGGCAAAGTCACAAAGAGTGGCGCTCTTTGAAGTGATAAAGGTGCGGAGGAAAACTTGCTCCTCTTGAATGGACCTAAGAGTGTCTTGAATATCCGAATAGTCAGGTGGGGGCGGTTAAGAGAAAGAAGTAGGGTCAGCTTGACTAGGTTAAGGGGTGGGTTGGTGGGGTACAGGTTGAACAACGTCATCATCACCATGTACCCAGTAAAGGTTACCTCGGTGAAGCAAAGTAGTACGATCTACATTGGGAAGTGGCGAGAGCTGGTCCCCAGAGTAAATCCAACACAAACGACCAACCTCAACTTTGTAAAAGTTTATAATCTCAAAAGCAGCTTGGTCAAGCAGCTCAGACCCAGAAACTCTTTCCTCTGGATTGTGCTCAACACCCAAGAATCTAACGATAGTAGTAATTATTCCCCCTATGACTACCCTACCTTTACTGCTAACAGCAGCACTATGCAATTTCCAAGCTAAGAATGAACCAGGATCAAGTTAGACATCATCTAACATACAGGACAAAAAGTACAGCTAAGAAAGTCTCAGGACATTCAGACTATTGTCCTGAGCAAACAAAGAACAAGCAAAGATACGCTAAGCGACTCTAATACAGGGGTTCGTAATATGCGTGCATTTCGATGAACTGGTACTGTACCTAACACTCCCTGAAAGTTCACCCAAAAATGCATTTGGGTTGAATTCGCGGGGGACTTGGCGGTACGATAAGTCCATGCTAGGGGAAAAACTAAAAATACTGTTAAAGGTACATAAGTTCAGTTCATACAAATGTGCATGCAAATAAAATGATATATATCCAGCTTGACATTGAGGCCCTCTAGTGACCTCGACATGGAGTATACTTAAAAATTCTAAAGTCAGGTCCATATATGTATGCTCTTTAAGTTCTAAAAAGTGGCTTATGCCACTTCTAGCAAACAACTAACGAATATCATCCAATATTCCCAATCGGGCCCACAAACCCTCATTATAGTATCTAGTTGCTACTACTACACGTTCATTCAAATAGTTATACCTAGTAATATGATTAGAATGAGTCAAACCAAGAGGGTGAAGAATGTTACCTCTAGCACGCGCATTAGTTGATGTTCTGGATGCTCTTTGAGGTTGGGGGTGGTGCTTGACTTGACGAACCAACCTCCTTGGTGCTTCTGTGCCTTTTGTTGGCTCTCATGGCTACAAAACGAAACCAAAAACCAAACTAAAACCAAAAGTAAGAACTAAAACCTAGAAAATTGAAGAAAATAACTAAAAATGTGAAGAATTATAGAGAGAAAAGGGTGGGTATGGTGAATGAATGAGGGGGGAGATGAATTTTGAAGAAGAAGAAGAAGAAGAAAAGAGATGAAACTTTGTGGATGAATGCGGAGATTAAGTGAAATGAAGGAATTTGGTGTGAAAATAAAGAAGATTTGAAAGAGATGGAAGGTATTGGTTATGGAGGTTTTGGAGAGAGAGAAGGGAGGAAGAGAGAGAAAGTGTCGAAGGTTGAAGAAGAAATGAGGGGAAAGGGAACGAGCACCGCGGTTAAAAACCTAGACCGCGGCCCGTAGCAGCCCACCAGGAACGTGGGGCTCACCACAGACGGTCCATGGTGTCTGCCGCTACTCAGTTTTTTTTCTATTTTTTTCAGGGTTGGCGCCCGCGGTCGTATTGTTGGTTTTCCTGACCGTGGTGCCAACATTTTTTATTCATATATGTATATATTTTTCTCTCTCTCTTTTTTTTCTATTTTTTTTCTATAGCAACAAAAATAAAATTTCAAAAATCAAAACTATAAAAAGGAAAGAGAAAGAAAGCTTAAGTTGCCTCCCAAGAAGTGCTCTTTTAAAGTTAAGAACTTAACCCTTGTTCTAGGCTTCATCCGGACCACCTTTATCACGAACCACAAAATCAAACTTCTGCAGTTAAAGGTACCATCTTAGCAATTCTAGCCGCAGGTCCTTTGTTTTCATAACGTGGTACCGCAACGCACCATCTGTATATAAAACAAACTGCTCTCTTGGCCCATCAGACGGGCTACCATCTACTTACTCAACCACTACATCAAAATCGATATCGAAACCTTCCAATTGAGGCATAGAGTGAACAACTCATGCAAACCTGCAATACTCACTTGGCGAAGAATAATTAGTGACCGAGGCCTCAACCTCGGGTTTGTTAGGTGGCATAGGAGTAAAAAAACTCCACCCTAACATACCCTTGGTCAGGGTCCTCATATGAAATCCATTCAGAATCAGGAGGATCTTCATCATGCAAGCCATCCTTCATATCATACTCAGGGGAAATCGGTAAAGCATCCAATATAGAAGAATGAGGAGAAACCGCATCCTCCTTCCTATGACTAAACACAGCAAACATCCCCTCTACCTCAAAAGAAATACAACCCTCTCTCACATCAATATGGCAACCAGCTGTCACCAAAATGGGCCTACCTAGGATAATTTGGGCTTCATCAGTTTCAGGCATATTGACTACAATGAAGTCTTCTAACACCCAAATGTCTCCTATATTAACAGGCATATCTTCCAACTTACGCATGGGCTGTGTTACAGAACATCAGCCAACTGTAGTGGAAAGGGGGCAGCTAGTCACGGTCCTCGGTGCAGCTTATGAAACGAAGAGTGATCCATTATGCTAACACTTGCACCTAAATCACATAGCCCTCTTTCGATCTCTACCTTTCCTACAACGCATGTGATAGAAAAACTACCTGGGTCAGGAAGCTTAGGGGGAAAAATGGTAGGGATCTAAATCCAATTATTTTCTGCAAATGAGGCAGTCTTGCCACCATAGTTGCTCTCCTTACTACCAGCCATAGTTATCTCTTTACCCTCTTCCTTTGGTACTTCCTCAAACTCAGTTAAGTCCTCTTCATCCTCTTTCATGGTGACACAGTTATAATGCTCACGAGGGTTGGGTTCAGGCATATTTGGAAGTCTATCTAGGGGTGCAGATAAAAAAGCAGCTTTCTGGGCAATCTAGGACTCTAACATACTACTATGAGTTGTAAGCACATCAACCTTGGAGGTTAATTACTTTATGTACTCATCTTATTTCTGTTGTGCCATAATTTGTTTTCCATCATTAAATCTAAATTTGACTTTTGGGGCATCTGAGAAAGGAATGGGGGTCTTTGAAAACAAGGGGGTACTCTAGCATTCATATGCGGCATATTCACAGGGTTTGGATTCGACCTATAAGAGAGATTCGGGTAATCTTTCAACCTGGATTATAGGTATTAGAGTAAGGGTCATTGGTCAGTCTCGGGTTGAAATTTTGAACATAATTAACTCATCAGGGCCCTGGGAAAAAGGGCTACCAACTGGACAGTGCAAAGATATATGCTCTATTGAACCACAAATCTCATAAGGGGACGGGGCACTAGAGTTTACAACATTAACATTCAGTTGGTCCAGCCTTTTAGTTATAACATCTACTTTAGCAGAAAGTAAAGTAAAAGCACTAACTTCAAGTCTACCTCCAAACCGCCTGAATTGGGCTCGTTCAGATGACCATTGAAAGTTATTGAGCGCATAGGCGTCATCCTCGGTCTTGCTGATTAGAGTTCTTCCTGCCGCCGCATCAATAGTGCACCTCACAGCTTGGGTCACACCGTTATAAAAGGCCTGGATAATCATCCAACACTGAAGACCATGATGGGGGCACAAATGCAATAAATCTTTAAAAAGCTCCCAGGCTTCATAAAGCGTCTCATCCTCTTTTTGCAGAAAGTTGGTGATTTGATTTCTCAGGCTCGATGTCTTGCTTGGAGGAAAGAATTTAGCGAGGAAAGCTCTTATTAACTTATCCCAAGTTGTTATGCAACCAGTCGACAACGAGTGCACCCAAGCCCTCACTTTATCCCTAAATGAGAAACGAAATAAGCGCAGGCGAATCACATCACTAGAGACTCCGTTTAACTTTAGCGTACCGCACACCTTTAAAAATACCGAGAGGTGTAGGTTTGGGTCTTCTAAAGATGCTCCGCCGAACTGAGATCGTTGTACCATGGAAATAAGTGTTGGCTTGAGTTCGAAGTTGTTGGCATCCACAACTGGTCGAGCTATGCTTGAGGCTATCCCCTGGACTCCGGGAGTAACAAATTCACAAAGGTTCCTTCTTTCTTCACCCGCCATGCTTGAATTCCTTCTTGCCTCGCACCTTTGTTCTTCGATCGTTTACTTTTTCCTCCTTAAGCGAAAAGTCCTCTCAATTTCTAGATCGGGCTCATACAAAATCAAACTTTGCATAAACTAGAAAAAAATTCCTGCAAGGACTTTCACCAACACTACCAGAGCAATTAAACAGCAAAAAGAACAAATAACAAGAATACCAAACAAAGCAAAACTATAAAAATGCTTAGTCGTATTCTTCAGACAATACTCAATAGTTAGCAATTTAGCCCCCGGTAACGGCGTCAAAAACTTGATCAGCACTACCACAAGCGCACGGTTGTTCATAGTATAGATAATGATATTGTTCCTGAGGGACTAAAGTAATCTATCGAGCCCAGTCTTGTCAGAATATGCTAAGCAAAACTCAATTTCAAGTGGATCTGATTAACTACTGCAAATAAACTTATTTAAACCAATAAGAGAAAAATGTCTAGGAATTTTCACAGTTATGGAAGAGAATTGGATCAGAATGAATAAACATGTGCTATTATCTAATTGGTTAATTCCGAGGAATTAAAATCTTGTCAAGAAACTTGATATGTTCTTTCGAAATCAATCAAATTTGCCTAAACTAAGTAAACTTCGTTCTTTCAAACTAATTTGACTTAATCCAAGTTTAATATTTTCGATTACTTACTAACCCTCCTAACATATAAATATCTCTTTCGAGATGAAGTTATGCTATGTCTAATCAAGTAGTCCAACAAGCAAATGTCGTCTTTTGAATGTTCACTCGATTGTTTCAAATGTGCAAGTAAATTTTGGCCAAAAATCAACTCTCATCATATCAAACACTTGATAGAACGAAATTAAACCAATCATGAAAATAAGCACAATTGAATAAATTAAAACATGAACCAATAACAATTCTATAAACTACTAAATTCCTAGACTAAGAAAACTACTCAGACATGATTAAAGATAAACTAACCAAATCGATCGGTAAAATCTTGAGCGAAAGGGACTCGACTGAGATGGCCTTCAGTAAGGCTTCAGAACCGCCTCAGAATCAAACTCTCTCATACTCAAAACTCACTCAAAACTAAACTGAAAACAAAATTAGAGAGAAAACTAATCTGAACTAAACTACTTGCTTTGCTTTGGAAATGAGTTGAATGTCCTTTGGAATGCTGCAGAACGTCTCTATTTATAGAGGATTTTGATTGATCTCAGCCACACAACTGAGAGAAAACAAAAAGGCAACAGTTACAGGTACACCACGGTCTGTGGGCTCCACCACGAGCTGACTGTGGTCTGTGCTAGATCTGAAATTTTGCTCTTTGTTTGCTCTACGGTCATGGAAAATCATGGATGACCATGGGGGAGGTCAAAACACAGCCATTCAAGTGTAAAGGTTAGGTAAAAAAGACTAAAAATTCTACAAAATACATAAAATAAGTATACCTAAGTATAAATCGAGAATAGGAGAGTAAATAACATCATTAAGTAGAAAATTCTCCTAAAAATGTGGAAAAATAGCCCTAAAAAGATGTACATATAAAGCACTTATCAATGAGTCTTGAGAGATAAGGAGGAGTGACTGATGCTCGTCGCATCGCTATAGCACTATCTTTGAGCGGCATAGTTCAAGTGCAATCAGTATTCGACCTGGTGTAGTCGTTCTAACTCTTTCTCCCTTCTTTTTATTTTCCTTCTTTTTCCTTTTGTTTAGTTGTGGATATTGAGTTGTGATTTCGTTGGTGATCAATTTTGAGGTGAAACTTAGGACATTGTTGAGCTAATTCATTGCTAAGATCACCATTGTGTGTCTTGTGTATACTTTTTGTGTTTTGTTGTTGCTAGTGTTTTAGGTTTTCTATATGCGTGGTGTTGGTGGCTGTGTTTTTGTTTTGTGGTTATGTGGTGGTATTATTGGTTTATGTATATGTTTGTCATGTTGATGGTTGTAAATCCTCTCTTTTCTTTTTGCTTTGGTTTTTATATATCTCATTCTTCTTTCCTTTCGTTTCTTGGTTTTTTATGTATGTTGTGTCGAGGATGTTTGCGGATATTATGTTTTGTGGTTAGCGGTGACTCCTCAACTCCTAATAAGGACATTGTGAGATTTAGTTGTGGGCTTGGGGAAGTCATATACCCTTTTGTGCATATTTTTGTGAAGATTTTTTTTATTTTGTATAGTTTTTCTTCTTGGCTTCAGTGGACTTTTGTACCTTTGTGATTGGTTTTTCATCTTTAATACCTTGGTTGCTAGCTTGTATATAGATGGAATATGCATGATAGAACACTTGTCTATAATATAATTTTACATTTTTCATAATAATCTCATTTCATATGTGTGGTTTTGTACCTACCTTGTACACTTGATCATTGACTTATGATGTTAATTGTTGAAATTTGGGTTTGGGGACATTCTACTTGCTTAATTGACTTCTGACTTTGTCACCAAGACAAGAACAATAAGAGTGTAAAAGTAGGCTTAACTATGATATTTCTGTTTGGGATTAAATAAGTGCTTTGCACATCCAAATAAAAATTTCAAACAGGAAAGAAGTCCAAATAAGTGCTAAGTTGTTCTTACAGAAGTTAAAGGCCTAATAAGCCAAGAACTGCCCACCCAAACAAAGGAGCGTAAGGAGACAATGCAAAAAAAAGAGGAAAGAAAAAAGTGGTGAAGTTGATAATCTAATAAAGGGAAGTCCATAAGCTAAGTAAACACGAGCTTTTGACCCCATTTTAGTCTTTCGTCAAGAGTCAATATACTTTGCACGGAGCATAAAGATGTACAAGTTGTGCCATGGTGTTGCATGGGATGAAAAATGAGTGACAGTGTGCATTTATAGCCTATGTGTGCCTTGAATGTATGTTCTACTTATATATGGCTCCATAGCTGGGTTATTAGGGTGATAGAATCGATTTAAATGTGTACGTGTTTTCCCTTTGGCCTTGTATATGTTCCTTTTCTTTAAAAAAAAGGCATAAATATTTCAAACATTTTGTTGGTACATCTGTTGCATATCCTTACAAGACCTCACTCTATCACTTGGATGAACCAAGGGGTTTAAAGGGCTTGTTGTATGTGCTAAATGCAACAGTAATTCCTACAAAAGTGAGTTAGGTCCTACGAGGACGAGCAAAAAAAATAGGTGTAGGGGTATTTGTTTGGCTCGATATCATATTTAATATCCTCATTTACCAACTTTTGCTCATAACAAGTTGTAATTCCTAGGATTTTTATTTAATTTTTTATTGTTTTATAGGAAATAACATTGATCCAAAAGTGGCAAAAATTAAGTTCAAAATGGTGTTAACTAAGAGAACAACACTCTCTTCTAGAGATGAGATGATGTAAGTAAAGGGCCTAAGCGTGATAGAGCAAGGAAGGAGAAAGAAAGCAAAAAAGAAAATTGAAGAATGCAAGGGAAAGAGGTCACCACGACCACCAGTGGCCAACCTTGCATCAATCAAGAAAGTTAGGGCCAAAAAGCCATGGGTGGCCACGGTCGCAGTGGTATCCATAGCCAACAATACCCACAGCCATGGGTCATCGCCACACCCCTTGCTCTTCTAAACCTTTTCTCCTCATGACCACCCATTGCAACTCCAACCCCCATGCCTCTTTTGTCGGTTCAACTGCAATTTATGAGAGTTTCGGGGAAGCTTTATAGGGGACCTTTTTAGGCCTTTGAGGGCTGGACTAGGGTTGTTGTTAGCCTCTTCAAAACCCCATTAGGGGGTAAATAAATTAGTTTAGATTTTTGTATATTTGGCACAAGATCGATGGATTTGAATATTCAAGTTTAAGTTCCTCTTCTCTTTCTCTCTTTAGTTTCATGCTTTTAGTTTCTTTGCCAGTTTATTAGTTCTTTGTTTTTCATGTGCTTTTGATATTTAATTGTACTTAAATTGTTATCTTTGGTTGTGATTGGCTCTTAAGATAGCTAGTTGATTTTGTTCAAGCCTTAGCCTATCTTGTAGACCTGGCAAATGGGTCATTCAGTCCAGGTATAGGTCGGGCCATGTTCGGCTTAAGTGACATTTCGGGTTGTTTCGGTTTGGGTCGTATATGGTTCGGTTCGGGTCGATTTCGGGTCAACCATATTTTGGTCAAATGCGCTCGTCATGCCAAACAAACAACTTTGTCGGAAATTTCGGGTCGGGTATGGTTCAGTTCGAGTCAATTCGGGTTTCGGATCCACTTTTGGGTGAGCATATTTCGGGTGTCAGGTCGGGTATGAGTTCGGCTCGTTCGGTTTGGGTTTCGGGTCTCAGGTCAGTTTTACCAGGTTTACTATCTTTTTTATGCTTGAATTTAGAATTTTCTCTCACGCCCGCCAAGTATTCGATGAAATGCTTGGAAGAGCATTCATATGTATTTTAAGGCAATACTTGTGTTGAAAGGTAAACTTAATTGTCTAGCGTGGGTTGGACGGATTGCTAGGATTTAGACACTAAAACAGTTTGAATCTTAGCAAGGTCTTGGTTTGCTACTCTTGTAGTTTAATTGAGCTAACTCCATGAAAATAAATGGTTAGAACAACTGAACTAGTCTTTGACCATTAAAAGAGGGTTTAGGCGAGCTTTGATGATGCAATTGATCATCTTTTAGTACTAGCATAACTTGCGAAGGTGAAGGTTTCGTGGTGCTTTGATGGTGCAATTGACCATTAATTTTGTGGATGTAAAAATATTTATCTAAAAAAGTAAACGACAACTATTTTTACGTATAAGTATACCCAAATTAACTAAAGCAGATTAGTCCATGTGGCTTGACACTTGTTCCCCTTAAATAAGATTTCGGGTTAGAATCATGCAAATGGAGAACATTTAGGATAGAAGAATTTTGCTTTAATATGATCATAGTACTTCAGCTCTGGTAGACTAGAGTTCTAAAAATAAAAAAAATACTTGAATTAAAAATATTTGCGAACAAATATGATAATTTTCGAAACTGTAATTAAGCTTATGGACAAAAAACTAATTGCACCGACAAAAGGCACCAATGAGCAAAATATCAATGAAACCCAAGCCCACCCTCTATTGCTATAGGTCACCGGCGGTGGTCAATTTGACGGTCGTTGCCAGTCGTACACCACCCATTGTCGGTCTATAGCTACATATAT
>JACYFF010031954.1:83590408-83650950 GCA_017589665.1 Selenicereus undatus | reverse complement strand
TGTGTGTGTGTGTGTGTGTGTGTGTGTGTGTGTGTGTGTGTGTGTGTGTAGATATAAAGTATGTCTGTAGATATGTAGGTATGTAGATATGTATGTTACATGTAAATTTTTAAGACAATTTAGAAATAACAAATAATTTTTTTGTGAAGGCTATAGATAGTTGACGTTATTAACGTTGTAATGTTATTTTTAAAATATCAATTTTGTTATTTAAAAATTCAAAACTGATGCAATGCTTTGGTACATACTAAAAAAATATGTATGCTTGAAACTTGTTTTATAAAAAAATGCCTTAATGGGGAAAAAAAAAGTGGTGATAATATTTATGCAACTTAACCCAATTCTTTTGAGTTAGACTAAAATTCTCATTATTTCTTTATATCAACTTGTTGACGTCGACCGAATAATTATTCAACAATACTTTTAAAATACCGTTTGCTTATTCAGAAGTTTAATCCCGGGGCAACACACGGGTCTTAACTAGTTAAAAATAATGGAAAAGTTTTACGTTCATTATCGTTGTTTTTTCCTTTTGAATTTTGTTTTTTTGGAAAATACATATATCGGAAGATTCCAACTCCAATATTATTATTATAGCCATTTGAAAAATTATACATAATAAAATATTATTGTGATTAAGTAATTATCTGTTCATCTTACACCGTTACTACCTTCAGAATGACAATACCACTAAATAACGCATTTCCAACATTATTATGGTTGTATTGTTATGAAAAATGTAAATAATGAAATATTTTGGTAAAAGTATAAAACATTTACTCTTTCATCTCACAATGTTATTACATTCGTAGTTATGATATCAAATAATAACAAACAGTATTTTAATATTATTATTATTTTCTAATTCTTTTAGAAAACATGCCTAATAAAATAATGTGATATAATAATTACCTGTTCATGTTTGGTACTAATACACACGACCCATTCATTAATAGACCAGTATAATTACTTAATAGATTAACATAACTTTATTGTGTCTTATTATCAAATTAGTATCCGATTCTCACATCATTACTACGCTGATAGTAATAATGGTATATATGATAGTAATAACAAGAGTCTATGCGGTCGCAAACCCATTATTTTAGCAACATTTGACAACATTCCTATTTCACGGGTAAAGATTATTCTCCAGCAACATATGATATTTATTTTTAAAAAATAAATGCATAATAATTAGTACGTTTTAGCTACTTAAAAATCATTGAATTATACTTAAGAAGTCATTGAGTCTTTTACTTAAAATCCTCAAGAATTTTGCGTAAAGGTTCTTAGATTATTGATAGTAATTCGTACATAGAGTTATTAGATAATAGTAAAAACTAAAAACCTTTCCCGTACGTCATAAGAGATCAAGAATATTAGTTAAATTATTTTCAACGGCATACTTGAACATAAAAGATCTGTGACAAAGTAGATAAAAAATGTAATCTCAGTTGTATGTGGACCTAGGACCTCTATCACAACCATATAAAGGGGTTTTTTTTTTTTAACTGTGAATCTTCAAATTAAGTTCCTAATACTTTTACTTTTTTACCGAACTCTTTTTTTGGTTAATATTCCACCAAACTTATCCAAGGTTAAAAGAAAGTTCCTCTCATAATTATTCCTTCATTTGGGTGAATATTTACGTAAAACTTTTATTGCATTTGCATTATTATTTTCTTGAACATAATCAAGAATAAAATGCAGTTATTCTGGTACATCAGATCATCAATGGCTTATCCAATGTTTGACATGGATGTCTCCTTAGCGTACACTACCTATAGGTTGTTCTAAGTAATGAAATTTTATTTCTTTGAAAAATAAAACAATTTTTTATGCATAATTTACAGGTGCTTAAATAAACAGGAGGTGACAGTACATACTGGTGAGAACATATTAATAGAGACGGGCGTTGTATTAGGTGTGTCCCCTCACATTTAGAACTAGCGCATCAGCTAACATAAAATTTCTTTTTTCTTTTCAAATTTTAGGATGACTAGCCAGCTTTTTTTCCGTTTGTTTTTGGGATAATAGAGTAGCTACCAAACAAATGTGACAACATTAATAAAATTATGAATCATATATGTTCAATTTTAAAAATCTCTCAATGAGACTACATTAATCACAACATATAATGTACCAAATATAAATTTACTTCTTAGATTTTCATTTTAGGGTGTGTTTGGTAGAGGGTAAAATCATTTTCCCGAAAAATAATTTTCCTATTTTACCCTGTTTGGTAAAAAACGGAGCGTAAAGTTATTTTTAGGGAAAAATGATTTTACCCCATGTAAGAGAAAATATTTTCCCCAGAAAATTGCCGTAAATTGATTTTCCTGCATGCTCATTCAGCTCCTCCTCTCACTCCATCTCTCTCTCTCTTCGAAGCTACCCACTCCGCAGAAGATGTCTCAGCTTCTTTGAAATCTCAGAGCATGACCTAGGTATTGTTGAAATCTCAGCTCTCTCTCTCTCTCTCTTCGAAATCTCCTCGATCTCTCTTCTCCATTGTTGAAGCATTCATCTCCGCACTCTCTTGCACCATTGTTGAAGGACAATCGCCTTTACCCACTCAATCGCCATTGTTGGAACCCGGAAGAAGGAGGAATTCTTTCTCTCTTCTGCTCATCATTGTTCAGGTATCTCTCAAAAGTTCTACTTGTGTTTGTTATTGCTTCTTCAGATCTGTTATACCCACTCAATTGTTGATGGGTTTTTTGTCCCTGGTATTGTCTTTGTCTTCGAAATTTGTAGTGCGGTCCTTTTAAAATTTCTTGTTTTCTCTCATCTGCTCATTGTTGTTGATGGGCTTTGCATGTTGGGTATGCTTTCTGCGTTAGGACAGAAGTTGAATTTGAGTTCTATTAACTTCCATAAGGCTCTGTTTGCTGCTGAGATGCTCATGTTAGGTTTTGTTTGGGCCTTGGTTGAGGAATTATGTCAGGGCCAGAATGTTCTGTTCTGCTGAGATGGGATTACAGAAGGATGTATCTATGTCAAGCAATTATTAGGTGGCTGGAATGATTAGGGTTCCTAAATTGGTTGCTAATATGTGTGATTAGCTTTCAGGTGCAGCTTTGTAACGTGCAAATTAATCATTTATGCAATGATTTTTCTAACAAAATATCCCTGAGAATTAATCCTATCAAACATAAGAACAAGACCCCACCGATATAAGAAAACAAAGAATTGATTTTTGTGAATTTGACACAACCAACACTTGCACTTAAATACATATATACCAGAAAAGAGATGTGGTTGTCCATGGGATCCAACCCCTACTTATGATATCAAAGATCAAAACCCAAGATCTGTTTGGCCAAGATGGCATTTTTGAGTGTTTGACATTAGTATTGGAGATGGTGAGTGTTTGACATTAGTCATGCATGCAATTCTGTATGACCAAGATCAAAACCCAGATTGAAATGCCTCCAGTAAATGTCTAAAGTTTTTTATAACTTGCTATCAAAGTGTTTGTGTTATACAACACCATTAATTTAAAGTTTTTAAATTCTGACAAGCATGGCATTTTTGTCTTCTTTAATTTAATCAATTGAGTATTGGTTTATACTATGACTTCCTACTCATGCGTTTCTATTACATCTTTGATATATCCCTTTTTCCTGTTGCCTAGATGGTCAATTATTTAAATGAGGAAGAAGCTGTGGTAATTGGTGTTACCGCTTCCCTTTTAGGAGCTACAGTGGCCTTGCTTAGGGAACCATAATAATAGAGACATCGATAATGAAACTAGGATTCCTCAAATCCCGCATCAGCCTTTTGTCAATAGAGATGTCGATTGGGAGAATTATATCAATAGTGTTTTGTATTGTGGGGATACTCATTGCCTTAATCAGATTCGAATGAGGCCTGGTCCTTTTTTTGAATTGTGTGAGATGCTTGAAAGGAGGGACTTCTTATAAACACGAAGCATATGACTGTGAGAGAGCAAGTTCTAATGTTTCTTCACTTAATAGGTCACAATTTGAGGTTTAGGGCGATTGGAGGAAGGTTTTTTCGCTCTACTTGGACCATTCGTAACTATTTTCACATAGTTCTAGGAGCCATCTTAAAATTATATCCTAATTTCATGCACCCACCTAGCTCTTCAACCCCTTCCAAAATCTTGAACAACTCTAGATTTTATCCATGGTTTGAGGATTGCGTTGGAGCTTTAGATGGGACTCATGTGAGGGCATCTGTTCACATTGAAGATCAAGATAGGTATAGGAATAGAAAATGTGCTTTATCCCAAAATGTCTTGGCCGCCATATCCTTTGACGATCTCAAGTTCACAAATGTGTTAGCCAGTTGGGAAGGATTAGCACATGATTCTAGAGTTCTAAATGATGCATTATCAAGAGGATTTCGTGCTCCGGAAGGTATGGTTTAGAAATTCGTTGTGTTTCGTGGAGTTTTCCCTTATTCAATTATAGTGCATAGGATCTTAATGAAACTTTTGAATTTTGGTAGGAAAGTATTTTTTGCTAGATTCTGGTTATGCTCTTCGAAAAGGCTTCCTCCCCCCATATAAGAAAGTTTGTTATCATCTCAAAGAGTTCGATGAGAGCTCTCCACCAATGAATGCTAAGGAATTGTTCAATTTACGAAATTCTTCCTTGAGAATTGGCGTAGAAGAGCATTCGGGGTGCTAAAAAAGCAATTTTGTGCGTTGGATGCGGAGCCATTTTGGGAATTCGATATTCAAGTAAAGGTTGTTCTTGTGTGTTGTGTGTTACACAACTTTCTTAGAGGCATTGACCCAAGTGACCATATCATGAGCGAGGTGGATCGTGAGTTCTCACATGATATTCAGAGACCACGACTCTCGCGAAGAGAAGAGTGAGAAGAAAATCTAGCATGGAAAACAAAGAGAGACGCTATAGCAAATGCTATGTGGCAAGATTATGAAGCTCAGAGAGCTTTGTAGTGAGTTTGCTATGAGTTTGCTGTGAACAAGTCAGCTTCTTCTACTATTTTTTTCCCTTTGTATTCTACTGAGCACCAGTTGCATAGAGAAGCATTAGTGTAGGTGTTGTGAACATGCTAGTAGCCAAAGACAGAGATGTATTTTGCTCAATTTTTGTATTATGTACCAAAATTGGTTGTTTTTGTTTTATGCTTAGTTTAAAAGCTTGTAGTATGCTCAGTTGCTATTTACACAACTTTTTAAAAACCTTGTATTCTACTCAGTTTTCTTATTACAGCATGGACAAAGGGAAAATGAAAGAGGTTAGCGAGGATAAGAAAACTCAATTCCGTTGGTCCAAGCGAATGTCGAAGGAACTACTCAAGTTTTTGGCCGATGAGGTTAAAAAGGGGAATCGACCGAACAACACTTTCAAGCCTAGTTTTTTTGTTGCAGCAGTGGATATGATATCAAAGAAGTTCAATGTTAATTGCCTAACGGATCACGTTGACAATCATTTAAGAACCGTGAAAACTACTTGGGGCATCATAGCAAAACTTCGAAGCCAATCTGGCTGTGGGTGGGATGAGAATATGAGGATGATTCGCATGTCTTCCGATGTGTTCAACACCTATGTTGAGGTATGTTCTACTGCTGCTCTGCTGTTGTTCTCTTCCTGTTCTGCTTCTATCATGAGTTGACATGAGCTGTGTAGGCTATTCATGTGGTGTGTGCTTGTTGCTTCTGATGCAAGTTTGGAAATGCATGCTGTTTGGATTGGGTTGCTGATTGGGTGAATCACTTGGGAACTTTAAGCTGATATTATTGTGCTGCAGATTCAGTAGTCTGCTTTTCATTTTGTTGTTTTCTTGCGATGATTATTGATGAGTAGTGATTGTTTGGTTTTTGCTGGATGGAAGCATTGTTGGTTGGTGTTGCATGTCCAGCGTATACAAGCTAGTATCTTAGCTGCTGGCTTCTTTCATTATGTTGGGCATCCCTTTGAATTGTTTGCGTCACACGGTCTTCTTTAGATTTTAGAAATGGAAAATGGCTGATTAACTGGGCAGTTTGTACCTTGTGCTTCAATTATCTCCATGATAGGATTTTTCAAGAAAAATGAAGAAATTTGAATGTAGGGTTCACCTAAGTGAGGGAGTTTTAAAAAGGTACTCAGTGCCATTTCTCCATTTGTGTGCAAGTGTGTCTCATCCTTGCAGAGATGCTAATCTTATATGTATCATTCCAATTTTATCTGATCTACTGAACTCGAAGGGACAAAGGTAGTCAGTACCAGAAGCGCATGCCTGTACTTCGTTCTATGGGAATTTTTTGGTACAAGGTAACTGTGGGCAATTAATGTTTGCACTTTTAAGTGGCAATTGAGGTTTGTTCCCTTGCTGATAGCATAATTATATGATATTAGCAAATGACGAAAGCTGGGTTGGGTGACAGGAGCACCTACAAGGATATCTCTTGGTCGTAGTGTTCTCAAATGAAACTATGGTGTTTTTCTGAAAGAGATCTTCTTGATGGTTTTTTCCGTTGTCCAATAATGGAAATATTGAATTTTATCGCGCTATTTTTCATTCTATTTTCTGGGCATGTGAGGGGGCTCTTTTAAGGTTTGCGAAAATATTATCAGCCCTTGAAAGATACTAATTTAGAGGTGTATACAATGCCTCCATTACTATCTATCACTGAGACAAACTAACTGCCAGAATCCCAGGGGTCATGTATTCACTCCTAGTCTTAAGTGTGTTGAACTGTTGATGATGATATTGTTTTTCTTGTAATTGTTATGGTACTAATTTTAACTCTCTATATCACAACCACTGGTACCAAATTAAGTGCTAAGGTGTGACTCTTTTATTGGATTGGAACGTATCTTACTCTTTTCTTTTAACAGGTGAATCCAACTCATGAGAAGTATCTTAACAAGAAAATTGATATGTATGATGAAATGACTATTGTGGTTGGAAAGAATGTCACTCGAGGAAGTGGTGCCAAGTCATTTGATGATGTTGAGATACAATCCCTTGGAGTTACGAATCTGGAAGAAAAAGGTGATGGTGATGATGAGTTCGTGAAAGAAAATGATAAACAATCGACTTCAAGTGCCCCATTAGAATCAAGAAAAAGTCGAAAGAGAGCCCGTGACGACGATTTGGAACTTCAAAATATCTCCACCCAAATGGCAGAAGTCGCTATGGCTCTACAAAAGATATCTAAATCTAAGCTCGACGTCGACCTTCTTTATCAAGAATCGATGAAAACTGAAGGGTTTGAAGAGGACTTTTTGGGTAGCACTTTCGATCACCTCGTAGAGCGTGAAAACCTTGCAAAGGGCTTTCTAGCGAAGAGCGACAAACTGAGAAGGATTTGGCCTGAAAAATTCAAGGAGAATAATTGAATGAAGTGATGTTCCTCTCTTTTTTTTCTTTTTTTTTGTCTGCCCTTTTTTGGCTAAGGAGAACAAACAGTTGAGAATTATGACTTTGTAAGCACTGTTTGACGACTTTGTAAGCACTCTTGATGATTAAATTGACTGTTTATCTATTAGCTTAGCCTATAAGTATCAAACAGTTGAGAATTATGGCATGGGAAAATAGTTTTTCATTCTACCAAACAACAGAAAATGATTTTCCAGGAAAATGATTTTCTATTCTACAAAATACCAGAAAATGTTGGCGGAAAATTACTTGCCTTGGGAAATCATTTTCCATGGAAAATGATTTTCAGGGAAAATAATTTTCCCCCCTGGCAAACACACCATTAGATCACAGTGAGGTAGTCCAATTATATAACCTTTTGTTTCTTGCCAACACTTAGATAAGACCCTGTCACAATTTGCGAAAACTTAACTAATGTGTTTGGTAGGGGGGAAAATCATTTTCCCAGAAAATTATTTTCCATGAAAAATATTTTCCCAAGGAAAATGATTATCCACTTACATTTTCAGCTGTTTGGTAGAATGGAAAATCATTTTCTTTCCACTTCATTTTTTGCTATTTGATAGAATGAACCTCCGTCATCATTTCATTTCTTTTTACCATCAACCCCCTTCCCTGCTCACTACTCTTACCCGACCCTAGGGGTGTACAAAACCGGTTAACCGGAGTTTCGGTTAACTGAAAATCAATTAACCGGTTTTGCGGTTCGAAAAAATTCCTAACCGTAACCGAACCGAACCGAAAATTTCGGTTAGCCAAAAATTTCGGTTCTTCCAAAACCCGAACTGTAACCGAGCCGAAAATTTCAGTTAACCGATTTTTCGGTTCGGGTAACCGATTTTTCGGTTCGGTTACCGGTTAACTGTTTATAAATAATTAAAAACTTATACTTTCTTACCTAAATTTGTCATTCTTTTATGTTTAAATTCTTTTTATAAAAATTAAACTTTGTCTACCATTTATAAATAATTAAAAAGTGCACTTTCTTACCGAAATTTTTTATTTTTTACATATAGATTTTAACCGAATTTTCAAATAATCCGAACCGTAATTGAACCGAAAACCGAAAAAAAATTTCGTTTTTTGAAAAATTTATTCAATTAACCGGTTTTTTGGTTCGGTTTTCGGTTTCGGATTTTTTTTGCACACCTCTACCCAACTCAACTAACGAATTTTGTTTCTCTCTCCTCTTCAAAATCAAACCCAAAATATCAGTAAGAAATATACCCAGTAACAAACCCAGCAAAAGAGAGAGTCAACATTAATGAATCTCAATTTTTGCACTATTCCCAAGGATTACTCAGTTGACTTTGAGTGATATTAAATCCAGATTAAAGAAAATGATGAACGGGGAGACGATGAGCATCTTAAATTGCAAAGTTCTTCAAAAAGGCAACTGTAACACGATTAGATAACTCAAGAAATAATTACAGAGATTAACGATGAAAATCATCGATGAACATGATGAACATGAAGAAGATAGGAAGAATGAGAGACAAAATGAGAATGAAAATAGAGTGATTGTAGGTACAATTAAAAGAAAATAGAACGAAAGACAAAATCGGGCAACGAAAATTAGGTTTGGAAAATCGTTTTCCTTACTTTTTCAAGGGAAAACAATTTCCTTCAAATGAGGTAAAATGATTTTCCCCTCCTTGTTTTACCAAACGACATAAAATGGGAAAATCATTTTCTGAGAAAATGATTTCCCCCCCTACCAAACACACCCTAAAATTAGTAAATATTACTTTTCTTTTTATTCGTCGATAACAATGTTTAGGTTTTTTAATTTCTCCATAGATAACGAATTGAAGCACATGCTTCTTTAGCCTAGTCCAATGTGTAGTATATATGTTTACTTAGTGATTTTACGATAAAGGCCGTCCGAAAACTTTAAAAGCATAAATTTTTCGAACATGGTTCCCAATTGTAAATTACATTTTATTTACGTCATTAGAGAACGACCTTTAATAGAAGTGTTCTAGTGACATGATATTTTATCATCAGTCATGAATATGCCAGACAATTTTTACGTTGTCTTCCCTCCCAGAAAAAATTGTGTTGCCATAAGCACGAAGAAAATGTATACTTGGATATCTAAAAAAGTTTGAAAAACAGATACATTTTAATATTAAAAGTTCTAAATTGTAAATATTATTCTTAAATCAAGTAGCATTTTTTGAAAACTTTTTTTTCCAAAAACAGAAAATCAGATAGCCCTCCTGTCTCCTTTCTTCCCCTCTAGAAGTATAATTTTTTTACCTAAAGTTATAGGAGTAAGAGTAAACAAGAGTGAGGATGAACAAGAGTTGAAATGACTAAATTAATAAGAGTAAGTTGTTTGGGAATTTCAGAAGAGTAAAGACTTATTCTCGTTTGGAAGGATGAGAGAGTAAATAAATGTAAATAAATAAATTGACAAATATACCCTCATTAAATAGACTAAAACATATGATATCTAGATTTATAAGGACAATATGTAATTATGTTCCTCCTTATCTATCCTTACTTCTGCTTGCACCCCATTTTTAAAGGTAAGAAAATGGGGAGTTGAGGAGGGTAAATAGAAGTAAGAATTACTCTGTTTACTCTTCCCTACTATCCCATTTTACTTCCATACATGGGTTCAGAATATTATTTACTCTCCCTTACCCTTCTAAAATACCCTATACTTCCCATACAAAAAGTTACTCTCAAAAACCGCTATGGTTCCCCGTAAAAATGAAAACTACTCCGGGTTCTCGCTCATCATTAATGTTCTCTTGTTCAGCCTTCCCTTCTTCAATATCCTATTGTAAGGTGGCTGTCCCATCTACCATATTTTTTCAGTCTTCTTTTAATATATAGTATTTTCATCTTTTTAGTTGTAATTGTCTCTCCCTTTGTGAGAGTCTCTGTTTTGCTTTTTTTGGTTTGCTTTTGTAGGGTGGTTTCACTTGATTTGTAAGGGATGAATAATTACTTAGTAAAGCCAATTCTTCAGTGTAATGTGAAACTTTAAATGTAATCTTTATGTCAGAATATCGATATTTCACTCAAGGAGACTATACTAGCTCAATAAATCTCTTTTTGGGAAGATCATAATAAATATATCGATCTCTCTCCTAGGTTATGTCTAGAAACAACACTTGTGGGAAGATTAATGATTAGTGGAGGTAAACGTAGTTTTTTGGGATTAGAATTATATCTTAACAATCAAGTTTGTAGTTGTTTGGGTAAGATAAATCTTTTAGATGCCGTATAGTTGTCTAATTAGTGAAACTATTCTGTGGTCAAGCCAAAAAAATAGTGCATGGTAAGCTCGTTTATCTTGTATTTGTTAATCAATTTTAGTACTTACTTCTATCTTTGTTCTTCTAACAAATTTTCTCTTTTTCTCGCAAGAGTTAAGTTTCCCTACAAAGGCTTTTATTTCTTGCCTATTAGTGAGTTATTTTGCATACCTATAGCATAAACATCGATTAGAAATGATTATATCATTGTCTTTTAAATTTGTTGGTTTTTATTAGAAATGATTCAACAATAAAACTTCATACATCATCGTTATGGCAATGTAAATTACTAAATTCTATAAGCTCTTGAGACCTACTAAATCATTTAATTTCAGTAAATATGGATACTATGTGTCTAATTTATATGTGACATTTTGGATGTTTCTATTTATTTAATTGAGTTATTTTATGTTTACACTATATTCTAGCTTAGAAGAACCACAGACTATATTCTAGCTTAGAAGAACGTTAGGCAAAGTTAAAGGAGAATTTTGTGCAGACCTACAAAGTTGTATAAACCAATTCTAATTTCTAAACTCTTCCTATTTATTTTCCCAAGAGAAGGGAAAAGGGAAATGGAGGCATGTCTCACGCGAAGCAATCTGGTGCCATCTCCCTCCCGCTCCACATTGATTTCCTAAATATAAAAGAAAAAACGGGCAAAGGAAAAGACAATTCTCACCTCTTTCTAATACTAATCTGACAAAGACTAAAACGAAAAGTTACCGGGTGTTACACCTATTTTTGACCCCATTTTAGCCATTATTTGACCCATTTTTCTCGGTGTTTTCATGTCAAGTTTAGATAAAAAGGGTCAAGTTCACTTCCTTTGATTCAATTGTGCTTATAATGTGTTTTGTCTTACTTTCAGGACAAATTCACAGGTTTTGATAGAAATGAAAACCATAGGAGCGATTTAAAGGATTCATAGAGGTCCAAAGAAGCCCCATGAGCACATGTGATAGCTGTAGGAAGCGCATGGTCGTGCTGTAGGACCAGAAGCTATGCACGGGCTGGTGCACCACAGTGCATCCTACCAGTGCCTTGGTGCACGATTGTGCGTCCTACTTGCCGTCGTGATTTAAGTGGTTTCCAGCCTTTATAAAGAGGCCTTTTCTTTTTTGGGGGGGGGGCTTTTTGCTGGGTTCTTGAGAGGACCAATTAGGGTTTATCCTAGCCTCGACAAACCTCTTTAGGGGGAGATTAGATTAGGTTAGTCCTTATATACATTATAGAAGATTTTGGATTCGCAATTGAAGACTAAGTTCTTCTTCTTGTTTTCTCTTTAATTTCATGCTTTTTAATTTATATTCGCTAGTTCAATAGATTATTATTTTGCTTTGGTTTCAATGTTCGTTTGTGAATTAAAGGTTTCATCTTTGGTTGTGATTTGTTCTTGAGATGGCCAATTGATTCCTGTTTAGGCCTTGACCTAACTTGTTTATGCATATAATTAAGAGTTTTCTTTCACGCGGACCAAGTGTTCGATGAAATGCTTGAAAAAGCGTTCATCCGTATTTTGAGGCAATTGACTTATACTAAGAGGTGAGGTCGATTGTCTAGTGTGAGTAGAAATAATAGTTGGGATTCGAACATGAAAATAGTCTCGGTTGCTAGCTAGGTCAAGGGTTGTCAATCCTGTAGTTTAATTGAACTAATCCCATGAAAATAGGAGGTTAGAACAATTAGACTAGCTCATGACCCTTGAGAGAGGACTTGGGTGGTTTTAATGATGCAACAGATCATCTCTGAATACTAGCGTAACTTGGAAAGGTTTGGGCTTGACTTGATTACTTGGTTTATCTTAGGTCTAATCATAGTCCTTTTGTTTCCGCTTTAGTAGTTTAGTTCTATTTTCTATCCCCTTTGATTTTGCCTAGCTCGAGATGCTTTAGTTAATTCTGGTAGTTGGAAACACAACTCCCTGCGGACGACACCCCAAGTACTCAATGATACACCTTGTACTTAAGGTTTATAAATATTAAAACTCTGTTTTTTTCCTAACAAGTTTTTGGCACCGTTGCGGGGGAGTTGGCGCTTTCCAATATTAGAGCTTACTTAGGCATTCGAGACTAGGCTTTTATTTTGAAAGAAAAAGAAAAAAATTGGAAATTGAAAAAAAAAAGTCTTTTTCCCACTTTCCTCAATATGAGCATGAATTGTTTTGGAGACACTATGATAGACTACATGCGTTTCTTGCTCATTGTGATTTTTATTTAGAAAAGTGGGAAATTTTGAATACAATTTATGATGGTGTGAATTGTGAGACCCGTACTCTTTTAGAGTATTGGAATTTTTATGCTAAAAATGTTGATGAAGCTTGGGATTTTCTTGATTGGTTGGCTCGGGATACTTATGAATATGAGATTAATTGCACCAATTCATACACCCCACCCCGTTGCATCCCTGATTATGCTCCTCCTATGTGCAAAATTTGCCATTGTTCTGATCATGCCAGTAATTCTTATCCTTATTATATTTCTGATGAGGGCTTTGCTAGACTTAGCAATATGATAGAGACAACGAATAAGCACCAAATTGAGTTTGCTAATAAAATGCGGGAGTATGACCTATCACCCAAGATTGACCTTAGTTCTAGTGCTCCTAGATTTGATGTCAATCTGTGTGATGATGGTGCGTCTTTTCCTCCTCTAGAGTCCGGACTAGGGGAAATCATTGACCCTCCCTTGACTACTTTACCTATTGTTGCTCCATCCTCACCTAGTCCTTTTAGGAACAACACTACACTCATCATGACTTTTCTTGATACACCTTCCCCTTTAGCTCAGTCGACGGAGTTCGAGGTAGGTGAGACCTTTGGTGTTAGTGCTAGTGTTGATGAGGATGATAATTGGTTTGAGCCAGGCGATGTTTCTACTAAGGTGCATGATTTTCATGAGACTCCCACAAGGACTTCATGTGTGGATGTTGTGGCTGCAGGGCCAACTAGTCTTGATTTTGTTGATAATATATTCCCCAACTCTCTTGATACATTCAATGCTTCTTCTTCATGTTCACCACTTTCTTGATACTTGAGGGGAATGAGGCTGACTGTTCTGAGACTCTAGGTACCTTTACCCCTCTGTCGATCCTTACAATCCGTACATAGAGCATTTTCCTGGAAAAATCGTGTTGATTATTGCCTTTGACTGTTCTACTGATTTTTCTAACGCATTTGATAAGTTTAGGAGATCACTTATTATTATGCGTGTATTTATATTTATGTGCTCTTACTTACATTCATTTGAGTTGCATGCTCAGGTGTTCCATAAGCTCCTGCGAGCTTTGACGGCATCCGAATTGGTAGCTTGGATCTTGAGAGATGAGGAGTGGCTAATGCTCCTCGAGCCTCCCATCGCACCATTTTAGAGAGGCTTAGTCTGGGTACGATCAGTACCCAACCCGGTATAATCGTTCTGACCCTTTTCCTTTGTTTTTGTTTTCTTTATTTTCCTTTGTTTAGTTGTGGATATTAGGATTGTGTTTCTGTTGGTGATCACCTTGAGGTGAAATTTGGGATGTTGTTGACCCATTAATGGCTATGATCACGATTTTTATATTTTTGTGCACATTTGTGTTTCGTGATTGGTGGTGTTGATGGATTGGTATATCTTTGTTTTTGGTGGTTAGTTTTGTATATATGTGTGGTCTTGTTTTTAATTTGGTGAGTGTTTTGGGGAGAGTGTGCTAGCTTGTGTATATGTGTGTAGGTTTAGAGTTCTTGTGTGTGTTTGTTTTGTTTTGTGTGTCTTGTGTGTGATTTTGTTTTCTTTGTTTTTGTGTGTTTTGTGGTTGGTGATGACTCTCAGCTCTCAATGAGGACATTGTGAGATTTAGGTGTGGGGTCATTTACCCTTTTATTATTATTTTTGTGCAAAATTTTCATTTTTTGTGCTAATTTTTCAATTTTTCCTTTTCCTTGCATAGTTTTTCTTTTTGGCTTTTGGGGTTTTGTACTATTTTGACTGACTTTGATCCCTTGTACCTTAGCCATTAGCTTGTACCTAAGTAAGTTGTTCATGATAGATCTTTGTCCCAAGTATGTCACTCTTGGTCCCAATTCTAACCCCAACAGTCTGTTATAACTATGTAATCCAGTCCTTATGTACACTTCATTATTATCTTAGGGCCTTAGTCTTCCGTGATTGACTCTCCCACTTGTTTTCGATACGGTTACTTTAATTTTTGTCTACATTAAAAAAAAAGAGAAAAAAAAGAAAAAGAAAAAAAATAAAGTTTGGAATGACAAGTATCCCTTTGAGGCATGCGCCACTGGATGTTACCCTTTGAGGCACGTGCTACTGGGTGTTACCCTTTGAGGCAATCCTACTACTGGGAAAGCTTGCTTCTCTTGTTAATAAGTTAATAATGTAGCATGTGTCAGTCAGGTGGGAACGGGTTTTATTTTGGTAAGCTTAAGTCCTATGATGTTGATACACTTACACACCAAGCACTAGGATGGATTCCAGGTTTTGATGTATAATGGGGTGAAAAGTTGGTGCTTTGATGTGATGTATGTGGATGGAGAGTCTTGATATGTACACTATGTTTATATACAGGCTAATGTCTTTGTTGCATGGATGATTTGGCCAGTTAGAATATGTATAAAGTTTTCCCTTGTATATATTTACGGTTTGTTTGTAAATCCAAACTGTTCTTCAATTTCTGTTTCTCTTTTCCTTTTCCTTTTTCTTTTTCAAGATTTTGTGGGTATATCTTCTACAAACCCTCACGAGACCTCACTCGTCCACTTAGGGGAACCAAGGGGTTTAAAGGGCTTGTTGCATACGCTAAATGCAGCATTGATTCCTACGAAAGTGAGTTAGGTTCTTAGGTTAGTTTTTATTTTTGTTTTACTCGAGGACGACCAAAAAGGTAGGTATGGGGGTATTTGTTGCACCTATTTTGGACCCCATTTTAGCCCTTATTTGACCCATTTTCTCGGTGTTTTCACATCAAGTTTAGATGAAAAAGGGTCAAATTCACTTCCTTTGATTCAATTGTGCTTATAATGTGTTTTGTCTTACTTTCAGGAAAAATTCTCGGGTTTTGATAGAAAGGAAGACCTTAGGAGCGATTTGAAGGATGCATAGAGGTCCAACGAAGCCCCATGAGCACAAGTGAGAGCTGCAGGAAGCGCACGATTGTGCTATAGGAGTGCATAATAGTGCTACAGGACCAGAAGCTGCGCACGGGGTGGTGCACGGCCATGCATTCTACCAGTGCGTGGGTGCACGACCGTGCGTCCTACCTGCCGTCGCGATTTAAGCGGTTTTCAGCCTTTATAAAGAGGCTTTTTCTTTTTTGGGGGAGGGGTTTGCTGGGTTCTGGAGAAGACCAATTAGGGTTTATCCTAGCCTTGACAGACCCCTTTAGGGGGAGATTAGATTAGGTTAGTCCTTGTATACATTGTAGAAGATTTTGGATTGGCAATTGAAGACTAAGTTCTTCTTGTTTTATCTTTAATTTCATGCTTTTTAATTTATATTCGCTAGTTCAATATAGATTATTGTTTTGCTTTGGTTTCAATGTTCGTTTTTGAATTAAAGGTTTCATCTTTGGTTGTGATTTGTTCTTGAGATGGCCAATTGATTCCTGTTTAGGCCTTGACCTAACTTGTTTATGCATATAATTTAGAGTTTTCTTTCACGCCGACCAAGTGTTCGATGAAATGCTTGAAAAAGCTTTTATCCGTGTTTTGGGGCAATTAACTTATGCTGAGATGTGAGGTCGATTGTCTAGTGTGAGTAGAAATAATAGTTGGGATTCGAACATGAAAATAGTCTCGGTCGCTGGCTAGGTCAAGGGTTGTCAATCATGTAGTTTAATTGAACTAATCCCATGAAAATAGGAGGGTTAGAACAATTAGACTAGCTCATGACCCTTGAGAGAGGGCTTGGGTGGTTTTAATGATGCAACTGATCATCTCTGAATACTAGCGTAACTTGGGAAGGTTTGGGCTTTACTTGATTAGTTGGTTTATCTTAGGTCTAATCATAGTCCTTTTGTTTTCGCTTAAGTAGTTTAGTTCTGATAGTTGAAAACACAACTTCCTTCGGACGACACCCCAAGTACTCAACGACACACCTTGCACTTGGGGTTTATAAATATTAATACTCTGTTTTTTCCCTAACACCAGGCAACCCTTCTTTCTTCTTTCACCATTCTCGCAGGTCTGAAGCTGAACAAAGAAGGAGAGTGTGTGAGATTTTCCTTTAAAAAGTTATAGCCAATCATCAAAGAAAACCTTTTCAGTTTAAAAGTAAAAATAGACTGTGAGTAGGGGAATTTAGGATCCCACCAATGGGCAACCACATGTGGCGAAGACTAAGTTAACAAAGGTCAAAGGTTGACTTTTTAGAAGAGCGAAGGAACCAGGAAAGGCATAATGGTCGATTCTGCCTTCAAATTAAGCAATGATCATTCTATCCTTGGATGCTAACCCCAAGGCTATAAATACCCCAACTTATACCGTTATAGGAGCTACTTTTTCTTTTCATGATTTGACACATTAACATCACATTCCAAAAAACCATAAACACTCTACTCATTCTCTTTGTCTCTCTTCTTTTTTTACTACATCTTTTTCTGAGATTATCTTGAGCGTCAAACGGACCTTCCTCAGTCCAAGGTTCACCTTGCCGTTGGTCGTCGAGGAGAATACATGTCAGCTCTGCCAACTAGGTGGCACATCAACCCAGGATAAGTCCAAGCTTCTCTCGTGCTCACTTAAATTTCATCCAAAACAGATTGGCATTGTCTGCGGTAAGCACCGATGATATGTTTGACACCAGATCTAAAAGGTTAAAAGAAGGAGACACGGGTAGACGTAAAGTCGATGAGAATTTGCCAAGGGAGCATTACAATTCCTTATAGCAGAGTTTAGGTGAGAACTCAACAGGTCACCCTTCCACTTGACAATAAGTTATCAAGGAATAGCTAGGGAAGGCACTCAAATGGGTGCAGGAAGTAGTGATCCGATGGCTATATGAGAAGATGAAGGACTCCGAGCATAGGTTGGAGCCCATTCTGGCGCTTGAGTACAAGCCCACTCCGAGGTACACTCCCCTATTCTAGCAGAACCAGAACCGACGTCCCCAAGGAGTGTCAAACACCTTGTGGGATGGAGATGCTTGGAGGATCATCGAAGCTAAGCAAGCTCTTTAGAGAGTACACAATAGGATCACTCCCTCTTGGTCAGCCATAACCCCTTATGTATCTAAAAGGAAAGTTGTCGAATAGTAGGAGAAACATTAGAAATCCTCAGGGCGCCGTAACACTCAACCCCTCTTTCAATAGCTGGGGCCACGGGGCAAATAGAAGTACGATATCCAGCCTTCAGAAATCGCCTTCATTGGTGGAGGTAGGTCATCCTCAACCACTTGCACTAAAAATTAGGGGCTTGTCGAAAAGAGATTCTCTATCATTCTTCTTAACCCCTTTCAGTATAAAGATTATGGAGGTGCCACGCCCCAATAAAGTCCAGATGCCAACCCTTGAACCCTTTGACGGAACTGCCAATCTGGACAATCATGTAGATGTCTGTAAGGCATAGATGTACGTCCAGGATATTGATGATGCAACTTCTTGTTGTTAGTTTCTCACCACATTGAAGGGCATAACATAGAAGTGGTTCCATGGCATTTCTAATGGAAGTATTACTTCATTCCTCTGACTTGCCAAATTGTTAAGTGCTAATTTCATTGCAAGCATGAGGGAGAGGCATCCTTCTTGACAAACTCCCACAGGCCAAAAGGGAGGACTTGAAGGAGTGTGTAATGAGATTTAACCAAGGAACCTCTAATCCCAAACTTGTAAAATGGTGTGTCCTACACTATTTTCCTCAAAGGATTGCTTTTGAAAGTTCAAGTCCTCCATCGTAGAGACTACAGTAGCTACATTAGCAGAAGTGTTACGAAGGGCCCAAAATTTCTTACAACCTATTAAGATATGCGCTAGAGATGACTTCCCTTGGGAAGACGTCTGGAATATGAGGAGAAGAGAAATGAACCTCCAATCGGACAAGCGTTCAAGGAAAAAGGAGGAGAAGGTTGGACACTTACATACCAACACCTAGAACATCCTTATGGAGATCAAGGGAAACCCCATGTTAAGGTGTTCGAAGCCCATCGAAATCCTGACCAAATTAAGGGACAAGAACAAATATTGTGGGTACCATGAGTGCTTTAGACACATTATGCCTTAGCTGGAATCGAGCAGGGGTATTTACTCATTAACAAGTTCACATATGCCTTCTTGATTGCAAGTTAGAAATTGCGTTCTTACTTTGTGTCCCACCATATCACAATGTTAACCAAGCAATCCTTGTTAAATATCCTTCCGTGATGTCGAAGCTCGAGAAGAATGTTGAAATAGGCTATCGAGTTAGCCATCTATGGGATTAGCGATGAACCTAGAAGGGTGATCAAAGAATAAGTCCTTGCTGACTTCATTGTTGAATGTTCAATCTCATATGAGCTAAGAGTAGAATATAGCAAATCGTGGATGCTATATGTTGAGGGATCAACAACTAATAAAGTAAGTAGAGCACAATTAATTGTGTTGTCACTTGAAGGGCGGACGTATGAGCATGCACTAAAGTTCATGTTTAAAGCATCAAACAATGAAGCTAAGTATTAAGGCCTGCTAGAGAACATAGAAATTTGTGATGTGCAAAGCAAAACATCATAAAGCCTACTATGACTTCAAACGTTAAGGGAGAAGTCCTCTATGCTCAATGAACATGTGCCCAATTGGAGAACTAACAAGCTAATGCCATGTCAAAGCTTGCTAGCTCCTCCCTAAACACTCATCTAAAAACATTCATTGGGAGATCTTATATGAGTAGACAATCGACATAGAGGAGTTAGCATGGATCGATAAGAGTGAGATATAGATAGATCCCATCATAGGTTATTTCCAAGACAAAACCCTACTATAGGACCTGAAAGATGCTGGTCGTATTAAGAAGAGATCTAAATGGTTCCTGCTATATGAGGTGCTCCTCTATAAGAAGCCTTTTCACTCTCTCTCTTAAGGTGACTACTCCATAAGAAGGTAAAATAATCCTAGAAGAGATATATGAAGGAGAGTGCGGATCCCATATTGGAAGTCGAAGCCTAGCCATAAAGATTGGACAACATTGAAGGATAACCATGAAGCATGGTCGGTTCAACAAGCACAAAAATTGTAAAGAAACAAGGAAGAAGAACAACGCAAAAATTTGGCATAGGCCGCCAGTGCGTGGTGGCTGCCCATGCCCAGTGGCACAGCTGTGCCAAATCTTATTTCTGTGCAAAATTCTAGAAAACTTAGAACGGTCTGGCTGTGCCACATGGCATGACTGTGAGAAAATTTGCTGCATCGGGATCTATTTAAAGTCCCTTCCCCCATTTGTGTAAGAATCTAAGCTAGGTTTTAAAAGTAGGATTTTTAGGTTTAGCCAAGAGTTTTGAAGAAGATTAATGTAGAGTTAGCTCAATTTGCGGCCACAATCAAGTTTTTTGTGTTTCAAGTTAGTGATTTATTGCTTTCTTGCTCTCACTCTCTCTTTCTCTTTTTTACTCTCATCTTCTTGCAATTTCATGCTTGTTTTGCAGTTGTTCTTAATTTGACGCTTTGATTTGCTTATTTTATGATTGATTAATACTTGAAGTTGATAATTTAGGTTCCTAGTCTCATTTTCTTACCCTTTTATACTTTTAATCTTTGTAACCTTTCATGGTGTGTTGCAATTGCATAATTTTGTCTATCCTTTAAAGTTAGAGTTTGAAAACCCATTTTTAAAGTTTGAGTTTTTAGTTCACAAGGGTTTAAATTAGGACTAAGTTATATTAGAATGAATAAGTGCAAAATTCACCACCAAATTATCACCAACTTCCTCCAATAGCGGAGGCTAACATCCGTTGTTGGATTTTAGAGCTTTTAAGGTACCCCTCTTTCTTTTAGTTAGTAAATTTAATACTTTCTTAGTTAATTAGATGCTTTTCCAGTAATTGTTAGTTAATGAGGTGTTTGGTGCTGATTTTGTGTTATTCTTTATTTTAGATGAGTTTAATTAATCATGTTTAGATTAGGATTAGTGAGTATTTAGTTAAATTAATATTATTTAGTTACATTTACTACTTTCCTTAAGTTGGATTTGGGTTAAAAATAACTAGTGCCTTGATTTTAACATTATCCTAGAGGATGAAAAAATTTTCACCCTCACTCACCAAAAACACTTGAACAATATGGCATCGTTGCTGGGGACAGTACCGCAAAATAAAGTCACTTCCTGTAAGTATGCCTCCTTTTCATTCATTTTGTGCCAATATAGTTTCTTTTATTATTGCTTTATTTTGTCTTTTGGTTTATGGTGTAGCTACTTGTTTTGATGGTATTGAAAAATACAAAAAAAAAATAGAAAATGTGAAAATACCAAAACAATTGGAAAAATTCAAAAACCAAAAAGTTATAACTCATTAGATGTCTATGATGGGCTTGGGAATTTTGAGCAAATGAATATGGTTAATGCTGATCACAAGGCTACTAATGTTGATAAGTCAATTATTGAAAGAGTAGAACCCAACCCACCATATTCATTAAGGGATCACTTCTATCCTCCCCAAACTTTTTTGCAATCATGTTTTGACCTCCCTCCTATTCCTAAGGATGTGACATTTGAGCTTAATCCGGATTATGTTTGTATGCTTCTAAAATTTATCGGCTTTGAAGATCCTTATTTATTTATTCATGAATTTGAGGAAGTTTCTTCATTGGCTCACATGCCTAGGGTATCAAACCTTGTTGTAAGGATGAAATTCATTCCATTTGCTCTCATAGATGATGCTAAGAGGTGGATGTACAGTCTTAAGCTTGTTTTTATTAAAACATAAGATTCTTTTGTTGATATCTTCCTTAACAGATGCTTTCTCTACTAGCAAGACCATTAGACTTAGGATCAAAATCCTCCCTTTTATCCAATTTAAACATGAGCCTTTTTAGAAGTATATGAATAGGTTCAAGGAGTTGCTTACCAATGGCCTCACCACGGTTTAGAGCGATAGAATTTGTGTTAAATAGCTTATGAGGGTTTGGATGTAAGTACTAGGACAATGGTTGATTCTATGTGTGGGGGAGAGTTTCTTGGCAAGAATGCTAATAAGGCTTGAGGCTTTCTTTAAGATTTAAGTGATAAGACATATAAGTGGAAGACAACTAGGGAAGCGTCTAGTATTGCATATAAGATTTTTATGGATAATAAGGGCAAGCTACCTAATCACTTTCCTGCTTTGGACGATGCTATGCTTCATTGTGAACATCAACTTGAAGTTACTCTTTTTCCACCACCTCAACCTCATGAGTATAGTCCTCACTCTTGTTCTTATGATTTTCTCTTGGACTATCATGTTAGCTCATGCTCTCAGCCTTTTAATCAGATGCCTTTTGAGGGCGTAAGTGATCCTTCATTTCATCCCCCAACCCTTATCATAGGACTTGGATGCCCTTGGAGGTGATATGGTTTTTAATAACGCACCTTTTCTTTTAGCCCCCTTGAGAGAGAATGATGAGAGTGAGAAACTAGTGGTTAAGGCCAGTTTTGGTCTTGAGCATCACAAGATTGTGGTTTCTAAGGATATTTTTGTTGAGGAGGAGTATTAAGTTGAAGCGACTCTTTTGGAGGAGCCTTGCGTTAAGGAGTGTGTTGAGGTTACACCTTCTTATGTGGACCTTATTAACGTCACCATGTTGAGTTTGCTCATACACATAACCCGACTTCTATTGTCTTACCCCTTTATACTACACCATTTCACTCTTTCATGGATTCATGAATGTCCACATTCCCTGAGTCTGAGACCTGCATGATTTATGTCCTTAATTTACACCAGACTCATGAGCTTGATGTGACTATGTGAGTTAAAGATTAGGTAGAGGATTTAGGATACATGCCTAGTTTGTGCATTCATGCTTCTTATTAGATTTCTAGGCCCTTATCCTCTACACTGAGTGATAGTGGGCATGTGTGTAACTCTTATGATTGGACGTAAAGCTTTAATGAGCTGAAGAGAGCTCTCACTTCTATTCTGATGATGTGCTTTCTTTGGAACATCCTCCTTATTGCTAATGGTTTTAACTTTTCTAAGGATTGTTCAAATTTATTTGGTAAGTTGCTATGAGCTTTGGTATGGATTGAGACAAGTGATAACTTGATGATTTGATGGATTGGCTAATGCTCCTTGAGCCACTTGTAGCACATCTTAGTGAGCCATAGTTTAGGTGCATTTAGCACCCAACCTAGTATGATCATTCCAAGTCTTCTCTTCTTATTTATTCGTGTCGTACCAAAATTAAATTGAATTAATTAATTGGGCCAACCCTTTTAATTAATTTAATCAAGCCCAAAGACTCACAAGTTAAACCCAAAAGACTTACAAATCAAGCCCAAGATGAAGCCCAAGTGACTTTCAAGTCCAGGCTCAGTCAAAATTCAAGTCAAAGCTCGAACAACATCTAAGTCAAGGTGCGGTCAAAGTCATTGTCAAATTCAAAAGTCAAGACCTACATCGACTCACAAGTCAAACGTCAGAACAACTCTCAAGTCAACGTCGGTCAAAGCCCGAGGCGACTTCCAAGTCAATACTCGGCCCAAGCTCGGGAGACTCCCAAGTTAAAGTCAAAACAAATGAAAGTCAAAGCATTCCAAGATGAGGCCTGATTGAAAGGCCCAAAACCCTGGTCAAGACCCAAAACCCAAGTCAAGGCTTATCTTGACTTTCAAGGGGGAGGCTTTCCTATAAAGAGGCCCATACCCCCTTGATTCAAAGGTTGGAAAATCCATAAAATAAAGGATATAGAATCAGAGGATCATTATATTCATAAAGATTATACCCTTTCATTCAAATGAATCTATAAAAATTCAATATTTGAAATTTTGTGATTACAAATTCGGCACGCCTGGTGGGACATTTCTAGCTCTCATCTCTTTCTCCTAAAAGATCAAGACTCTCAAGTCATAAGAACACCTTCTTCAACGAAGACATGGCTACAAAGAACGTTGTCGCGCAAGCTTCAAAGAAGAAGAGCACAGGATCTCTTTCGCGCATATCCTGTGGAACAAACATCACTTCTAGCAAGTGCGCGTGCACAATGAATACCAGAAGTATGGCGAAAGCTGCTGCACCGACCGCTCCTGGGCAAACTGCGCCGCCCCCATCCAAACTCCAAGACTTGAACAAGCAGCAAAATGTGCCCTCCAGGATGGATAGAATTCAGAACCTCCAGCTTCAATCTCCAGTCTGCGAGATTGAAGACTACTACAACAATGACTCTTCTTCGCTCTCACCAAAGAGGGCACGCATGACAGAGGCTGAAGGTGAGTCTTCCAAAATTGTTGTCATGCCAGCCATGACGACAGGCACAACCACTCTAGAAAAGGAGATAGCTAACATGAAGGCCATCTTAGAAAAACTCACCATGGAGAACAAAGAAAAGGAAACGCGTGTCAAGCTTCAAGAAGAAAAGATTGCTAAGCTGACCAGGAAGTTAGAAAAATGGCTAGCTCAATCTTCCACGAAGGACTCAGAAAGTGAGGACTCAGAAAAAATGTTCATCCACACTTAAGCCTCTGACAGCGAGAAGCAATTAAAGAAAGGCGCAACCCCTAATATGTCAAGTCCTCTGGATCAATGACCCTTGAGCAAATCCAAGACTTGATAGCAAATACTGTTAAGGCATAGCTAGGTGAAGGTTTGCGCAGAACGCACCTATACACCAAGCCTTACACTAAGAGGGTCGATGCTCTTCGCATGCCCCACGATTACCAACCCCCCAAGTTCTAACAATTCGATGGGAAAGGCAATCCAAAACAGCATGTCGCGCACTTCATTGAGACATGCAACAATGCTAGGACTGACGATGACCTTATGGTGAAACAGTTCGTCAGGACATTGAAAGGTATTGCCTTTGACTAGTATAACGACTTAGAACCTGATTCCATTGACAGCTGGGAACAAATGGAGCAAGAGTTCCTCAACAGGTTCTACAGCACTCAGTGCATTGTCAGCATGACTGAGCTGACAAACATAAAAGAGTGGAAAGATGAGCTGGTTCTTGACTACATCAACTGCTGGCAGACATTTAGCCTCGAGGACAAGGATCAGCTGTCTAAAGCGTCCGCTGTTGAAATGTGCACCCAAGGCATGCACTAGAACTTGCTTTACGTCCTATAAATGCGTAAACCTAGGACTTTTCAAGAATTGGCAACCAAGGTAAATGACATGGAGGTGATGATAGCTAGTCGTCGCTCCAAGTCCTTCTATTCTACTGAATCAAAGTAGGACAAAGTTGAATTTGAGAAGAATGTTAACTTTTCTAAGGGCACGACCAAAGAAGCAATGTCTACCTCTACAAGTCAGCCAATTCGCATTATGGGAAAGCCAAAACTAGGGGGCAAGAATAGCTCGTCGTTCAAGGTTACAACAAATAAGCGTCCCACACTAAAAGAGCTTTAGGAAAAGAAGTATCTATTTTCTGACTCAGATTTGTCGGGCATGCTAAATGACTTACTCAAGAAGGGTGTCATCGACTTGCTCGAGCTAAAGTGCCCAGAAGAAGCTGGGAGGACCACTGACCTAAAATATTATCGGCACCATAGAATCGTTAGCCACCCTTATGAAAAGTACGTTACACTCAAGGAGCGCATCATGGGATTAGTTATGGAAGGAAGAATCATTCTAGATTTGGATGAAATGACATAACCTAGCCATGTCACAGTGCAAGAGGCTGATGAGTCATATTCTGAAATGGATCATGCTGAAGCACTAGAGGGCTCAGGAGAATGCTTCATAAAAAGCTTCTTTGATAGTGTGGCTGTCTACACAACCTCATGTTTCAAAATTGGCGATGACGAAACAAAAGAAGAGCTGAATGTCTTTCCCGAAGAAAGTGGTGATGGCAACATCCAGCCACAACAACAGCGGAAAGAAAAGAATGAGAGGACAATTTCAGTCTCGTCCGTCAAGCAAGCAAATGTCGCGGCAAATCCAACGGTGCCAGTCTTCATGTACATTCCTAAGTCTCGTCGCAAGGATGAAGAATCACCATTTTATGAATGTACAAATCCTAAAAGTGCAACCAAGGATGAACACCAGTTCAATGAAGTAAACTGGCGCATTCTCAAAGAACAGGGTGTGCTTCTAGTTCATAGGGCCAACCCAAGCAAATTAACCGAGGCTTCTCTCCTTGGTTTTGTTGCCTCTTCCAAAGGCTCGCTCCAAGAAGAAAGTGAGCTATCAAAGACGCGCATCAGCAATGGGTTTGATCCTAACACGCACAAGTTAATGAAGAGGTCCAGCTATGACTTCAACCAACCAACATCTTTGGAGCATGTGATCGAAGCTAAGCCCTACAGACTTAACAGCACGCAAAGGGTCATACAAAGTCAAGGGGGCAACATCGCAACGCGTAAAGTTGGTCTTGGTTACGTACCACCCCAGCTCGTAAGGATTTTGGGACGACGTAAGGACAAGCAATCCCTCACGCAATATATCACATCCGAGGAGGTTGATCATGATGAGGGTGGCAATGCTAAGACCAACCCAAAAATGTCAGGATTTGACAGGCAGCCGTCGACATTGCGCTAATGCCTTTCTGACCCTTCTGTGTTTAGCAAGTTGCGAAAGGGCAAAACCCCGAAGCCTTCTGTCTTCCATAGGTTGAAGAAGGGTGAGCAGCCTAAACCCTCGATCTTCGCCAGAATCAAGATAGGCGAGACGTCATCAAACTCACCGCCTTCCCAAAATAAGGATTCAGTGTCCAACCACCTTGACGAACTAAATGAAATCCAAAGTTCAATTCCTTCACGCATGAAGAGTGTTTCCACTTTGGATGTAAAGATGGATAACTCGATGAAGCTAAAGAGACGCATCTTAGTTCCCACTAGCCATGGTGCTAGGGTCAGTCTAAAAGAAACAACTAAGGAGCAAACTTTTTCCAACTGCGCCGCAAGCCAAGACGTTGGCGACTTCCCTTGAGGAAATACTGGATTAGCTCCGCGGCAAAAGCCTGAACTATTCACCACCAAAAAAATGGGCGCTTGATCCACTCCTGAACAGGAGCTTAAACTATTCATCAAAGAAAAAGACAAACCCAAAGTTTACATTCAATAAAGAAGACTCCCGAACAAGAGACCAAACTATTCGCACATTCAAAAAGAAGACTACTGAACAAGAGAGTAAACTGTGTGGACATTCAAAAAGAAGATTCCCGAACAAGAGACTAAACTGTTCACACATTTAAAAAGAAGACTCCCGTACAACAGACTAAATTGTTCACACGTTCAAAAAAGAACACTCCTGAACAAGAGACTAAACTGTTCGCACATTCGAAAAGAAGACTTCTGAGCAAGAGACCAAACTGTTCACACATTCAAAAAGAAGGCTCCTGAACAAGAGTCTAAACTGTTCACACACATCCAAAAAAAAGAATGCTCCTGAACAAGAGTCTAAACTGTTCACACACATTAAAAAAAAAACGGCGGCTCCTAAACAAGAGTCTAAACTGTTCACGCACTAAAAAAGAAAGAAAAACAAGGCTCCCGAACAAGAGTCTAAACTGTTCACACACACATTAAAAAGGAAGGCTCCCGAGTAAGAGTATAAACTGTTCACTCAAACAAAAATCTTTGTACTACTCCTGACTAGCAAGAGTATAAACTGTAAATGGCAAAACAAATGAAAAAAGGATGCTTAGTTGAACTACGTAACAACTTGATCTTATTCGGAATTGCAAGTACCCAAAAGTACGTAGGCAGCTTCAGCAAATCACCCAGTGCAATCAAACACATCACACACAAAAAAAGGGGTGGCATGAAAGAAAAGAGATCAAAGACATCACCTTTATACCGCCAAGCTCCTCCTCGCTGCTCATACCACTTTCATGCGTATCGGTATCTGCTCAAGGCCCAAGGCCAAGCGGTGAACCGTGTCGCAAGTGGTTCTTCAAGTCTTCATACCACTTTCATGCGTATCAGTATCCGTTCAAGGCCCAAGGCTAAGCAGTGAACCGTGTCGCAAGTGGTTCTTCAAGTCTTCATACCAATTTCATACGTATCGGTATCCGTTCATGGCCCAAGGTCAAGCGGCGAACCGTGTCGCAAGTGGTTCTTCAGGTCTTCGTACCACTTTCATGCATATCAGTATCCATTCTAGGTCCAAGGCCGAGCGGCGAACAGTTTTGCAAGTGGTTCTTCAAATGGCTCCTCAATCTGCACAAGCAACAATACAAATGCAACAGAAAAAGGTAAGGGGTCTTGGCATACAAAAAAAACAAGCCACATTGTGCTGATAATGAGTGCCACTGTTTAGCAAATAAATATGACGTTGTGGTACGAGAAACTGGAACAATAAATGAATGCGACATTATGACGACACAAGCAGGCATGAAAATACTTTTCAGTCTAATAAAGTGGCTTCCTTTGGAACCATTTCAGCCAAAGCTACCGCCTTTATTGCTCATGGTCCAAAAAAAAAAAGAGCCAACAACTCGGACAACAAGAACTTTGAAGAACACACCCGAAGGCCCCGGTGTGATTTCATGCTAGATTTTCCAACAACATTTGGGAGATCACAAATGCCCATGAACCCCCTTCAAAACCCAAATTCTCCTAATTCTGCCAAATCAAAGCAAACCCAAATTCTATATATAAAAAAAAACCTCATTGAAAACCCAAATCAACATTTGCCAAATTCTTCCAAGTTAAAGTAAACCCCAAATTCTCAAAAGAAAAAAAAACCTCATCGATAACCCAAATCAACATTTGCCAATTCTCCCAAATCAAAGTCAAATCCAAATTCTCAAAAAAAAAAATCCTCTTCAAAATTATCAGAGCCCCATGACTCGATGAGCATAAAGAAAATCCCCTTTTTTTAAAACACATAGCTTGGTTTAAACAAAAAAGGAGCAAAGTTCTTTACTCCTTATTCAAGCTACTCAATTCATCCAAAAAAAAAAGAAGGAGAAAGGACATGACTTTCACATTTGAAGGGAGCCCAGACAAGGAGGCGACAAACAACAACAAAGGAATTAGTCTGCAAACAAAATAATAAAGAGAAAAGTAAAGCAACACCTTGGTGAAATTTGACATCAAATGCTTCATTTCACCCAGAGAATTCAAACAAGAACAGAGGCCTCACTCATTCTTTGAATAAATGCACTCCCACAAAGCAGAGGCCAAGTTTTAATCTTTTTCATTTTTTCCATTCTTCCTCACCATGGCTAATTTTTCTTCATACCTCATCAATTCAATACCTGAAGTTCCATGAATTAATTCCATGAAAATCAGACCAAAAAAAAGGGGTAGCTTCCTCCCTACTTTTCTCTCTCTGCATACCGCCCAAGCTCAAAAAAAAACACATGTTTTTTAGCTTTAGACCAAACCCGTGGCCAAACTTGTAGACTTTATTCGTGCACATTAATGGTCGACCCTAAGAATGGCCATTAATGGTGTAAAAAAAATGTGTTCAAAGCTAAGAAAAGTTAATACCTTTACAAGGGTTAGCAATGGCCGTCCAAAGATTGAACTTTTAGACCACCCACCGCAAAGCCTAGTAGCAGCAAGCAACGAAGAAGGGAAACACCAACAGAGTTTGGGGAGACTGATGACATTGGCTTTTCAGAGGATGGGTAGATGAGGAAGGAAGAAGAAAGGACTGAGAAAGTTGTTGTCTTGTGTGGCCCTGAGGGTTGGAAATGGTGGCACTGCGAAAGAGGGATGAGTTTCTCTAATAAATCACCAGCAACAACAAGATAAAGGTGTGCTTGGTTTGCAACTAGGGCAAGGAAGAAGAGGGGCTGCGTAAGAACTAGCGGGTTGGCATGCTGGTGGCTGATCGAAGAGGAGGAGGAAGAAGGGTGAACAGTGCTGTGGAGTCACGTGACTTAGGGCATGCCAATTTTATGAAGCCCAACCAAGCACTGACATAAAGGGAAGATAAAGACATACGGGCCAGCCTTTACGCAAAGAACAAAAGGAGGAGCTTAGACGGGCCCAGCCTAAGCCAAAAAAAAAGAAGTCAAACGAAGGCAGAACAAGTCATGTGCCATGCATGTACCTTTTAATGATTTAAGCTGGACCGGGCTCTGGTTAGAAACGGATCAAAGCATGGCCCAGCCTGCATACGAGTTAAAAAAAAAAAAGAGAGAAAAAAGCGAGCCTTGGTTAAAAGATGAGACCGAGCCCAAATGAAAAGAAAGGAAAAGAAGGGAGGGCCAGCCCACCAAAATGAGAAGAAGGATGGACTTCACAATCCAATTTTTGCTTTCCTAATTCTTTGACCAAAAGTTATTATTTGTTCAACTTTTGAAATTTTTTTTTGACAAAACATGTTGAAATTTTATTCAATCATTTGTTGTGAACAAATGTTGGGTAAAAATTATGAAGGAAATGGGTCACAGCAGCTTTAAGAAAAAGAGTCGAGACTTTGGTCACGTTCAAATGACAAGTCTAGCACGTGACCTTGTCTCAAGGGGGTAATTTGTAGGCACTAAAAATTTATTCGTGTCATACCAAAATTAAATTAAATTAATTAATTGGGCCAACCCTTTTAATTAATCTAATCAAGCCAAAAGACTCACAAGTCAGGCCCAAAAGACTCACAAGTCAAGCCCAAGATGAAACCCAAATAACTTCCAAGTCCAGGCTCAGTCAAAATTCAAGTCAAAGCCCAATTCTAAGCTGAAGACGACTACCAAGTCAAGTCAAGACTTAAAGCCTAAACGACGTCCAAGTCAAGGCATTGTCAAAATCAAAGTCAAAGGTCAAGACCTACATCAACTGACAAGTCAAACGTCAAAACAACTCTTAAGTGTTTGGTCAAAGCTCGATGCAACTTCCAAGTCAATGCTCGGCCCAAGCCTGGGAGACTCCCAAGTTAAAGTCAAAGTCAAAACAAACGAAATTCAAAGCAGTCCAGGGTGAGACCTAATTGAAAGGCTCAAAACCCTGTTCTAGGCCGAAAACCTAAGTCAAAGCCCATCTTGACTTTCAAGGGGGATGCTTTCCTATAAATAGGTCCCTAACCCCCTTGACTCAAAGGTTGAAAAATCCATCCAAAAAAAAGGAGATAGAATTGAAGCATCATTGTATTTATAGATATTGTACCCATTCATTCAAATGAACCTATAAAAATTTAATCTTTGTAATTTTGTGATTACACCAATATCTTTATTTCATAACTTTAATTGACTTGAATATGTGACATTTTACTTGGTTACACATCTATTTCGACAACAAAATATGTTTCTTACACAATCTAATAAAGCCCGTCTTTAGAAAAGGTCAGAATATTTGTAAGTCAAGTGGGTTTAGGGTGTGTGTGTTCTGAATCTTGAAAAAGAATTTAAAAAAAGGGAGCAAAGAAGTCAATTAGGCAAGGAAATGGGGATAATGTCAGTGTTAACAACTTGATTAATAAGGATTTATACACTTTTGCACATGCACCAAGTAGTACATATCATTGCATATTATTGCATGGGGTGAAAAATGAACGTTGGGGTGCTTCTTGTGATTAAGATATCTTTTGATTATACATTATGTTTATATATAATTTAGTGATTTGGTTACTAAGGTGATGCAATTATCTAAGTTGTACACATATTTTTTCCCATTATTTGTATATGTGATCATGTTTTAGAAAAACCAAAAACATTTTTCTTTATTTTTACAATGACTTTGTAGGTATTTTACTTGCAAACCCTCACGAGACTGCACTCATCGACTTGGGGAAATAAGGGGTTTAAAGGGCTTTTTGCATATGGTAAATGCAATGTGATTCCTATGAAAACGAGTTAGGCTCTAGTAGTTTTTTTTTTGGCTTGAGGAAAAGTAAACTCTTAGTGTGGGGGCATTTGTTCGAATGTGATATGCATTAACTTTACACCTCATTCTACCTAGATTTAGTTCAAATAACTGGTAAATTAGATTGTTTATCCATTTTTTGTTGATTTTGTAGATAATAAGGAGAGTTACTCAAATCGTGGATAGTTGGTGCAAAGCATGCCAAACGTTATGCACGTTAACCCGTATAACCTTGGAGGATTACTTAAGATAACCTTGAAGCAAGCTCGGATCAACAAGTACAAAAATTGTGGGAGAAACAAGGAAGAAGAATAGTGTAGAAATGTGGCAAAGGTTGCGAGTGCCCGGTGGCATGGCTGTGCTTAGTGGCACAGTCCTAGTCCTATTTCTGTATAGAATTCCAAAAACTTGGCACGATGTGCCAGTGCCACATAGCATGGCCATGCAAAATTTACTACCTTGGGATCTATTAAAAACCCCTTGCCCCATTTGTGTAAGAATCTAAGCTAGGTTTCAAGAGTTTGATTTTTAGGTTTAGTCTGGGGTTTAGAAGAAGATTAGTGTAGACTTAGCTGAATTTGCACCCACAATGAAGTTTTTATTGATTTAAGTTAGTGATTTATTGCTCTCTCTTTTTCTTCTTTTTACTCATCTTCTTACAATTTCATGTTTTGCATTGCTCTTGCTCTTAATCTAATGCTTTGATTTGCTTATTTCATACTTGATTAATGCTTGAAGTTGATGATTTAGGTTTCTATTCTCATTTTCTCATCATTGCTACTCTTAATCTCTCCAATCCTCTTGGGATGTTGCAATTGCATAATTTTCTCTCTTTTAAAGAAGGTCTGAAAACCCATTTGTACAAGTTTGACATTTTGGTTCACAATGGGTTAGATTATACTTGCTCCAACAATGGAAGCCTACCTCATTGCTACATTTTAGAGCTTTTGAGGTACTCGCCTTTCTCTCTCTTTTTAGTTAGTAAATTTAATGCTTTTTTAGCTAATTAGATGCTTTGGGAGTAATTATTAGTTAATATGATATTTTGTGTTAATTTTTCTAATTATGCTTTGTTATAATTTAGTTTAATGAATCATGTTTGGATTAAGATTAGTGAGTAATTAGTTGAATTTGACATTTATTTCCTTCCGTAGGTTAGATTTGTAATAAAAATAACTAGTGACTTGATTTTAACACTGTCCCAGAGGACAACAAATTTTTCACCCTCACTCTCCAAAAAAACTTCAACAAATTGGCGCCATTTACTGGGGACGGTGGTGTGCAATTAAGTCACTTCTTATAAACATGCCACCTTTTCTTTTATTTTTTGCTAGTGTAGTTTCTTTTATTGTTTCTTTATTTTGTCTTTTGAGTTACATCGCAGCTACTTATTTTGATGTATTGAAAAATACCAAAAAAACTAGAAAATGTGAAAAGACCCAAAAATTTGAAAAAATTGGAAAACCAAAAAGTTGTGACTCATTAGATGCCATAATGGGCTTGGAAATTTTGAGCAAACAAATGTGGTTAATGTTGAGCCCAAGCCTACTAATGTTGATAAGTCAATTTTTAAAAGAGTGGAACCCGACCCGCCACGTCCATTAAGGGATTACTTATCCTCCCCGAACTTTTCCACAATCATGGTTTGACCTCCCTCTTGTCCCCCAGAATGTGACAATTGAGTTGAATCCAAATTATGATGCCATGCTTCCGAAGTTGATTGCCTTTGAACATCCTTTCTTGTTTATCATGAATTTGAGGAAGTTTCTTCATCGATTCACATTCCTAGGGTATCAAACAGTGTTGTGAGGATGAAATTCATTCCCTTTGCTCTTGTAGATGATGATAAGTGGTGGATGTAGACTTTTAAGGTCGGTTTTATTAAATCATGGGATTCTTTCATTGATATTCTTACTAGCAAAACCATTAGACTTAGGAATGAAATCCTCTATTTTGTCCAACTTAAACATGAGCTTTTTTGGAAGTATATGAATAGGTTCAAGGAGTTTCTTACCCAATGCCAAAACCATGGTTTAGAGAGATGGAATTTGTGCTAAATAGCTTATGAGGGTTTGGATGGGAGAACCAAAACAATGGTTGAATATATGTATGGGGGAGAGTTTCTGTGTAAGAATGCTAATGAAGCTTGGGACCTTCTTAAGGATTTAAGTGATAAGACATATGAGTCGAAGAAATTAAGGAAACCCCTAGTATGACATCTAAGATTGTTGCGCATAATGAGGGCAAGCTACCTAATGACTTGGTTGCTTTGGAAGATAATAGGCTTCATTGTAAGCATCACGTTGAAATTCCTCTTTTTGAACCACCTCAACGTCGTGATTACATTCCTCATTCTCGTTCTTATGATTTTTCCTTGGACAATGGTTTTAGCTCATACTCGAGCTCTTTTAATCAATTGTCTTTTGAGGTGTGAGTGAACCTTCATTGGATTCCCTAATGATCAACCCTCTTCTTAAGACTAGGGTAGCTATTGGAGGCGATATGGTTTTTGATGATGCACCATTAGCCACCTTGAGAAAGAATGATGACATTGAAAAACTAGGGGTTATGGCTAGTTGTGGTCTTTAGCACGACATGGTGATTTCTTGTAACACCCCGAGGCCTCATGGGTCGCGAGTAGTTACCAGAAATTGCTTTAAGGATCGTCGATTGGCCCCACAAATCACCACAAGTATTTCCGGCATGCTTCTTCGTTGGTCACACACTGCCTGGGAAACTTCCTAGTAGGTCGCCCATCCCAAGATTGCTCCCAAACAAGCATGCTTAACTATGGAGTTCTTAAAAGTGGGCTTCCCGAAAATAAAGGTGGACGTTTGGTGATATAAATAGTCACTTCGATCCTTTTAAGCCACACTCTAGGTGATACAATCATCCCCACTCGAAGCGCAGAACGTCCTCGTTGTACCTCACTAGCCGACCGACTTACGAGTTCTCTTGACCAGCAGTCCACACCCAATATCTTTGCCCCACTAGGTGACTGCCCATGCGCTAACCATTCACTGGTGCAGCTCACGATCATGCGGGTCGGCTCTGATACCCTCTATAACGCCGCGACCCTTCCCGAGTCGTGGATAGTTATTAGGAACGACTTCAAGGATCGTCGACTGACCCTACAAATCACCACAAGTCTTTTCGGCGTGCTTGCTGGGGAGCAATCATGGGATTGGTGAACTTCTAGGAAGTTTCCCAGGTAGCGTGTGAGCGAGGAAGAAGCACGCCACAAAGACTTAAGGTGATTTGTGGGGAATTTCGACGATCCTTGAAGCCATTCATGGTAATTACTCGATCCTTTTAAGCCACACTCGAGTGTTATAGATTGTATCAGAGCCGACCCGGGAGGGGTCGGAGCATTACAGACGGTAATTGCTCGAGCAACTCGGAGAGGTCGAGGCATTACAGATGGTATCAGAGCCAACCGCGACCGTGAGCTGCGCCAGTGAATGGGGAGCCCATGAGTAGTCACCTAGCGGGGCAAAGATACTGGTTGTGGACCGCTGGTCAAGAGGACTTATAAGTCGGTTGGTTAGTTAGGCACAACGAAGACGTTGTGCGCTTCAGATGGGGGTGATTGTAACACCTCGTGTGTGGCTTAAAAGGATCGAGCAATTACCATGAACAGTTTCAAGGATCGTCGACTGGCCCCACAAATCACCACAAGTCTTTCCAGCGTGCTTCGTCATCGCTCACACGCTGCCTGGGAAACTTCCCAGTATGTCACCCGTCCCAAGATTGCTCCCCAGGAAGCACGCTTAATTGTGGAGTTATTAAGAGTGGGCTTCCCAGAAAGAAAGGTGGACTTTTGGTGATATAAGTAGTCACTTCGATCCTTTTAACCCACACTCGAGGTATTACATTTTTTCAAAGGATATTTTTTATGAGGAGGAATATTTCATTGAGGAGATTCCTTTGGAGTAGCCTTGTGTTGAGGAATGTGCTGAGGTTACACATTCTCATATGGACCCTGTTGATGTAACGTTCATTGAGTTTGCCCCTAAACGTACCCCAACTTTTATTGTCTTACCCCTTTACACTCCATCATCTTACTTTTTCACGGATTGCTCAATGTTCACCTTTCTTGAGTCCGAAACTTGTATGATTTATGCTACTAATTTAGAATGAATTCATGAGCTTGATGTAGCTATAGCGCTTAAGCATTGGGTAGAGGATTTAGGATTCATGCATAGTTTGTGCATTCATGCTTCCTTTAGGACTTCTAGGCGTTTATCCTCTGCATTGAGTAATGTTGGCCATGTGTGTAACTGTTATGATTAGGCCCAGAGCTTTGATAAGCTTAAGACAACTCTCACTTCTATTGTGGTGATGTGGCTTCCTTCGAACATCCTCCTTATTACAAATGGTTTTAACTTTTTTGAAGATTGTTTAAATTTATTTAATAAGCTTCTACGAGATTTGGTAGGGATCAATACAAGTGGCAACTCGGTGATTTAATGGGGTGACTGATGCGCCTTGAGCCTCTTGTAGCACTTCTTAGTGAGGCAGAGTTTAGGTGCACTTAGCACCTAACCTGGTATGATTGTTCTAACTTCCCCCTCTTCTTCATTTTCATTTCTTTATTTCTTTTCATGTATAGTTGTAGATATCTAGGATTGTGATTGTGTGAGTGATCAATTTTGAAGTGAAATTTAGGATTTTTTGAGCCGAGATGGCCATGATTACCCTTGCTTGATTTGTATGTGTTTGTTGGTGTTATTCTTTGTTCTGTGAATATTTGTTGGTGTTCTATGGTTTTGCATTTGTTAGTGGTATCATATGTTTGTATAATTTTGTGGATTTGAGTTGTTAGTTTTGCAGTTGGATTATCTATGTGATTGCTTTTTGCGTCATACAATGAGGACATTGTGGAGTTTTGGTATAGATGTGACATGCCCATTTGTATATATTTTTCTAAAATTTTGAAAATTCAAAAAGATTTTTAATTTTCTTTGGAGACTTGTGTGCTTTCTTAGGTGATTTATCCCACGCTGGTAAGTTATTGAGTTATGTATGAATTTGCATGATTAAAGATCTATTTGAGATTGTAGATCTAGTTTTTCTTAATAATCTCGTATCATATATGTGATTTTGTGCCTACTTTGCTTAATTTTTCATCAAATCTTCTAATATTGTTGTTAAGGTCACAAATAAAATTTTGTTTGTCGCAGTTGTCTTCTAAGCTCTTGGAGAAATCCACCAAAAAAAGCCTAAAAATGTGAATAAGAACTCGGGCGCCAATTTTCAAAGTCACTATGTTTGTTTCATATCTTTAACTGGCTTAAATATGTGTTATTTTACTCGATTGCAAATCTATTGGGGCAATAAATTAAGTGCTTTACATAATCTAATAGAACCCCTCTCTAGGGAAGGCCAGAATATTTATAAGTCAAGTGGGTTAAGGATGTGTGAGTTCTTACTCTTAAACAAGGAAAGAAAAGGAAAAAAAAAAGGGGAGAAGAGAAGTTAGGCAAGGAAATAGGGATCGTGTCAATGTCAGTAACTTGATTCATAAGGATTGATACACATTTGTACATCACCAAGGCGTATATATTATTTCATATTTTTCTGTGGGGTGAAAAAAGGGAGTATGATGCTTCTTATGACTCATATATCCTTTCATTGTACATTCAATTTGTGTCTAATTTGTGTGACTTGGTTATTAGGGTGATGCAATTGCCTAAATCGTGCACATAATGTTCTCATTATATATGCATATGATCATGCTTTGAAAAAACCACAAAGATTTTCTTTGTTTTTGAAAAGATTTTGTTAGTATTTCATTTAAAAACCCACACGAAATCTCACTCATCCACTAGGGGAACCAAGAGGTTTAAAGGACTTATTGCATACGGAAAAGACAACCGTGATTCCTACGAAAGTGAGTTAGGTTTTAGTAGTCTTATCTTGTTTGGTCAAGGATGAGCAAAGTGTTAGTGTGGCGACATTTGTTCAAGCATGATATACATGAATTTTACACCGCATTCAACCTAGATTCAGCTGAATTAACTGGTACATTAGTTTGTTTATTAGTGTTTTGTTGATTTTCTAGGTAATAAAGAGAATTGCTAAAATCGCGGATAATCGATACAAAGCATGCAAAAAGTTAGACATAATAATCCAGACAGCCTTGGAGGATAACCCCAGATAATCATGAAGCAAGCCCAGGTCAACCAGCGCGAAAAATGGGGGAGAAACAGAGAAGAAGAACAATGAAAAAATTCGACACGTCCAACCAGTGGTAGGACGGTAGGGTTGCCAATGACAAGCAGCACAGACTGCCCATGCCAAGTGGCAAGGCCATGCCTAATCCTGTTTATGTGCGAAATTCCAAAAATTGAACGTAGTCCGCAAAATTTGTTATGTCGGGTTCAATTTTAAGCCCCTTACCCCATTTGTATAAGGATTTAAGCTAGCTTTTAAAAGTAGGATTTTTTAAGTCTAGCCTAAGTTTCAAAAGAAGATTTGTGTAGTGTTCTCAATTTGTAGATACAATCAAGTTTTTTATGATTCAAGCTAGTGATTTATTGCTTTCTCTTTCTCTCTCTTCTTTACTCTCATCTTCTTGCAATTTCATGTTCGCCTTGCTCTTGTCCTTAATCCAATGCTTTGATTTACGTATTTTATGATTGATTTATGCTTGAAGTGGATGATTTAGGTTCCTAGTCCCACTTTCTCATCATTTTCTACTCTTAATTTCTCTAACCTTTCTTGGGATTTTGCAATTGCATAATTTTCTCTCTTTTGAAGTCAGGGTTTGAAGACTCGTTTTCACAAGTTTGTGCTTTTGGTTCACAATGGTTTAGATTTGGAGCAGTTGAGTTAGATTAGTAGGAATAAGTAGAGAATCCAACACCAAATTATCGTTCACTTTCTCCAACAATGAACAATCAACCTTCGTTGTTGGATTTTAGAGATATTAAGGCACTCCCTTTTCTCTCTCTTCTTTTAGTTAGCAAATTTAATACTTTCTTAGTTAAGTTAGTCATATTTGGTGACATTTATTGCTTTCCTTTGGTTAGATTAAAGCTAAAAATAACTAGTGACTTGATTTCAACACCATTTTAGAGGACGACAAATTTTCCACCCTTACTTCCCAAAAACACATCAACAAATTGTATTTGTTCGGGCATGATACGCATGAAATTTACACCTCATTCTACTTAGATTTAGCTCAAATAATTGGTAAATAAGGTTGTTTAGTACTGTTTTGTTGGTTTTGTAGGTAATAAAAAGAATTACTCAAATGACGAATAAACAGTGTAAAGCACGCTAGGCACGTTATTCCAAACAACCTTAAAGTATAACCTAGGATAATCTTAAAGCATGGTCAGGTTAACGAGCACAAAAATTGTACAGAAACAAGGAAGAATAAGAATGTAGAGATTGGCATGAGCTGCAAGTGCCCTATAGCACAAGTTGTCGGTGCCCAGTGGCATGACTGTGCCAAATCCTATTTCTATGCAGAATTTCAGAAACTTGCCACGGTATGCCCGTGCAAAATCTAGTGCATCAGGATCTATTTAAAGTCCTTTCTCCTATTTGTGTAAGAATCTAAGGTAGGTTTTAGAATTAGCATTTTTATGTTTGGCCCAGGCTTTAGAAGAAGATTAGCGCAGAGTTAGTTCAATATGTAGCCACAATCAAGTTTTTTGTGATTCAACTTAGTGATTTATTACTTTCTCTTTCTCTCTCTTCTTTACTCTTACCTTCTTCCAATTTTATGTTTTGCCTTGATCTTGTTCTTAATATTATGCTTTGATTTGTCTATTTTATGATTGATTTATACTTGAAGTTAATGATTTAGATTGCTAGTGTTATTTTCTCATCCTTTTCTACCCTTAAACTTTGCAATCATTCTTGGGATGTTGCAATTGTGAAATTTTGTCTCTCATTTGAAGTTAGTGTTTGAAAACTCATTTTTTGCAAGTTCGAGATTTTGGCTCGCAATGGGTTAGATTAACAGTAGTTTCGCTAAATTAGTGAGAACAAGTAGAGAATCCACCTCCAATTTCTAATCCGTTTGCTTCAACAATGGAGGCTAACCTGCATTGTTGGATTTTAGAGCTCTTAAGGCAAGCCCCATTTTCTCTCTTCTTTTAATTACTAAATTTGATGGTTTCTTCATTAGTTAGATGCTTTGTCAATAATTGTTAGTCAATATGATGTTTTGTATTAATTTTGTTAATTATGCTTTATTTTAGTTTAATTTATGTAAGCATTTTTAGATTAGGATTAGTAAGTAATTAGTTAAATCAATCGTATTTCGTGAGATTTATTACTTTCCTTAGGTTAGATTTGGGCTAAAATAACTAGTGACCTGATCTCAACACTATCCTAGGGGACGACAAATTTCTCAGCCTTACTCCTCAAAATTACTTCAACAAATTGTATTTGGTCTAGCATGATAACTGAATTTTAAACATCATTATACCTAGATATAGCTCAAATAATTGGTAAATTAGGTTGTTTACTAGTGTTTTGTGGGTTTTAAAGATAATAAAAAGAATTGCTCAATTGGCGGATAATCAGTGCAAAGCATGTTAAAAGTTAGGTGCATAAGTTGGACTACCTTGGAGGATAACCATAAAGTAAGGTTGGGTCAACAAGTACAAAAATTGTGGAGAAGCTGGGAAGAATAACAATGCAGAAATGTGGCAAGGGCTACTAGTGTTGAGGGTAAGGGTTGCCCGTGTCAAGTGGCATGGTGGTGCCTAATGCTATTTCTGTGCAGAATTCTAGAAACTTAGCACGGTATACCCATGCCACATGACATGACCATGCGAAATTTTGGTATGTCGGGATCTACTTAAAGCCCCTTCCCCCATTTGCTTAAGAATCTAAGTTAGGTTTTAAAAGTAGGATTTTTAGGTTTAGCCTGGGCTTTCGAAGAAGATTAGTGTAAAGCTAACTCAAGTTATAGACAAAATCAAGTTTCTTATGATTCAAGTAAGTGATTTATTGCTTTATCTTTCTGTCTCTCTCATCTTTACTCTCATCTTCTTGCAATTTTATGTTTTGTCTTGCTTTTGTTCTTAATCTAATGCTTCGATTTATGCATATTAGGATTGATTTATGCTTAAAGTTGATGATTTAGTTCCTAGTCTCATTTTCTCATCCTTTTGTACTCTTAATCTCTCCAATCTTTCTTGAGATGTTGTCCTTGCATAATTTTCTCTCTCTTTTGAAGTTAGGGCTTGAAAATCGATTTTTATAAGTTTGAGTTTTTGGTTTACACTAGGTTAGATTAGGCACAGTTGAGTTAAAGTAGTGACAATAAGTGGGGAATCCACCTCTAATCATCATCCACTTACTCCAACAATGGAAGTCAACCTCCATTGTTGGATTTCAAGCTTTTGAGGTACTGTCCTTTCTCACTCTTGTTTTGGTTAGTAAATTTAATTCTTCTTAGTTAATTAGATGCTTTGATAGTGATTGTTATTCAATACTATATTTTGCGTTGATTTTGTTGATTATAACGCCCCAAATTAAACATGTTTCATTGTTCATATTCTCCTTAATAAATCACTCAATTGTAATTTGATGAATCCAATGATAAGGGCATTACCGGCGTCCGAAAGGACAAGGTTTGAAACATGAGTGCTATATATAACACAGTTAAGCATAATCTCAACCATACACATTCACACATGATCATCCATTCACAATCAAGTGTTAACCAATGTAAGGTTTATAAAACATAGTAAGATAATTCACCATGTACTCTACATCTTCATCCACAGAAGAATTCAAAATACAAAGTTAAAGTATGCATATACGACATTACTTCTGATCCATCTGGATTTCCCTGCTTCACTTATTCTCTTTTGCTGATTTGCTGGCATGAGGGCAATACTCTGAGCATTTGCCTAAAACAAAACATGAAAAACATTTTGAACTGTGAGCCGAAGCTCAGTACATGCGTTCCTGAATTGTTAAATGATCATTGAACACTGATTGGGCCCGCTTTGCAATTCATTTTAAGTTAAAACAGGGAATGAAATCAATGTAAAACTGTATTGATAGTTATTATCTGATAGTGAACCCCTTCACGATCTATGAATAGGTGTACACCTGCCAAGCCGATCGGGGACCTGGCCTAAAGCCGCGCGGGTAACTGAAGGGCGAATGCCCTGTAGATGACAACTGACGGGGTCACTAATTAACTGATAAATCACTGTGTAAAGTGATTCACTGATGTACTTACCAAAACATGATAACGTTGATAAATACACTCTAATTTCCAAAGGTACAGGCAATGGACGTACCTGAAGTCTTTAAAATGATATTTCACTTGATAATACTTATGCACAATGGAAACGATAAATAGGCCTCAACTATGTTTCATAAATGTCATTGTAAGTATGTGTAGTTAGTAAATGATCCTTACTCGCCTAATTGAGTAAGTAAAAATATGTGTAACAGAAATTGAGTAATAAAACGGGATACATAACTTGTGCATTTCAATTAATAAATTAAATCAGTTAGAGTTATTGAACTTGAAATACAACAAATTGAAGTAAAATAGACCAAATGAAAATGATTGAGTAATAATGAAAAGATTTTAATTGATATAAATGATACATGGTTTGCTGATATTTCTAAAATGGATAACGGAAAGTGTGAAACTTCTGAAAAGGATAATAGAATGGTTAATGCCTCTGAAATGGATAATAGAAGGTTTAATACTTCTGAAATGGGTGACAAATGGTTTATGCCATACGGGGTGTTGCGAGGTTTATAAAAGCTCATATAACACCCAAACTTGGTCCAAAGGACACTGATTTTGAGTTATTAATCTGCTCACTTCCCAAATTTCATTTTCATACTCATGTAACTTAGTTTTCAACCCAAGTAAGCTTCTGTACATAATCAAAATGAACACACTACACTTTTTAATTTCCTTGCAATACCCATAATTATATAGAAACTTACAAAAAAAAATAATTCCAAATGTCACGGTTTCTGTATTCACTCATATTGCCGTTTGATGGTCTGCATTAGAAAATCCATATCTTTCACTCCGAACCTCCAAATGAGATATAAAACCCCAATATGAAAATTTCACAATGTCCTATAAAACTCTTATTTAGGACACAAAGCATGATTCACATAATAAGGTCCCTAAAAGTAGGGTAGAACACAGACGTGCACAATTTCTGATCAATCTGCGTAGTCGTAGCAAAACGATCATAACTTTTTCCACAGAACTCGGATTAAGGTAATTCAAGAGGAATTTTAAATAGAACTCATTGATATATCCACACACCAAAAATCATAATTTTTCAATGACCCAATCAATACCAGTTTTTCCGTGAATTTACTGTTCCAGTTCAGTTCACAGTTTCGATGCATTCTGCACAGTCTTGAGTAAATTGGTCATAACTTTGTCCACACAACTCGAAATTGAGTAATTCCAAATCCTATTGAAATCTAACTCATCAATACATCACTACACCAAAAATCATGAATTTTGGATGTGCCAAACAGTACCAGTTAATTCCCAAAGCAGCCCCTGTTTCAGGTCTGTTTCCCAGCTTTAACTCACATATTTTTAATCTTTTCATCACATAACCACCCACTAAAATCACTCCTTAACTTATATAAAACAGCATAAACATCTTGATATTCATTACTAATGCTAAAGATCACAAAATCTGATTTAAAATAATCAAAATTCAACACTTGAACATGAAGCTTGCATGATTAACTTAAAACCCTAACCCTAGCTTCAACTCCAACATCATCCATCACCAAGATGATTCTTAATTCAATAAAAACAACATGATCCATCATCAAAATAAGTAAAACAAGAAGCAAAAATCAAAAATTCAAAGAACAAGATTGAAGTCACTTACTTTGAGCTTGAAATAATATAAGTGGAGGTGGAGATGGTATTTGGTGATTTTGAGAGTGAAAGATGATAGCCGGTGGAGGGAGGTGGTTGGGGATTGAAATCCTTGCCGGAGAGTGGACAGAAAGTGGCCGGAAAACACCATAAAAGCTGGTGGGGGCTGCTACTGTGGGTAGAGAGAAGGAGGAGAGAAGAAGAGAGAGAAAGTGCTTTGAAAATTACTTGGTGCAAAATGAACCTTAGGCAAATAAATTACTTGGCTGAAAATTAAGCACCAAAAATCAGCTTTTGCTAATGATGATTAAGGCTAAATGATGGTAATTAGATAAGCAAATGGGTTAGAAACTTGTTAGGCCGAAATTGGGCTTAAATGAGCTCGGGTTGGAAAAAAAATGTTAAACCGGGTATGATAATTAAATTTGTTTTTTTTTTTAATATGATGCCATGAAAAATAATTTAATCATTGAAATCATAATTATTGAGGCCTAATATCAATTTCTCCAAAAAATTATTTTCAGTAAATGAAACTCGAATTGCAAAGTGGAGCCCGAAATGATTTTTTTTTTTCAACTGGGATGATTCAATGAGATAAATAAATGTGAAAAATAAATAAAATCACTTAATTAAATAAATAAATATGATTTAGGGTCGGGCTATTACATTGATTATGCTTTGTTTTAATTTAGTTTAATTAATCATATTTAGATTAGGATTAGTGAGTAATTAGTTAAATTAATCATGTTTGGTGACATTTATTGCTTGACTTATGTTAGATTAGGGTTAAAAATAACTAGAGACTTATTTTCAATGCTATCCTAGAGGATGATAAATTTTCCACCCTTGCTTCCCAAAAACGCTTCAACAAATTGTATTTGCATGGGCATGATACACATGAATTTTGCATCTCATTCTACCTAGATTTAGCTCAAATAATTTGCAAATAAGGTTGTTTACTAGTGTTTTGTTGGTTTTGTAGGTACTAAGAAAAATTGCTCAAATGGCGGATAATGGTGCAAAGCATGCCAAGTGTTAGGCATGTCAACTCGGACAACCTTGGAGGATAATCTAAGATACCATAAAGCAAGGTTAGGTCAACAAGTACAAAAATTGCAAAGAAACAAGGAAGAACAATATAGAGATTTGGCATTGAGTGTCGGTACCAGGTGCAAAGGCTACTAGTGGCTAGTGATGTGGGCTTCCCATGCCGTAATGTCAAATCTTGTTTCTATGCTTTATTCTAGAAACTTGGTGCAATCTGCTCATGCCATATGGTATAACCATGCCAAAATTGCTTTGCTAGGATCTATTTAAAGCCCCTTCCCCCATTTGTGTAAGAATCTAAGCGAGGTTTCAAGAATACAATTTTTGGGTTTAGCCTAGGTTTAGAAGAAGATTAGTGTCGAGTTAGCTCAATTTCTAGCCACAATCAAGTTTTGTATGATTTAAGTTAGTGATTTATTGCTTTCTCCTTCTCTCTCTTTTTTGCTCTCATATTCTTGCAATTTCATATTTTGCCTTGTGTTTGTTCTTAATCTAATGCACTGATTTTCTTATTTTAGGATTGATTTATGCTTGAATTTGTTGATTTAGGTTCCTAGTCTCATTTTCTTATTCTTTAATTTTCAACTCTTAATCTCTCCATTCTTCTCTTGGAATGTTGTAGTTGCATAATTTTCTCTCTCTTTTGAAGTTAGGGTTTGAAAACCCATATTGAGTTTTTAGTCCACAATGGGTTAGATTAAGAGTAGTTGAGTTAGATTAGTGGGACTAAGTGGATAATCCACCACCAAGTTAGCATCCACTTACTCCAATAACGGAGGCCAACCTCTATTCTTGGATTTTAGAGCTTTTGAGGCATTCCCCTTTCTCTCGCTTCTTTTACTTAGAAAATTTAGTGCTTTTTTAGTTAATTAGATGCTTTCACAATAATTATTAGTTAATATGAACCTTTGTGTTAATTTTATTAATTATGCTTTATTTTAGTTTAGTTTAATAAATCACGTCTAGATTAGGAATACTGAGTAATTAGTTAAACTAATCATCTCTATTGATATTTATTGGATTCCTTAGCTTAGATTTGGGCTAAAAATAGATAGTGACTTGCTTTTTAATATCTTACTAGAGGACAATAAATTTTCCATCCTCACTCCTAAAAGCACTTCAACCAATTAACCTTAAGAGATGTCTTCCACACTTGTTTGGTTTGTATGTTTTGCTTCATGTGTATTTGTTGGTGGCGTGTTTTGTTTTGTGAATATTTGATGGCATTGTTTTGTTTTGTGCATGTTGGTGGTGTCATAGGTTTATATATATTTGGTGCATTTGAGTTGTAAGTTTTGTGGTTGGATTGCTTATGTGATTGCTTTTTAGCACCTTAATTCCTACAATGAAGACATTATAGAGTTTTTAGGTAAGGGGAGGTGCTCATTTGTATATATTTTTCGAAATTTTGAAAAATTTGAAAAGAATTTTATTTTTCTTTAAGGACTTGTGTGCTTTCTTAGGTGATTAATCCCATGTTGCTAAGTTATTGAGTTATATGTAAATAGAGTTTGCATGATGAGATATTTAGTTGAGGATGCAGATTCGATTTTTTATAATAACCTCATCTCATATATGTGACTTTGTGCCTACCTTGCTTACTTTCTCATCAAATCTTCCGGTCATGTTGTTATGTTGGGGTGTCTTCTAAGCTCTTGGAAAAATGCACAAAAAAAGAATAAAATGTGAATAAAAACTCAAGCATCAATGTTCAAAGCCGCTATCCTTATTTTATGTCTTTAATTGGATTGAATATGTGCTATTTTACTTGATTACACATCTGTTTGGGCAACAAAATAGGTGTTTTGCGTAATTTAATAAAACCCCTCTTTAAGGAAGGCTAGAATATTGTAAGTCAAATGGGTTTAGGGTGTGTGCGCTCCTACACTTAAAAAGGGACGAAAAGGAAAGAAATGGAGTAAAAAGTCAATTAGGCAAGGAAATGGAGATTGTGACAATGTTAGTAATGTGATTCATAAAGATTGATACACATTTGCACATATAACAAGATGTACATATCATTGCATATCATTCCTAACCGATACAGTTTTGGCTTCCTCCATGCTTGATTTTAACTTGCAAATAGCCACTAATGTAGTTACTTAGTACTGTTTTGTGTTTTGTAGTAGATAGATACAAAAGTTCCAAATTAAAGCAAACATGCACCCATTTTGAAGCATAGAAGTTTGGTGGTGCAAAGAAGTTGATTAGGGCATGCCAGAGCTGGAAACGAGAAAAACAAGAGCAGGCACAGATTCAGCATAAGGCCACCATACCACGTGGCATGCCGTGCCAACCTTGTTTTTAGATATCTCTAGTTTAGGCATAGCAATTTGGTACGGTGCCTCCGTACCATGCAGGAACCCCGTGCCAATCTACAGCATCTGTTGTATAAAAGTCGGGATTGGGCTACTGAAATGTTGTGGGCTATTTTTTTTAGGGTTTATCCGGGGTGATCAATAGTTTTTTCTCTCCCTTGTTAGCCTTTGTAGTCTCTCTATAATCCATTAATGAAATTTGGTCTTTGATTGATCTCTGGCAATTTCATGATGTCCATCTTCTATTTCCAATCTTACCTTTTCTCTCCTAAATCCCTCTAAATTCCTTGTTTTTAGGCAATCAAAAACCATCCTCAAATATGAGTTTTCATGCATTGGGGCTGTGGGAAGATTTTGGGATCAACGCCAACGGATTTATCTACCTCTTAAAACCTAGTCATATTTTCTTTAAATTCCCTTTCTTCAATCTTCATCTTCAACATTTCTATAACACCCCTACCCATAGGGCTAGTGATATTAATGTTTTCTTAAATTTTGGGGCAAAACAAATGGAGTTTTGCCTAAAAACTGACCATTTCCTGGCTTAAAGTATTACATTGGCTCCCTACAATGAATAAAAGCATAAAAGAATATAAAGCAAGCTTAAGGGCTACACGCCGGAGTCCACAACTCTATGGGCTACTAACCCAGAGTATTCCAAAAAATAAAGTTCAATAATACAGAAGGAAGTAAAAGATACAACTCAACGGATCATACATCTAGAGTACTAGGGTTTATATCTCAAAAATAAACAACACCAACAAAAGGTGATTGACTAATCAGATGGTTTGCTCACATGGTCATACAAAGTGACTTCTAAACAATAAGCATTATGTGAACCAAAGTACTTTGTTTACGTACATTTACAACTCTAGGGATACATCATATTACACCATTTAACTCGTAAGTGTGCTTATATATGGGCCCACATGACACCTTTTTCGAATGAAGGGGAGACTCCAACTTAGCATACATAAATTGACTTCTACCTGTCACATTGAAAACCTGGGAAAAGGGGAAATAGAGAGGGGATGAGCTACCACACTCTCAATGGATATTTCTCAACTCCTTGAAAATCAAAACGTTTGTAGGCAATAATATTAAGTAGCAATCACACAATATTTATACACTAGTATCATATTAGCCAATCAAATCTCCCCAAGGAAACCATCACCTTTAAGCTTTACACCAAGCCACCCAAGCTCGTAACTACACTTTTAATAATCAAACTTCCTTAGAAAAGCCCATTCACGCAGACAGCCAAGTAGAATGACAAAGATAGGGTGAAAAAGCTTTCAGTCACGCATTTTGGAAATGTGTTAACTCATTTAACCTTTAAAAGAATTGCTTATAACTCAAACTAGCCCCTGTAAGGCTCTTACACTTTTTAAAAGTTCCTGAAACACCCACGATGGTAAGTAATCAAATGGTTTTCTCATATATATAAGGAAAATATCTTTTTATTCATACATAAGATCATATAATGTGCTAGTTAGGGGAGACCATCACTCACCCTATGTGAGGTCGTCACTTACAACTCACGTTATCCCCGGGGCACAATACAACATAACATTTGGCCATACGCGTCTCGATAGAGTAGCAAGGGGCAGACTCTAACCTTAATATTATCTTCTTTGGGGAAAATAGCTCACGCTTTATCTTGTATCCAGTCTTCACCCGCAAGGTTTTATCATGCATCATATATCATTGAACCTTATCTTTGCGGGAAACAGCTCACGCCTTATCTGGTGTCCAATCTCCACCCTCAAGGTTTTATCACACCTCACCCTCGTCAGGATCTTTTAAAGTTCCCAATTTTGGGTCTACTCCTTAGGTATGGCCACTTAATAAGTACTATCTTAGCCATTAAAATCGCACTAAACCATTATAGGTTATTAAAAGAGTCACTGTCACAAGCAGTAAAGTCTCACCTTTAAGTGAGTTACAGATCACTCCTTATAATAGTTGTTTACGTAATTAAATCTACGCTTGTCTAGCAAAATAACCCATAACCCCAATACGGTTTATGGTCCTTTCATTTTCAACAAGGAAAACCTCTTAAGATCATGGTGAGTCTACTAACTCCAATTCAAAACTTAAATGATTGGCTAGCATATAATTCAAAACTAGGTCTGCTAATTAAACATCTTTAGTTGCCTTTTTTACGTTCATTTCAATCCTTTAAATGCAAAAGAAGGAATATAATATAGGTCAAACCCCTTAAAAACATTTTTGAGTTCATTACTCACTTCCTTTTTAAATTGCTAGACCTATCGACCAGTCAACTGTATCGTTTAGCTAAGTGGTTCAATGATTTAGGGTCATTCAGGCTACAAACATCTTAGTAGTCGAAACAGGCAACTGATGAACATTTAGAAACCTCTTAAAGTTTTCTAAAATCGCAATTCATTCACATAATATAATTTCATCAACTCAAGAGCGGAAGGGTTTACAAACAGCACATTTGTTTCAATTCGCAGAAACAGATTCAGCGGAACCTACCTAATACCACAATCAGTACGCAATTCACAAGATTACGATCAATTTCACTCCTTACGCAGCATCGTCCACAAAAACCTCAAATCGCTCATTAGTTCCACCTCAAATCCAATCAACTACTAAGCTCAGTTTTTGGTTCAGTATCATAACAATTCAGTCACTTAACCGACAAAACCTGTATCCACAAGAGTAGTATACACATATACTCACCAAAACAAAAATTTAAAACATGCTTAAACTGATTTAACGACAATATTATGGCATAATCAGCTTACTCCAAAAATTCCTGAAACTGACTGGGTTAGCAAATTACGCATCAATCTCAGCATGCATAAGAACCGAATCAACATCATCATCATATTTACCAATTTTCAACCCTAATTTGTCCAATACTGATAGCAATCTCAAAATTAAGCATGAACTACTCGCAATCAGTAAAATCTGCTTGAAATTACTAATAATTTAGGAGGAAGAGAAAACCCACCTTGGTCCTAGCCTCGGGTCTGAGCGGCCAGAATGGTGGTGTGAATTAGGATGCCTTAACTAAGCTTATGGACCCTCACAGCAGCTACACCCAAATCTAGGGTCACACAACCCCAATCTGCTTGCTACTACTGCAAATTCAAACCCCTCAATGGTTGCTCCTTGACCTAAATCGCCTCAGATTTATAGTGGAGGACGAGAATGGCATGGCTATGGCAGATGTAGCACATGCTCAGTGCCTCGAGGTTGACAGAGAAGACTACAAATGTGGTTGGTCTGGGTCTGGGTTCTTGCAAGTGGTTGGTTCTAGGGACAGGTTGTAAATTTGAGAGGAAGAGGAAGGGTCATTTTTTGCTGTGGCAGTGGTGGAACAAGGCTTCCCTGCTCTTCTCTAGTTTGCGTCGTGAAGTGAATGGGGAGGAAGAAGAAGACAGGCAGGGTTCTCTGCCTGTGTCGCAAGGAAGAAAAAGAGAGAAGAAGGAGGGCACATGCTTCATTAGCAGATGGCCCCCCCCTTTTACTTCTTTTTTTTTGTCAATTGCTAGTCAACTCTAATTCTTAGCCCCCAAAATCACTAGAGCACAGTCTAGACTTTGGTGTGAACACTCTAATAATCTGCATTCTAATTGAATTCAAGAAACGACTAAATTAAACTATCAGCACAATTTAATGACACAAATTAGGACGAATTAAATTTCAAAATCAATAATAATAATAATTCTCTTTTTAATAAAATCATCACTTAAGCAAGCGTGCCAATATTAATCTAACTTAATTAAAATAATAAAATACGATTTCATAATATCAAGAAATAGTGTAGATAGCTTAAATAAAATGTGGATATTATAATTTCACTTTAGGTTGGACTTTTCAAGATTCAAGAATCAACATCAGAAGTTAAAATTGGGCATGGATTCTTATTGTATGGTGAATGGGGTTTGGTATTAACACATTTGTCATGAAAAATCCATCATCAAGAAAGTTTGATTTGTGAGTAACCTTCTCCCTCTTCACTTTTATTGCTTATTGTTAGGATTAGTAGTATTAGGATAGATTTTATTTTTGTTAATAATCTATTGAGGATTGTTAGGATTTATTGGTGGCCATGTCATGCCATGGCCCACGTCGAGCCACAACCATCCCTTATTATGTGTTAAGTGCTTATTATTTGTGTCTTTTTGGATGGTAGCTAGGTTATTTTAATGTTTATTGACTCTTTTCATATTTTAAGCCCTCATTTGTAGTCGAGACAATTTAAATTTACATTTTAGGGAAACTTAGCTTAGCTAATCAAATCAACCCTTACTCACAATTGAGATGAGACTTCGGGAAATCTCCCATCATCCCAGAGGACGATATTGCACCCTTCTCACCCAAAACTCTATCAACTGTTATGGACTACTGGCCAACACTACAATAGAATGGAATAGAGATGGTGCAAAAATGCGACAAGTGCCAATGCCCCCTTATACCACCAACCATTCTCGCCTCTTACGACAATGCATTCCTCGTTACCTTTTCCAAAGTGAGGTATGAAGATACATGGTCCTTTCCCGAAAGGAAACAAGGCAGCACAAATTCCTCTCCATGGCAGTAGATTACTTCACCAAGTGGGTGTAACCAAAAGTTGTGGAATCCATCATCGAAAGAGAGGTTCGGAAATTCATTTTAAGGAATATCATCACGAGATTTAGGGTCCCGAAGGTAATGGCCTTTGATAATGGCCGCTAATTCGACACTGACAAGATATACAATTATTGTACTAAACATGGAATTCAAACGAGATTTATGGCTATCGTTAGACCCCAAACGAATGGCCAAGTCGAGTGTAACACCCTTATCCCCTAGGGTTACGGACGTTATTGATTTCTAGAATTCTAAAGCGAAACAAAAAGAGTCCCACCTAAAAACTGACTACCTGGGCTTAAAGTCTTACATTAGGTCTTTGCAATTAATAATACATAAAAGACATATCCAACTAGCTCGACAGCTACACGCTAGAAACCATAACTCTATGGACCACACGCCCGAAGCACACCAAGTATAAAGTTCAATAAGAGAAAGAAATAAAAGGTACAGCTCAACGGGTTACACATCTGGAGCACTGGGGTATACATCCTGAAAATAATTAACTCCAACTAAAGCAAACGACCGACTATTCAGATGGTTGGCCTACTTGGCTATACAGACTAGTCAATATGGACTACATGAACTATAGCAATTAACTACATATGTCCAAGAACATATGAATGCGTTGCATTACATCATTCAACTCATGATCTACGTATCCAACTCCATATCCAAAGTGAGAGGAAGGTTTTAACTCAACTTATGTGAATCGACTTATACCTGTCACATCAAGAACGTGGGAAAAAGAAAAATAGAGAGGGGATGGGCTACCACACACTCAGTGAGTGATTCTCAACCCTATGAAAACAAAACAGTTGCACATAATACTTTTAATTAGCAACCATACACAATTTGATATTTAATATCATATAATAAGCATATAAGCCCACCCATATCCATCAATACCTCAATAACCTCCAGAGTTCGAATAACATCTCTTCCCTTCCTCCATTCCATACACAAGAGTTCTCAATTTTCCTAACCTATGACTCTTGTAACTTAGTAATGACAATCACATATATTAAACTTATTTTACATCACACAACAGGCAGAAATGACTCAATAGCAAGTTCCCTTAAGTCATAATCCAAACACTAAGAACAATAGTGCCCTTAGCTTACACACAAGCATTTAACGTAAAAAAGTTCAACTCGGGTCACCAACGGGAGTTCTTTTCATAAGAAAATGAGGTTAAAGCATAAGAAGGCTAGCACCTGTACTTCAATCAAAGTGATCCCTCATAAAACAGTCGCTATTCACAAAGAAGTCATTTGGAATCCAACAGGGTTCTTCTAAAGTGTGCATACCCTTTTCCAAACATTTGCACTAGCATAAACCTTAAGTGAGGAGTTCTCAACACATATTAGTTAAGAAATCATTTTCTAGGGCATCAGATTCATGTATTTGTGCTCGTTCAAGTGAGTTCGCCACTCACTTTTCATAGTAATGGCCGAGGCCTTTCATGTTCAGTGGGCATTTACCCTTGTTAGGGTCTTCTAGGATTCCCACTTCTGGGTCTACTCCCTAAGAATTAGGATTTCCTCATCATATCGATTCCGCTCCCTAAACTTGTGTACAAACCATTAGCACAATTTTCCTAGCCCAAAACATTTCATATGCATCTCATTTTCAAGACATTTTGCATTGAAATTTTCATTGTATAATAACAATGACATTTCCATTTTCAAGAAGGCTAAAATACTTTAATAAACACAAATTGACTTGTGACAAGCATACAACCACTCATTTCGATAAACTATGCTTACAAAACGAGTTAATGATCAAGTAAGGATTCACTTTTCAAGGAAAAGAATCTTAAAACTTGTTTTAGAAGCCACCAATTTGCAACTTACGCATAATTAAATATGCTTAAAATCCACTCAGCAGTTTGGTTCTGCAAATTGATCAAAAACTTCTTGCCAAATTAATTTCAAATTACACAAAAATGTAATGTTTGAAATAGCCCATAACTCTTGCTTGACACTTCATTTACTCAAAGTAACGTGTAATGTTTGGGTTGACTGTTCGACTACCTGAACTATTTAGCTGAATAGTTCAGTGACTTCAGTTATTGATCCTGGTCCAGGTATGATAATAAACTGAGCCTTGAAATGCATCAATCAAGCAAGTGTGGTTTAGTTAGAGTAATTTGGGGTACGAGCAAGCCACTGCTCTATTCACGAACCTGATTGACCACTGAATTGATTCATTGAACCTTCAATTGAGTCCCCTATTTTCCTACTTCACTCCAACGCTAAACAAGCAACAATGGACCACACAATAATAAAAACAATTCAATTGCGCAACATGTTACACACATGTCAACTAACAAGTAATCTCACAGCATCAAAACGCGGCAATACACTTCGTAAATTCACTGATTTATCGCACAACCCGAACTTCTTCCTCATAGCACCGTCCACAAGAATCTTAAAACCAACTCATTTTCAATCCCAAATCATTCCAATTAACTCAAACAATCTGCCTATTACCATTATTCTCACAAGGTCAGGTTTCATCTTCCACATGCAATTCCAACTAATTGAAAGAATTGATAAAAACTTTACAAATTATTCATAGGCTAGGAATTAAGAACCACCACCTCAACTCCAAGCTTAAGGATTCGATTTATGGGTTGCATGGTCAATCTATAACCCCGGGTTAAGTTTCGTACCTCCCCCCTCTTCGCTGCTGGTCATGTAACCCAGCCCGGAGCACCTCTTTGCCATAAGCTGTTGTTGCTCCTGTTTTCTCCTCTTGCTCTCTTGGCCTTCAAGCCAGACCACAAGTAGTGGTGGTGGTGGCTGGTCATGGTGGTGTGTTGTTGAGAGTTTCAAAACCCTAACCCTCAGACCCTCCTCTTGCGTGGCCTTTGGTAGTCATCGGACTCAAGTCCACCAATAGAGACACCTCTCGCCAAGCCTTGCCATTGTTGGCGCCTGCCTATAACCCTGGTCCCCTATCAACTCACCCCCTCGCTCTTACTCTCACTCAATCTCTCCCTCAATCTCTCTCTCTCTATGGCTCGGTGGTTGCGCGAATCAGGTATGATCGGCACCCCATTGCCAGTGTGGCACCATTGCGCCCCTCTTCTCTCTCACTCTGGGTCGCGGTCGTGGAGGTCATCAAAAGAAAATAGCAGAGCCCCCCCTTTTTGTGCTTCTCTTTGTGGAACACAGCGGATTTTGCCCCTTTTCTTTTTATTTTTTTGTTTAGGGTGTGACGATTTAAACTTTAAGAGAATTCGGGTCTAATTTTAATAAACTTGCTAATTTCACGAAACTATGAACTAAGTTGAGAAGTTCCAAAAGCTAACCCAAATAAATTAATATTCTTAATTAGCACGTAAATATTAGCCTAATGTAGCTTATATAATAAACATAGTTACTAGAACTATTAATTTCAATAATTAACTATGTTCTAAATTCTTCGGTTACTACACCAAGTCTACCAGCAAGCAGATCTTATGCGGACTCAAGAAGTGGTTGACCAATGCAAAGGGATCATGGGCCGATGAACTCCTAGCCATGCTTTGGTCCATTTGCACAACTGAGCAGAGTGGCAATAGCGGAGACTCCCTTCATGCTTGTTCATGGCTATGAAGTCGTACTTCCATTACAAGTCGCCATTCCCACTCATCGAGCAACCACTTTCCAAGAAGACCTCAACAACAAAGTGCTAACAAAAGCACTTGACTTGCTACCCATAGTGAGGGGCGATACATACCTCAAGGAGAAAATAGTCAATATCAAGTTGACTTGGTTTTACAACCTCAAATTCAAGGAGAGATCCCTAAAGGAAGGTGACTTGGTCATACAGTATATGGAAACTATCAGAAAGGGGACAATCCAAGGAAAGCTCACTCCTAATTGGGAAGGTCTGTTAAGGGAAAAACAAACAGAGTTTTAATATTTATAAACCCCAAGTGCAAGGTGTATCGTTGAGTACTTGGGGTGTCGTCCGCACGGAATTGTGTTTCCAAATATCAGAGTTCACTAGAGTGTATCAATCTAGGCGAGATCAAAGGGCGAAGGAGGGAAAACTAAACTACGCTAACAAACATAGAAAAAGCGACTTGGAGTTGTGATTTGACCAATGGACGAACCAACTAATCAAGACGAGTCCTAACCTACCCAAACTACATCACGAACTAGAGATGATCGGTTGCACCATCAAAGACCACCCAAGCCCTCTCTTAAGGGTCATGAGCTAATCTAATTAGCCTGACCACCTATTTTCATGGGGTTAGCCCAATTAGACCACAAAACTAGCAACCCCGGACCTAACTCGATTCGGATACTATTTTCATGTCCCGAACTCGGTTATTCCCTCTCCCACACTAGCTAATTGACCTCACCTATCAGCATAAGTCAATTGCCCTAAAATATGGATGAAAGCTCTCTCAAGCATTTCATTGAACACTTGGCGGGCGTGAGGAAAAACTCTAGGTTCTAAGCATAGATTGGGTATGGTTAGGCCTAGTACAAAATCAATTAACCATCAAGAGGCTAATTACAACCCAAGTCCACAAATTCTAACAACTAATCATTAACACAATACAAAGACCTAAACCTAAACCTAAACTAACGAAGAACATAATAAACATGAACTGAAGGAAAGAGAATGAAATCTAACAACCAAATAAAACATGAATTAACAACCAAAACTAAACACTTAAACTAATACAATCTAAACTAATAAGATTAAGCAAGAACAAAATTGAATAATAAGAGAGAGTGAAGAAGACTTATGCTTGAATTGAATGAACGAACTTGGAATCCACAACCTTGAATCTCAAATCAATACCACTAAAAATCCTAATCTAATCCCTTCAAAGGGGTTTTTATTGGCTAAAAACCTAATCTAAACTACCCTAAGGAAGTGGAAGAAGAAGCCCCCGCACAAGGTCGAGAAAAGAGGATTAAATAGAAGACAAGGCGGGCCGCGAAGAACCGAAGGAAACAAGGGGGCAGGACCGCGCCTATGTGGCACGGGGTGGCCATGCCACCTTGCTGGCCGGCTGGCTCCCGTTTTTTCGCCTTTTCGTCTGTTTTGATCCTTTTTCGCCCTTTTTCGCGATATTTGCTTGGTTCAACTTATTACCTTCAAGAATAAACAAAAAAAGTAAAAATCTCAAAGAATATTTAATAAAACAAGAAAAACTCTAAAGATTAAGTTATTATACGAGCTAAGATTAGGTGAAAAAGGCATGTAAACTGCGACAAATTATCGCCTAACAAGGTCCATAGATGGTTGTTGAAAGTATGCCTTGGGACATTCAGGCTTACGACACTCGAAGGAGAAGAGATACTAAAAACCTGGCATTCAGATAACCTTAGAAGATACTACATATGATGTAGGTGGGGGGTAGGTCAAGTAGTTTACAGTTAAGAAAGGTTTGTTTCATTGTAATGCATCGATTGTATGTTTGGTTGGCCTAAGATTCAATTACCCATGAATACCAATTTTAGGTTCTTTGTATTTGTTTCTTGCTCATTTGTCATCAAGTTGTTGGGGCAAAGGAGTATAGAAGGTGTTAAAATAGTAAATGGATGTAAAATTGAAAAAAAAAAAGCAATAAAGCTTATTGCCAAAGCTGACTAGCAATCGAAACATGCTGATGCAAATATGAGCTAGACCAGCTGATGTCAAGGCTTATCCCACGAGCACTGTAATGGGCAATGGGAATGATAGTGCATTAGCCTTGTAACTGAACTCGTCATACCCCTTAAGGAGGGGATCTAACTAAGCACGATAGTTTGGTTAGACGAGATATTGAAGCAAGGATCAGCTTGTTTAGCTAGTGTCCAGACCTATCCCGTGAATGCCATAAGGACTACGAGAAGAATAGGGCATCAATATAGCAACCAAACTCACCATACCAGCTAAAAAGGGGCCTAATCCAGCATGATAGCTTGAAAGATCACATTCTAATGACAAACTAGGCTAAACCAGCATATGCCCAGGTTGATAAATGAGACTCAATCCTCTATCCTACACGCCTTTAGCCCCTATGGGCTATGAGGTGGGCATATGACTTGGATATGCCTAACTAGGTAAACCTTACTATTAACGATAGTGGTTATGCTTTTAAGCCCTTAGGGGACTACAAAGCTGCCAAATTGATAGGCCATAAAAGAGCACTAAGCTCACCCCGATGTTAATAAATGCATCAACATGCTAAGAAAGTAACAACAACATATAACAGAGGTAAGAAAAAACAAAAAATATCTTGCAAAGTAAGCATTTGAACACATCCAAGCATGAACAGTCATCACATATAGCAGGTGAAGAGATAAACCACAAGACATACATTGTCAGCAGAAACAAGCAAAGCAACAAGTTAAATATATTCATACATCACTGGCTTAAGGGCCTAAAAAAAGGACGACATATCCACTGAAACAATGCTTGACGACTAAAAGAGAGATGAAATGGGAAAGGGAGAATCAAGCCTAAGCCCTATCAGCTGCTTCATCCATGACCTCCTCCTCATCAAAGTTGACACTCTCTTGATCCATTGCATAGGTCGTCTCATCCATTAAGATGTTTTTAGTATTTTCTTTTATGTTTCACTATAATTTGACAGGTGTTGATAAGCTTTTCTTTTAAAAAGTTCTAGTCAATCTTTCAAGCAAACCTTTTCAGTTTAAAAGTAAAAATAGATAGTGATTAACTATTTAGGACCCCACCAATCTGCAACTGACATGTGGTAAAGGCCAAGTCAACAAAGGTCAAAGGTTGACCTTTGAGGAGAGTGAAGGAATTAAGAGGGGAATAATGATCATTTCGTCTCTAGATTAAGCAATGATCGTTCTAACCTTGGGTGCTAACCCCAAGGCTAATAAATACCCCAACTTACACCATTGTAGGGGCTTTTTTTCATTTTTCATGAGTTGACGTATTAACCTCACATATCCAAAAAGAGTAAATTCTTTCTACTCCCTCTCTTCTCTTTTCACTACATCTTTGCCTAAGACTTCCTTGAGCATCAGAGGGTCTTTCCTTGAACAAAATACCTAGGGCTGACCTTGGTACATGTCGTCGAGGAGAAAACACATCAGCTCTGCCAACTAGTGGCATAGTAGTCGAGCGTAAGTCCGAGCTTCTCTCCCAGTCACTCAAGTTTCTTCTAAAACAGATGGAATTTAATTTTTTACTATGCCTAATCTATGAAGAGTAGGCACTCTCTTTAATAATAGAAGATGTCTCTGCATAACTTTCTAAAGTATTTTCCGTACAACCAGCTCTTTTTCCCGAATTTTACTCTTAGCAACTCCTATGTTCACTAGGGGCATCCATAAGGTGCCTTGCTGACATAACAAGCCTAAGGTTTTTAGGTATTACAGTTGTGATCATGGTGATGCTCTTTTCAAGTTGAATATATTGTATTATATGGATTCATATTTTATGAAGCTACTCATTGATGCTTGGGAAAATGATATTGAAGACAACGGATAAGGTAATCAGAACGATGGCATGTGAACAAAATTATGGCACAATTACAAAATAATTTAAATTTATTATTAGATGAGACTGTTGATATATATCCGGTATTATTTTCTATTCATAAGTGAACAATTTTTTTATAGAAAAAATAGTTCCCTTGAAATAATTTAATTTTTTTTAGAATATAATAATTTGAACTTTGCATTGGTTGAAATAAATAATCCGAATTAAATAAATATGGTCGAGCACTGCGGACTTTGAGAATTTTTATTTTTAGTAGCACTCGATCATTTTAAATTGCCTTCTTCAAGAATTTCAAATGATATTGCTTCTAAAACAATATAGATATATGAATTTTAAATTGCCTACATTTATTTTGAAAGTCCATACGATCCCTCCAAATAATTTTCTTATTGTCAATACATACTTATGTGAACCACAAGTATAAGTATCATAGTATATCAGTCCATGTATGCAAATTATACCGTCCAACTGGGCAAACACACGGAGGGTACCCCGGTTGAAAAATGAAAAATAACTAGCGATGCTAAAGTAATAAGAGTAGTCTGGTGCTGCAGTGGTAGGGGTGCTCTAATTAGCTAGCAAGGTCACGGGTTTGATTCATGCGAAAAGCAAAACTTCCACTTTTTAATTATTATTCTTTCTGCCTAAAAGCCCTTTAAGTGCTTTTCAAAAAAAATTTCATTAAGGCTAAATTAATTAATAGTTTTTATTTAAAATTCATTTACTTTATTTCTTTTCACCTTAAAAATTGTTTTGGCTCCATTCAAAAAAAATTAAAAATACGGTACTTTAATAAGCATGTAATTGTATAATTTATAGTGATTTATCACCAAATGCACAACTAAAGTCACTACATGCATAACCAATCAGGATTTTGAGTGAATTACGCGAGCACAATAATTTAAAACGATGAGGATCTAGCTAGTTTTGGTTTGATATATTAAAAAGTTTTATTCACCTTTACTATGTTTTTTTAAGAGAGCTATTGTATAATGCTTGGATGAGCAGTGATATATATTTAGTGGGTTATAATATATGTTTAGTGAGTTATGATATAACAATGAGCATATGTTGGTGAGTTATATCATATATGTTAGTAAGCTGAACCAAAGTGCACACGTGTAAGTGTTTGTAAGTTATACAATATTTTTAGTGATTAGAATCCAGCGTACATGAGTAGATATTATTGAGCTACACAATATTTTTAGTGAGCTATAAATGAAGTTAATAATATTAAAAGAATAAAGATAACAATAACAATAATCAAACCACCACCACCATTATCAGCACCAACATCACTAACAACAACCATAATAATTATATACATTAGCAAGCACACACATATTTTTATTTATATTATTAGCTATGATATATATTTGGTGAACAATAATTTATGTTTATCTTATGAGGTGCTATGATATATCTATTTGTAAGTTATAATATATCTGATAAGTTTTATTCTCATGTACTCTGTCTTTTGAAGAGAGTTACTATGTAATATTTTGGGGAGCTATGATATACATCCAGTAAGTTATGATATATACTTAGTGAGCTATGGTATACATTAATGAGAAAATGTTAGTAAGCTATACGATATATATTAGTGAGTCGAATAACAACAACAACAACAACAACAACAACAACAACAACAACAACAACAATAACAACATCAACATCATCATCAACAACAACAACAACAACAACAACAACAATAATAATAATAATAATAATAATAATAATAATAATAATAATAATAA
>JACYFF010031954.1:83557588-83589989 GCA_017589665.1 Selenicereus undatus | reverse complement strand
AATAATAATAATAATAATAATAATAATAATAATAATAATAATAATAAATCTTATTGTATACATTAGCTGATGGAGATCCCGCCATGCCCTTGATTTAAAAGAATCAAATCAATTAGGTAATTTCATTTTGCTGCCTAAAGGATGAATAAATCATCCAAATTTTGTATATGTATTAAAACTGCAGGTCACGGGGTTTAATTCCAGTAGCCAACCCGTGTTTAAGAGCTTAATTGCTTAAGCCGCTTTGACGTTTAAGTCTAATATTTTGCATTGGGTTTGAAGTTTAGGAAGTCCGATTCGCATCAAAATAAGTTTTATCCCATTTGGACTTCATTTATCCTGTCAAATTAGCCAATAAACCCAAGATATACAAACCGCCCAATTCAACCAGAATGTACCCAGCTTTGGGTATGTGATTTCTTAAGCTTAATGGTGGTTTAAGTCTTGAATTTTTACCTTTTTGGAATCCCCAAGATGTCTACTTTCAATTCCATGCATTGAATGCCAATCATACTTAGAGGAAGTAAAGAGATGAAGTCATTTTGTCAAACCTGCTAGTTTTGGTCCAAAACTGAATGGTTAAATGTTTTAGTAGAATTAACCTACTTAAACATGGTTCAACCTTGATTTATTTGTTCGGGGGGGTTTGTACACACCTTAAGGTTTCCCCCCATGGCCTGAAAACAAAATCATGCACACTTTTACTGAGGTGAAAATTGGTTGCAAAATCGGTCCAGAATCTGCCTTGGACCCGGTAAATATGCACGGTTACAGGTTTCCTTCTCCAAAGGGTTTCGTCCCTTCCAATGCTGAGTGGCACATGTCCCAAGCTATCTAGAAGGCCAATGATCAAGGTGCAAAAGAAGAAAGCCTTGAGAAGAACAACCAATGGGAAGGAAAGGCGGCAAAAGATGTCCCTGAAGCTCATTGACTAACCGAAAAGTGATTCTACTTTACGGCTGCCCCATTTCCCTTTGCTAGATAAGCTGGTTGTATTAGGACTAAATAAGTATGCTTATGTTGTACACATCATTTATTAGCTTTGTTTAATGCTTTGAATGTAATTTGAGTAAGCTAGAACAAGGTTAGTACACGGTTAGCACTAACCGTGTGAATTAGATTAAGTTAAGACCCTTCCTTCCTAGGAAGGAAAGCTTAGTTGTGTGCTTGCTAGGTTGCATGATAGGCTTGTACTTAAGAGCTCACACGACCACTTTGTAAGAAAATAGATTTTGAATCAAAAAACCAGTTGAGAGCATTTTGCTTTCTTACATTCATGCATTCCAATACTAAACTTGTTTATCCTTAACTAGGCCGGTTAGGGTGGTGTTCAAGTGTAGTCTTAAACTTGATTAAGTGGTGTTTTTGTATCTTAATCATAGTTTAAGGGCCCTAAGCTCACGTTTGGTAGTGTTTCTGTATCCAAACATTGAGTTTAGCTCTATCATTCTACCTTGATTATCCTCACGGGTTAAGTTTACTTTGCTAGCTTTCAATTTGCAAGCCGTGTGTATTCTGATTTCTAGCTTAAGTATTCATTTAGTCCTTGAAGATACTTCAAGTTCCTTTTCCTTTTCTCATTTAGAATCCCTTGATTCTAAATTTCATCCCCTATCTCAAGTTGTTGCTACCTCACAACCAGCCTCGAACGCCCCACTTTCCTTGGTTTTTCCTTGATTGTATTCTCTCTTGGTTTTAAGCTTTCACTCTTAAATTGAGTTTTAGCATAGACCCTCGGGAGGTACATCATATTTGGTATCAGAACAAGTTTCATCTTGACCTGAATTCAACCCCCATACGCCCCAAAGCCACCCAAACACATTCCCAAACACAAACCTCAAAATCGGTTGTCCCGTGCCATTAAGCACGACTGTGCCACCTTTGGTTTGTGTTGTTTCACTTGCTTAAGCAACCTAATTCAAGCATGAGTGCTACAAGCATGACCTTGGAAGAGAGGTTTGAAGCCTTGATGGAACAAAATGAGTTTCTGTCCAAGAAGATTCAATAGGATGCACAAAAGAATCAAGAAACTCAAGTACAAAATGAGTACTTGAGAAAGCAATTTGGTTCGGTTTTGAAGCAAAAGCAAAAGATGAATGAAGACATCTTTCAATCTGAACGTAGAAGGCACGAACAAGTCTCTAGTAATGAAGTTGATTCATCAAGTGAAGAGGAACCAACAAGAATGACAAGAGAATAACCACGGTTTCAAGCTAACTCAAACAACTTCAAAGTGGAAGTTCCTAAATTTGAAGGTAAGCTTGATCCTGATGAGTTCCTTGATTGGTTGCATACTGATGAGAGAATTTTTAAGTACAAGGACATCCTAGAAGACAAGAAAGTGAAGTTGGTTGCTTTAAGGCTTCGTAAGTATGCTTCTCTTTGGTGGACTAATTTGTGTGCCAAAAGAGTAAGAGAAAAGAGGTCCAAAATTAGAACTTGGGAGAAGATCAAATCAAAGCTTAAAGCTCGGTTTCTTCCTCCTAGCTATATTCAAGATTGCTACTCTCAACTCCACCACTTGAACCATGGTAATTTGAGTGTAGAAGAATACACTCGTGAATTTGAAAAGCTTATGATTAAGTGTGATATTCAAGAACCAAAAGAGCAAACAATCGTTAGATACTTGGGAGGTCTTGATCCTAGTTATGCTAATATTGTTGATTTGCAAGTTTATACTTCATTTCATGAGGTATGTGTGCTGGCTCACAAGGTTGAGCAGCAAAAGAAGAATACACAGCTCCCACAACATGAAAATCCAAAGCCCTTACCACATGACCAAACCGTGAACAAGAGGAGTTCATCTTACACCCCTAAGCCCACGACATCCATTTCCCCCACTCCACAAAAACACCAAACTCCACAGCAAGGCCTACCCCCACACCCCACACCAAAACCCCTTCCTAAAGGTGTTCAAAGATGTTTTAAGTGTTGAGGCTTTGGCCACTTAGCATCAGATTGCACAAACCGAAGGTATGTTACCTTAGCCGAATGGAAGGCAATAGAGGAGGTCGAATTAGAGGAGGAAATGAAGACCATAATGGAGATGATCTTGAGGAAATAGTGGTAGAGGCAGATGAAGGAGAAATGCTCACCTTAGACACCCACCATCCACCAAAATACAAGGAGCATCATAGCCTTCTTTTCATTTCTTTTGGTGAACCACCAAACCTTTCCCCCACTCCACTCACACCCAAAACACTCAAACAAAATTTCTGTCAATTCATTTCACAACCATTACTAAAAGCTCCTAATTCTGAATTAAGAGCATATGAGGAAGTGGTTCAAAGCAAGTTCAGGGAATCCCCTATGTACCAAACTCAAATCAGCAAGGGGAATGCAAGGACAAGAGTCACTAAGAACAAGAGAGACTTATTTGAATGGCTGATTTTATTTGAGCCAAACTTTATTCAAGATGGAGGCAATTACCTAAACTGATTTATAGACAAATCTTTTTCAACAAGGGAAGGATGATGGAGATCCCTGCATGCCTTTGATTTAAAAGAAGCAAATCAATTAGGTAATTTCATTTTGCTTCCTAAAAGATGAATAAATCATTCAAATTTTGTTTAAGTATTAAAACTGCAGGTCATGGGTTTAATTCCAGCTGCCAACCCGTGTTTAAGAGCTTAATTGCTTAAGCCTCTTTGAGGTTCAAGCCTAATATTTTGCATTGGGTTTGAAGTTCAGGAAGTCAGCGTTGGACCAAAACAAGTTTCATCCCATTTGAACTTCATGTACCCTCTCAAATTAGCTAATAAACCCAAGATATACAAACTGTCCAGTTCAACCAGAAAGTACCCGGTTTTGGGAATGGGATTTCTTAAGCTTAATGGAAGTTTAATTCTTGGATTTTTACCTTTTTGGAATCCCTAAGATGTCTACTTTCAGGTCCAAGTATTGAATTCCAATTATACCAAGAGGAAGTTAAGAGATCAAGTCATTTTTTCAAACCGACCATTTTGGTCCAAAACTGAACGGTTAAATGTTTTAGTAGAATTAACCTACTTAAACATGGTTTAACCTTGATTTCTTTGTTGTAGGGGTGGGGTTTTACACATCCTAAGGTTTCCCCCCATGGCCTGAAAACAAAATAATGCACACTTTTGCTGAGGTGAAAATTGATTTCAAAACCGGTCCAGAATCTGCCTTGGACCCAGTTTATATGCACGGTTAAAGTTTTTCTTCTCCAAAGGGTTTCCTCCCTTCCAATGCTGAGTGGCACACGTCGCAAGCTATCTAGAAGGCCAATGATCAAGCTGCAAAAGAAGAAAGCCTTGAGAATAACAACCAATGGGAAGCAAATGCAGCAAAAGATGTCCTTGAAGCTCATTGGCCAGCTGAAAAGTGATTCTACTTTACGGCCGCCCCATTAACCTTTGCTAGATAAGCTGGTTGTATTAGGACTAAATAAGCATTGTTATATTGTAAACATCATTTATTAGCTTTGTTTAATGCTTTGAATGTAATTTGAGTAAGCTAGAACAAGATTAGTACACGGTTAGCACTAACCGTGTAAATTAGCTTAAGTTAAGACCTTTCCTTCCTAGGAAGGAAAGACTAGGTGTGTGCTTGCTAGGTTGTATGCTAGGCTTGCACTTAAGAGCTTACACGACCACTTTGTAAGAAAATAGATTTTGAATCAAAAAACCAGTTGTGAGCATTTTGCTTTCGTGCATTCGTGCATTCAAATACTAAACTTGCTTATCCTTAACTAGGCCGGTTAAGGTGGTGTTCAAGTGTAGTTTTAAACTTGATTAAGTGGTATTTCTGTATCTTAATCATAGTTCAAAGGCCCTAAGCTCACGTTTGGTGGTGTTTTTTTATCCAAACATTGAGTTTAGCTCTATCATTCTACCTTGATTATCCTCACGGGTCGAGTTTACTTTGCTAGCTTTCAGTTTGCAAGCCGTGTATATTCTGATTTCTAGCTTAAGTATTCATTTAGTCCTTGAAGATACTTCAAGTTCCTTTTCTTTTTCTCATTTAGAATCCCCTGATTCTAAATTTCATCCCCTATCTCACGTTGTTGCTGCCTCATAACCAGCCCCTAACGTCCCAGTTTCCTTGGTTTCTCCTTGATTGTATTCTCTCTTGGTTCTAAGTTTCCCCTCTTAAATTGACTTTTAGCATAGACCCTCGGGAGATACATCATTAGTAAGCACAAAAATATTCTTGTTTATCTTCTTAGCAATGATATTTTTCTAGTGAGCTACACTATGGCTTTTGGTGAGCTACGATATATATTTAGTGAGAAAAGCTTTATGTTCACCTTTTGAGATGCTATGATATGTCTTTTAGTGAGTTATGATATAATTGATAAAATTTAATTCATATGTACTATGTTTTTTTTAGGGGAGCTACTGTATAATATTTTAATTAGCTACAATAATTTAGCGAAGCATACGTTAATGATTTTTAGTGAGTGGAACCTGCAAGTATAGAAAATAGGTATTAGTGAGCTATATAATATTTTTATTGGTTGGGCCACTATTCAGATTAATAATATAAAAAGGGGCTCAAAAAAGTTTCTTTTAAAAAAATAGAAAGAGTCTGATTCTATCAACTTTTAAAAAAAGGAATTTACTTGAATATAATAATAATAATAATAATAATAATAATAATAATAATAAAATAAAATAAAAAACAATATTGTCATAATAGTACATTAGAAGATGAATATAAGATATTGCTCACTAAACATATACTATAATGAACCAAAAGTCATGGTGCAACTCACTAAGAAAATATCATACCTCAAAATGTGAAGAAGACTGTATACAAGCTCAGTATCAATTGTGCATTATATTATTTGCTTACTCATTTTTTTGTTATAAATAGTTAGTATTACTCATTAAATCATATTGATTACCAAAAATATTTCATAGCTCACTAAATATCTATCACCGCTCACTAAATAAATAGCATAGTTCGCTAAAAAAATTACTACAAATTACTGGAAAAAAAAAATGTTTCAAGTTTTTGACTTATGTTGTAGCTCGCTTATTTTTTTATCATTACATAAGAGCATTTGTATTATATTTTGTGAGTATAATACTAATATAGTCTAACTCATTAAATATAGTCCAACTCACTAAATATATGTCATATCACATAAAATGTATGTCATGGCTCACTAAAAGACATAGTGCAAAAACACTAAAATATAAGACTTTCAAGTATGTCATTCTTGAACATTTAAAGAATCCTATATTCAATTTAACCAAAATATCTATCATAACACATTAGAAAATTAATATAAAGTATAACTCACTAAAAATATATCATAATTCACCAAAAGTTATGGTATTGTGCAGCTCATTAAACAAATACCATACCTCAAAATATGAATAATAATGTATACAACAACTCCTCCTCCTCCTAGTATAGGTCCTACTTTCGTAGGATATGGGGTTCAAATGTAAGCGTTCTTACCTCTACAAGCATTACTGTCTCTAAAGAGATCAAATTCTAATAGATCCACATAACAAATTTTAAGAATGTATGTGTTTACTAAAATTGTATATTATATTATTTGTTCGCTCATTTTTGAGTATATATGACTGGTATCACTCGATAAATCATGTTAATCACCAACCATATTTCATGAATCACTAAAAATGTATCACAACTCACTAAAATAACAGCATAAACCATTGGCAAATAATTTGTAAAATTTTTTCTCACTGAATATATATCATAGCTCATCAAAATGGTGAATAAAAGCTCACGGAAAGACATATTGTTATATTGTTTGCTCACTCATTTTCCAGTATAAATGGGTTTTTTTTTTTTTGGTAGGAAGAGTAAACGTATTGCACTTTGTCAAAACTTGCGACTGTACATCATCCTATAAAGATGAAGCTGTCGTGGCCTTCTTGACATAAGGAGCTAAAGATATTCTAATCCTTTGTTTTCTTGTAAAATTAGCTATATACTGTATTCTACTCTTTATTGTTTGTAAACAGTATTTCGTAACTTGGTTTATATTTCTCTCTTGATGCTGAAATCTTCTGGTTGTTTTTTCCTGCCACAAGTGGTAGGTAATTCCTGCTATACATAGACTCAGCACTTTCCATTTGATTGCAGTCTTGAGCTTTTCCAGACCATTTTGATATGTTGATTTTGAATGATTAGGCCTAGTAACTGCAAAGCACTTAGAATATTTTGTAGCACACTTTAGCTATACTAGCATTAGTAGAATAGGTGTGTCTGGGTTTCTAGTTGTTCATGGCACAGAACACACCATGGTGCTTGGAGCTGCTGATTCCATTTCATAAGGTGATCACAGGTGAGGAGCTTTCCTAAACACAGTTTCCACAAACAGAATGACTGTTTAGGTATACTATACGTGTTCCAGATGATCTTAGCCATGGGAAAGTCCTGCTTAGGGCCCATCAACCATTTGTATCCATTGGCTATAAAGTATTGTCCACTTTTGGTCTGCCTCCACTGGTTCTGATTATATCCCCCAGCCATTTTATCTCAAACTTGCAGTACCTTCTTCCAATACCATGAAGAGTTAGGGGAGATCTATACTTGCTAGAGCTGATTACCCTTTAGATAGATTTCATGAATCCATTTAACCCATATGCTTTGTTTCCCTTCTATCAGATACCAAACATGCTTACCAATAGTTGCAATGTTCCACATGTGGCAATTCTTTATACCAAGCCCTCCCTATGCTTTTGGTTGGCAAATGGTGTCCCAAGCAACTTGAGGGTTCTTCTAATAGTTTACAATCCAGCTCCCAAAAAAATTCCTACATACTACCTCTATTTGTTTGGTAACTTTCGTGGGAAGTATGAATAATGAGGACCAATACATGTGAAGGGAAAATAGGACTGAGTTAATGAGTTTTACTCATCCAGCATAGGATAAGTGCCTTGTAGTCCATGTATTGATCTGTTTGGTGATTTTATCCCCCAGAACATGACAATCTGTTGTACTCCATTTCCTAGGTGAAAGGGTTATACTAAGATATTTAACCGGAAAGGGCCCCTGGGAAAAACCAATAAGTTGAAATATTTGGTGCTGCATATCTTCAGGTATGCCTGCCATGTATACTTGGGATTTTTGTGTATTTGCGGACAGTCCTGTTGTGAAGGAAAAATGATACATGGCTTCTATGATAATCTTAACAGTAGGTATCTGACCTTTGCTGAAAATCATTAAGTCATTGACAAAGCATAAGTTGACCGATTTCAGCCCCTTGCATAGAGGATGGAATCTGAAAGGTTGTTGCTTGGCCTTGAAGAGCAAAGATTCTTGTTAGTTAATCCATTACAAGCACAAAAATTAGTGGGAATATATGGTCTTCTTGTCTTAAGCCCTTCTTTCCAGTAAACTCCCCATGTGTGTGACCATTGATACTCAATCTGAAGCTACATGTAGACAATGTTGTAAGTATCCACTGGCTGAATTTTGGTGAGAACTGCAATTTACTGAGTAGTTGTTTGATAAACTCCCAGGAAACTGAGTCATAAGCTTTCCTTAGTTCTATCTTGAACAATCATCTTGGGGAGACATTTTTCCCTTGATACATTCTTATTAGGTCCTGACAAATCATGATACTGTGCCGAATTCTTATTAGGTCCTGACAAATCATGATACTGTGCCCAATTAACGTCCCCTCAATGAATGCTGACCGATTTAAGTGCACTAGGTCTGGTAATACTTCTTACAGCCTTGTACACAATAGCTTTGATATACCTTTGTATAAGGTATTGAAGCAGGCTATAGGTCTATATTCAGCAGCATTGAAGGGGTTTGGAACTTTTGGGATAAGTGTGAGATTAGTATAGTCGCATTCCTAAGGTAACTCCCCATGATCAAAGAAATCTTATATGGCTTTGCATATGTCATCTCCAACCAGACCCCAGCAGCTCTTAAAGAATCCACTTAAGTATCCATCAGGGCCTGGACTTTTATGGCTAGGGATGAAAAACATAGCTGCTTTAATTTCCTTCTTGGTGAAGGGTCTTAGAAGTGCAAGCTGCTATGAACTATTCAGGCAAGGCCCCATTATAATTATCTCCTCCTCTATGGGACTTTTAGTAATGAATGGGGAACCCAAATAGTTTTCATAGTATTTTGTAAAGTGCTCAATGACTATACCATACTCCCAGGTCCATTTGCCATCTTCCTCCTTAACAGAGGATATTCTGTTATGGTGATGGAACTGTTTTATCTTGGAAAAAAATATTTATCATTAGTATCTCGCTGGTTGAGCCAGTCCTCTTTGGTTTTCTGGGTAAGGAAGCTTTCTAACCTGGTGTGCCATAGTTAATCTTCAGCCACCAACCCTTTTTCTTCTTCATATAGAGTTTGCTGGAACGGGTGTATTTGCAGTTGCAATCTAATGTTGCCTAAATTCTCCTTTGCTGCAGTAAATTGGATTTGCACCTCACTAAACTTCTCTCTGTTTAATTTCCTGTGCGATTTTTGTAGCCTTTGTAATTTCAGTGTAACTTGCTGCATGCTGCTTCCATGAGTCCTCTTCTTCCAGTTTGATGTGATCACTTCCAGAAAGTTTGGATCAATACTGCACATATCAAAATACTTGAACGGCTTAGGTCCCAGGTGCTGTAATTATTAAAAGATCACTAGACATGGGTAGTGATCTTATGTGTCCTCAGCCAGAAAATGAGATTCAGAATTGGGATATACCTCTAGCCAAGGCTGATTAACCACCACTCTGTCAATTTTTGAGAAGATGCGTGAGCCAAACTCCTACTTATTGGTCCATGTATACCTACATCCCTTCCAGGCAAGATCGTGAACATCAATTGACTATGTACATTTCTAGAACTCTTCTATATGATGTTGTGTGAGTGGATGCCCTCCTATTCTATCATCCAGACGTAGAAGATGGTTAAAGTCTCCAAATATGATTCAGGGTGCTTGTATGTTAGTTCCCATCAATCTTAGGAACACCCCTAATTGTTGTCTTTTCATCTCCTTATTCTCTCCATAGACAAGTGTGGGCCAGAATGATCTACCAGAAAAGTGATGGTTGATCCTGTAGTGTACTGCCTATTGGTTGGATTCTAATACTTGAACTATGAATTCTAATAGAATCCACATCAGCCATAGTCTTGCTTTACCATGCTCACTGTATTGAACATGGTGCATCCACCCAGGAAAGCTTTGTGCAACTACCATGAAGTTACAAATTCTAACTTTAGTCTCCACTAATCCCATTAGACGTACCTTATTCTTTCTGCAGAAGGTAATAACATCCTTCTGTTTGTTGGGGCCATTTAGACCCCTAATGCTCCAACTACAGATGTTATCCATGAGGAGTTGAGATCTCCACCATCCCCTCAATTTCATGTGCTGTGTATTTGGTGGGTTACTATATTCTGCCCCTTGCAATGCCCTGAAGGTGTGTTTGCCCTTGTGCTACCAACCTGTATCCATTCTATACTCTGGTTCTTATTTATTGGTTCTTGCTCCTTCTAAGTCTGTTTAGGCCTCCAGACCATTGTTCCTTCCTGTTTTTTACAGTTTCTTGATTCATGACCATAGTTCCTACATTTGGCACACTATACAAGGTGCCATTCAAATATAATCTCCTACTATTGAATAATTCCTGTCTCATCCTCAAAGTGGATGTGTTTTGCTAAATTTCCCATTATAGCCATCTCAATCAGTACCTTTGTGTAATGCACCATGTTCTTCTCAACTGTATTCTTATCAGCCATTATTGGCGTGCCCAATAAACTGGCTAACATGCTTAATGCAGTAAGACTCCAATATCTAAGGTCCAATTCAAGGAATTGAACCCATACTGGAACCTGTTTCACCACCTCCTTTTGGATACCCTCATGCCATGGTTTTCGGTCAAAGTGGTAGAAACCTCGTTGCTACACTATATCCCTCCCTAGTCTCAATTGAATCAAATTTCACAAGTATAATTCCATTTTTCAATGGCACAGTCTTGTCTATGTTGTACTTTGCCCATATGCGTCGAATGAATCCAATCAAAACCCCAAAAGAAGGTAATGACCCAAAACATAGTAGCCAACAGCTGATGTCCAGTAGTCAACCTTAAGTTTAACATCCTCTACTTCAATTTTCGTGCACTTCATTTCATGATCAGATTGTGGTTGTATGAAATTGAGTTATTGCCCAGCATTGTTCAACTTTGAAATATCAAAATTTGTCCATACAGAGGTTTGGGGATTACCTTGGTTTATCTGGACTAATGTTATCGGGGTTGCAGGTGAGCGTTACACTATTGCATTGCCTGTCTACCCATAAATGCTTATGGGTGAGATGTTTACCTCTATATCATTTGCCTGCTTGCCTATAGGACTGGGTGAAGCTTTATCAGGTAGGTTCGCCAGCTTTCTAGGTCTTGCTTGCTTTCCTTTTGCCATGGCCACGCTTTCTCATGAGAGAGAAGCTCTGGGAAGAGAGAGAAAACCTTTTAACTTGTCAAGGAGAAAATTCAGTATAATTAGTTAGGATTGCTCAATAAATCATATTGATCATGAAATATATTTATAGCTTACTAATATTTATCATAATTCACTAAATAAATAGCATAGCTCACTATGAAAAAAATGGCACATATCACTAGCAAATAATTTTTTTCAAGTTTTTCTCACTAGATATGTTATAGCTCATCAAACCATTATATAAAAACTCTCTAAAAAGACAATGTTATATTGTTTGGTCACTCATTTTTTAGTATAAATAGTTAGTTTTCAAGAAAAATCATATTGATCATCAAATATATTTCAAAGCTCACTAAATATTTATCATAGCTTACTAAAAATCAATACCTTAACTCACATAAAAAAAAAAAAAACAATAAATATCACTGGTAAATAATTTTTTCAAGTTTGAGCTCACTAAATATATATCGTAGCTCATCCAAAATTTTATATAAAGGCTCATCAAGAAGACATAGTATTATATTTTTTGTTCACTCATTTTTTAGTGCAAATAGTTAGTATTGCTCAATAAATCATATTGATTGTCAAATGTATTTCATAGCTCATTAAACATTTATCGCAACTCACTAAAAACCAAGTATGGATCACTAACAAATAATCTTTTTAAGTTTTTGCTCACTAAATTTGTATTATAGCTCACCAAAATATTATACAAAAGCTCACCAAAAAAACATAGTGCAACTCGCTAAAGCTTTTTACGTATCAATTCTGAAATTTGTGTTCAGTAAAAAAAAATATACCATAATAGTTCAGAAGATTAAATAATATATATCTCACTAAACGTCGTCCACAACTCACCAAAAATACAGTATGTCTGACTAAATAAATATTATATCTCATAATAATGTGTATGAGCTCACTAAAAATGTGTGCATGGTTCCTAAGAAAGGGAAAGAAAAACAAAAAGTGTAAAATAGAAAAGTAATCATGTCAAAAAAAAAAGGAAAGTTGATAGCCCAAATTTTTATTTTTAAAGAACCTTTTAAATATGAAAAGAGAAACAAATAAAAAAGAGGGATGACAATGGAAATTTAATTATCTCACAAGAAAAGAAGACTAATTATCTCAGAAAAAAAAGGGGAAAAAGTAATTAGTACGAGTGGACAAAAGAAAAAAAAAAACATGTTTCACTTGCTCACACCAAGAATTAAACTTAGGACCATCAACTCACCAAGAATCCAACTACTAATAAGTCACATGCCTCCTTATGATTTGTTGATGCAACAAATTTGTCTTATTCTTCATGTTTCAAACAACCCGGGTGTACAATTGCATCTGTAACACCCCTACCCGCTTGGGCTAGTGATATTATCGATTTCTTAAATTTCGAAGGAAATGGATAGAGCTCCCCCTAAAAATTGACCATAACCCAAGCTTAAAGTCTTACCTTACGTCCCTGCAATAAATAAAAGTATAAAACATGTTCACAAGCTCAATGGCTACATGCCTGAGACCACAACTCTACGGCCCACCTGCTCGAAGTGCACCAAGTATAAAGTTCAATAATATGAAGGAAATAAATAAAAAGTACAACCCATCGGATTATACATCTGCAGCATTGGGGTTTACATCCGAAAATAACTAAGAATAGCTAAACCAAACGACCGACTATTCAGATGATTGGTGTACTTGACCGTACAAAGCGACAACTAGTCAATGTTTTTTACATAAACTATAGAAATTAACGACATACGTCCAAGAACTTATGAATATGTTATATTACAACATTCGACTCGTGATCTGCATATATAACCCCTTATCCAAAGTAAGAGAGTGGTTTCGACTCTCCTTATATGAATCGACTTCTACTTGTCACATCAAAAGCCTAGGAAAAGGAAAATAGAGAGAGGATGAGCTACCACACGCTCAGTAAGTGATTCTCAACCCCAAGAAAACAAAACAGTTGCATGTAATACTTTAAGTAGCAATCACACATGATTGATATTTAATATCACACAATAAGCATACAATGTCTCCCATATCCATCAATACTTCTATAATCCCCAGGTTTCAAATAGTATCTTTTTCCTTCTTCTATTCCACACACAAGAATTCTCAACTTGCCTAACCTATGACGCTTGCAACTAATCACATATACTACACTTGTTTAACTTCACATAACAAGCAGAAATGACTCAATAGCAAGTTGCCTCAAGCTATAATCCAGGCATTAAGAACAATAGGGCCTGCAGTTCACATGTAAACACTTAAAATCAAGGAGTTAAGTTAAAGTGACCCATTGGGGTTCTTTTAGAAAGAAAAAGGGATTAACGCATAAGAGGCAAGGGTCATCACTTAAACCAGAGTAAGCTTTTATTAAAACCAAAGGGAAATAGAAAGGGCCTTTCAACAGTGCACGTACTTTTCCAAATGTTTTCACTAGCATAGTCCTTGAATGACGAGTTCTCATCACATAACAAGTACGAAATCATTTCATAGGGCCTCGGATTCTCATATGTGTGCTCGTTCAAGTGAGAATATCGTCACTCACATTTCATATTAATCCCTGGGGCATTTCGTATTCAGTGGACATTTATCCTTGTCAAGGTCTACTAGGGCTCCCACTTCTGGATCTACTTCCTAGGAATTAGGGTTCCTGTAACATGTGTTCGTCCCTAAACCTGTGCCCAAACAATTAGAGCATCATTTTCCTAACCCAAAACATTTCATATGCATCTCTTTTTCATCACATTTTGGATTGAAATTTCCATTGCATCATAACAATGGTGTTGGTCGGGTTCAGCTAGTTAAATCACCCTAGAAGGCGGTAAATAGCATGATGATCAAAATCACAAAATAATTGAAATAAAAATGTGGAAAATGTAAATGTGGACAAAACACACAATTTATAGGTTTGGTCACGCCTAGTCCTCTACCCACGGGCACCCTTCACCGATGGGATTTTGAACATTTTTCTTTTATTAGGTCAGTCGATTACACGCGAGTCACCAATCGTACAACCTGGTAGTTGACCCTGCAACTATAGCTTCTCCAACGTACGCGTTATTCCTCAATCATACTTGGGTAGTCAGCCCCTCGACTAATCAACCCAACCCAATACAAAGAAAAATAACAAGATACATTTGATAACCAGGGGTAAATAAACATAATAGATAAGCCAATATAAGCTTGATATAGTAAGTTCTCTCAACATCTTCTTCTTGATTGGCAAGTATAACTCTCTTTCGTCTACCGTCTTCAGCTACAAATGTCTCCCTATTTATAGGCAATAATGTTGGACAGGTTGAAGGAACATTTGGAATATGACCATTGCAACAAACAAGGAAGGTTGATCTTCCATATCATTTTAAGGCCTTGAAGTCCCTTTTCAAGCCCTTGAAATCTGTAGTTTTGCTCAATGTTTATCCCTTGATTTCCAATAGCTACTTGCCATATTTCGAGCTGAAGATCTTGCTAAGAGGATTATCTAAAAGCTGATTTTTAGTAGCATAATTTTTCAAAATATAAACTCAAAAGATATTACCATAACTAGGCAGATTTTGACATTGATAAACAGAGAATCATAATCCCATAATCAAATTTGAATCATAACATATAATGTCATAAAGATCACATATTCAAATTTGAATACTAAACTATCTCAAGGATATTATGACACCTTTTATAAAATCAATTAAGCAATATTAGATGCATATATCCACTTAGAATCATAACATATTTAAACAATATAAATATAAGATAATGCGTATATAACTTGATAAATATACCAATAGATCAACTCATTTTTGTCTTTCATCAAAACACATTAATAAAACATACTGTAAGCTTAAAAAAGCTAACAATCTCCCCCTTTTTGATGAAGGACAAAATCCAATAAAAATAACATATCAATATAATTTTGAATCACACAACTCGAATGTTTTCCAAATACTTCTTTCACTTTTTGTATTTCATCAAAAAGGTAGCACAAGAAAGAGAAAGAAAGATCGAAGTGTATAAAAAATTATGACAAACACATATAACTCCCCCTTAACGAATCAATGACATATAAAGATGCACCCCCCTCAATCTGTGACACTCATAAAAAAATATAAGGGATTAAACACTAACATTTTGATCAAATAATATATCCTAACATGCATGCATTGACTTAATATTCTCATAAGCATTGCAAAGGATCAACATATAAGAGCATTAATACAACAATTCTCCCCCATCAAGAATAAATCAAGATTACTGAAAAATCATCAATTAATATAATTCTCCCTTATAGAAAGAAGCAATATCATTTATGTAAATGTTAGGGAGCATAACATTATGGACAAATATATTGAGATCATTGACAACTTATCATTTATGTATAAAGATAATCACTTGACCTAATAGCATAAGATATGATGTAATATTAATCATACTCACATTCCAAAAACAATTAAGCAAATTAAGATTCAAAAATTTAAAAATCAAAATTTCTCAAATAAGAAGTAAATCATACAAACATAACATCACCTTCCCATTTGGTAGGATTTAAATTTCGATTTCTATTCATGCTGTTTAAATAGAAATTCAAGCCCTTGATGCAGTCACACCAAAATTTTCACTTTTTGCTTACAGTTCAAGGTCTTGAACTATATTTCAAGACCTTGAAATTTAGGCACTGAACTGATTGCCTATCATTTCAGCCTCGGTGGACCATAAAGTAATTTCCATCTGTACTTCAACATTTTTTAGACATCCAATTTTGCAATTTCATGTTTTATTCTCATGTAGATATAAAATACCCTTTAAAACAAACTTATACCTTTCTCAAAACACATTTAGAAAATTCAGCTCCATAACCATAATTATTCACCACAATGCATGGCCTTATTACTTTTGGTACCCAAATTTGTGTGCTACTAGGATCATTTCTTTTAATAGGACACTGATTTGAAATATGTCATATTTTGCAACAATAATTGCAAGTAATAGAAGTCTTACTTTTGTAGTACGTCGATTTAACAAAGAAGATTTTACGACACTTCTTTTGATTGAACGGATTAAAACCGATTCATTCTTTGTTAAATGACGCTTTTTGTGTGCCAAGAATTTTATTTAAATTCTCTTCTCCTTTTGAAAATTTTAAGACAATTTTTTCAAGATTGACGCAGTTCACTTAAAGCTCGTCTTTTTCTTTCTCAAGAAGCACAACTTTCTTTTGAAAACTTTTTAAATCATTACACACTAAATCATTTGATTTTCAAAATTCAAAATTTTCTTGAGATAATTCAAATTTCTTTTTCTTCAAATCTTTAATTATAGAAATGTGTCCTTCTTGACGTCTAATATAATAAAGTAAGACTTTTATTAGCTTACTTTTAGAATAATTATAAAGACAGTCATATACCTCATACGGAACGTCATATTCCATTTCCTCACTTCTTCATCACCACTTCTTCATTTACCATTAGACAAAAATGAGTAATATCTTTTTCGTCGTTCAAGCTACTAAGCATATTGTCCCTTGTTGACGAATCGAGATTTTCTCGGCTTTTGTCCTCATATAGTATTGTGAGTTTTTCCCAAAGATCTTTAGCTGTCTCATAATAGCAAACTTGGTTAAATATTTTACTATTTAGAGCACATTGCAAAATATATAAAACTCTAGAATTTTTCTTAAGCATCTCGTAGTCATCTTGAGTGTATTCACTCTTTTGCTTGATAACAGTACTTTCATCACCTCTTACCAATTTGGTAGAAAAGGACCATTCGAAATGATGTCCCAAAAATCAAAATCAATGGATCTAATAAATGATTTCATCATGCACTTCCAAAGAGAGACATTAGTTCCATCAAATATTGGAGGACAATTGATAGAAGCATTTACTAAACTAACCATAGATCTGGCTACAGACGGTCAAGTCTTAAAATAATAGCTCTTGCTCTAATACCAATTGTTGGCCCGATTTAGCTAATTAAATCACCCTAGAAGGCAGTGAATAACGTCATGATCAAAGTTACAAAATAATGGAAATAAAAATGTGGAAAATGTAAATGCAAACAAACCACACAATTTATAGAGGTTTGGCCACGCCTAGTCTTCTACCCACGGTTGTTCCTCGCCATTGGAATTTTGAACATTTTTCTTTATTAGGTCAGTCGATTACACACGATTCACTAATCGTACAGTCTACTAGTTGATTCTACAACTCTAGGTGCCCCAACGTACGCGTTTCTCCTCAACCACACTTGGGTAGTCGGCCATCCGACTAATCAAGCCAACACAATATAAAGAAAAATAACATGGTACACTTTATAACAAAGAGTAAATAAATACAATAGAGATGCCAATATAAGCTCAATGTATCAAGTTCTCTCAACGTCTTCTTCTTGATTTGCAAGTATAGCTCTCTTCCTTCTACCATCTTCAACTGCAAATGCCTCCCTATTTATATGCAATGATGTTGAAGATGTTGAATGAATATTTGGAAGGTGACCATTGCATCAAACAAGAAAGGTTGATCTTCCATATCATTTCAAGGCCTTGAAGTCCGCTTTTCAAGCCCTTGAAATCTACAGCTTTGCTCAATGTTTACCGTTGATTTCCAATGGGTACTTGTCATATTTTGAGTTGAAGATCTTGCTAAAAGGATTATCTAGAAGCTAATTTTTAGCAGCACAATCTTTCAAAGTATAAAATCAAAAGATATTATCATAATTAGGCAAATCTTGACATTGATAAATAGAGAATCATAATCTCATAATCAAATTTTGGATCACAAAATACAATATCATAAAAATCACATATTCAAATTTGAAAACTAAACTATCTCAAGAATATTATGACACCGTATATAAAATCAATTAAGCAATACTAGATACATATATCCACTTAAAATCATAACATATTTAAACAGTATAAATATTAAGATAATTCAAATATAACATGATAAATATACCAATAGACCAAATCATTTTTATCTTTCATCAAACCATATTAATAAAACTTATTGTAAGCTTAAGAAATCTAACAAATGGTATTTCCATTTTTAAGAAGGTTAAAATGCCTGAATAAGCACATTCGTCTTTTGAAAAGCATATAACCATTCATTTCAACCAAACATGCTTATGAATGAATTAATGATCAAGTATGCAATCGCTTTTTAAAGGAAGTGGTGTTAAAAACTTGTCCTAATAGCTTACAAGCCTACAACTTACTCATAATCAGTTTCGCTTAAAAGCATTCTTAATCAAATGAGTGGTCTAACAGTCATTGTTAGCCACATAACTCACTTCGCTTGCCATGTCAAAGTGATTCACTTAACACGTATCAATGCACTCTTTTAAGAATACTGTAAACATATTTGTTCGTAATTCACATTGCTTTCCAACTCAATAACTTACTTCAACAATTTCTGGAAGTAATCAAGGGATTTTTGAACGTTCGAGTTACTTTTTTAAGTAATTAGGATGTTGCTTAGTCATTGTAACAAACAAACAACTCTTAAGCTAATTAATTGAAGAATTCACTTATTCGAAAGCCTCCATGTAAGATTGGTAGGGCATGCCTAAAGTGAATCAAGCAAGGTTCAATGGTAAACAGACTCTCACAAATCATTCAGTTTGAGACCTTTAAACAAAACAAGCAATCTGGAACAACTAGGAATGCATAAGTTTGACATAAACTCAGTCCATACATACACACATAGCACACACATGAATCCAAGGCTAACAAACCACAATCAATTCATCACCATGCTTCAACCAAATTTTTGGCTATTAACAACTAATAGCATGGTATCAAAACATGGCAACACACTTCTGAAACTCACTAATTTATTGCACAACCCGAACTCCCTCCTCACAGCACTGACCACAAAATCTTCAAAATCATCTCAATTACAATCCCAAATCATTCCAATTAACTCAAACAGCCTGACTATTACCATTATTCTCTCTCTTTCAATTTCCAACTCCACATGCAATTCAATTTATTGAACAAAAAAATAAAACTTTGCAAATTAGTAATAGTTTAGGAATCAAGAACCACCAACCTCACTGCAAGCTTACGAACCCAACTCCTGAATTAATTGGGCTTATTTGAAGCCAAATTAGGAGCCTATTAACCTCCCCCCTCGTTGCTGCCCCCAGCTTTGCTGTTATGCTACTGGCTCACCATCTTTCCCCCTCTCTCTTTCGGTTTTGCCCGTCATCGGAACAAGACTCCACCGCCACAGTGGTGGTCATGGTGGAGGTGTGAGCCGCGATGGTTGTGCATGGGTTTTCAAACCCTAACTCTCAAATCCACCCCTTTTGACACCAAGACTCGAACCGGTCAGCAGAGATGCCACAGTCTCGGCAGCCACCGCCAACCTCGTCTTCGCCGCCCATCTCTGGCCTGCTAGTGTTCCCCCTCTCTCTCTCTCTCTGTGGTGGCCACAGGGGTTCAAAGGGGTGGTTGTACGAAATCGGGTCGCGCCAGGTGCAACAGTGGCCGGCTTGGTGCATGTGGCGGCGACACCCCCCCCTCTCTCTCTCTCTCTCTTTTTCCCGCTAACACACCGCCGCCTCCTTCTCTCCCCCCCCTCCCTTCTATGTGTGCCGGGCTCGGGGGTCGTGGGCCTGGGGTAGCAGAACCCCCTTGCTAGTTTTCGTGAAAGCTAGGGGCCTCAACCCCTATTTTCTTTTCCTTCATTTTTTTTAATCCACTTGAGTGAAACTACCTCGGCCCAAATAAGTTGAGCCCAAATCAATCCAACCTTGAATAGCCCAGTTCGACTTCACTAATTTCGTGTAACCCCGACTCAACCTAATTTGAATGCAACTTATTAATTCTATGCAATCGCACAATGAATCAAACAAGTCCGAAAAATTGGCCCACATGAACTATTATACTAATTTAGCATGCGATTAATAAAATTATTAATTCAATAGAAAATTTGAAATTAAAAACCCCGGCTATTACATCATTTCTACACCTAGTTATTTGATATAACAACTGGTCCATGTAAGCCAATATCAGTATGCAAGATATCAGCTAATAGTCTACATGGACTATAGTTTTGTACCGGTCAAGTTTAATTAATGTATGCAGCCCAACAGTTACCTGTTCTGACCAAATGCTGACTGATATCGAAAAAAAGAAAAAACTTTTAAGCGTTACTAGCTATGCTTTTTTTAAAAAAAGCTGTACATTTCCAATACAATATAATTGCAAAACTCTTTACCTATTAGCAAAAAGTATACTATAAGTACATCAACATATTATACATAAGGGCTTGTTCATTTTTACGTTTGGACAACTTTTGGTAACAGTTAATCTTTCCTAACCCTTCAAACGCTGGTAACCATTAATCACTAATCATAGTCGCTAGCAAACGCTAGTAGTTGTTAATAACTTTTAGCAAAGTGACATTTACTATCTTTAAACTCAAGTCATAACAGCAACACCGATAACTATCACTACTAAAAAGCGGTCCAAATTTTGACCCTTATGCACCGACCCTTATTGCATGAGTCGATATTAATTTTTCTAAAATTGAGGAATGTCGACGCTTTTAGTGGTTGAAAGCTATGGAGTCTATTAAAAGGGTCGAGATAAGAGACATGGAAACCCGCGCCCAAATTTTAGGCATCCGCTAGCTGAACAAAACTTAATTTAATTACGGATGAAGAGTACTCGACACACTTTAATTAGCTTCAAGTCTTCAACCTTCAGTCGAAAAAACCCTAGAGCCTGATCTTCCTCTCTCGCATTCACCAGAATTGAACCACGCACGCTTACTCGGTGAATTTGGCTTACCCCCAGAACCCAGAACCACTGTTAGTCTCGATCAATTTTCCGCAGAATCATCACTCCCAATCTCTCCTGGAACTCGGTTTGTCTTTTCCGGTCGGTAAGTTGCTGAACTTCAACTCATTTTGTTGAGGTTTGTGGGTTTTTTTTTTAATTTTGGGTTTCTGGAATGGTATTTGGTATTGATTGTTTGATATTTTCAACAATTTGGGCGTTAACAAGGAGACCGAGTGTTCGTGCCCTGCAGCGTGCCATTTTCATTGCTGAGGAATTTCTGGAAAGGAATTTGGTGGAGAAAATTGCTCAGGAATCAACAATTTGGTGTTGATTCTGGGAAGGTACTTGGTGAAGAAGTTGAAGCCTACTAAGAGCAAGACTGAGGCTGACGCAAGGTGAGTGGGAATTTCTTTGCTCAGTCTGTGTATGTCTCCTTCTACGCAAGTTACTTATCCTATTCTGAAGTGACCGTTTGAGCAGCTTGGGATTTTCATGCTTCTTGTGTTGGTTTGATTGCTAAGTTCAGTGTATTTGCTTGATTTCTGAATCATTGAATGGCTTGCATAACTGTATTTGCTGTTTAATACTCAAGCAATGCCCTTGCCTTATCACTTGTTGGTCTACCTGAGTTCTGTTATGTTCTTTTTTTCCCAAGAGATCCTTATAATAACCGGTCATAACATCAGCCACTGCGTCAAATCCCTCTACCCATTGGTCATTTTGATCTCTCATGGTGTAAATACTTGTCACTGCCTTCCTTTGCTTGATTATGGCTGTAAATACTCTTGAGCTTTCATCTCCATAAGCTCTCCAATCTGCTTTACTTTGTTGTTTAATGAGTGATATAGCAGATTGGTTGATTGCCACATAATGTTTTCTGCTTGTGTCTTTTTTTTGAAGCAGGTCTGTATTGCGAGGGCCCTCCTGCAACTGTGCTTGAATTTGAACTAATTCATCTCTGGCCTTGGCTTGCTGAGTATATATATCTGCATACTTACTCTTATTCAACAGTTTAAGTGTTTGTCTCAAATTGTATAGCACCTTCTTGAGAGCTATCAACTTAATTAGAGTCTGTCATGTCTTGTTCGATGTTATGCTTGACAAGATCCTTAAACTTCCCATCCTTAGTCCACATATCAATGGGGGAATGAATGTTTGGGCTTTGATCAATGGGGGAAGCTCAGGGTAATGGGACTGTGATCTGAAAGACCCTAAGTCATAAAATTCACATGTGTGAAAACACAGGTATCATGCCATAAATCATTATGTAGGGCTCTATCAATCCTTGACCATATGGCCTTGTTAGTCCACATAAAAAAAGCTCCCACATAATTAAATTCATGCAATCCACTTTGCAGTATACAGTCTGCAAAGTGCTTGATCTCCATATCACTCACTTCAATCCCTCCTACTCTTTCACCTTGGTGCAACACTGAGTTGAAATCCCCAAGGACACACCAGGGTTCATCAAGTGTTTGTGATAAAGTCATTAAGCCTTCCTCCTTGAAAGTGGAATCCATTTTGTGAATGTAAAAGGAACAAAAAATTAAGACATTAATACAAATAACCACCATTGACTAAAGTTGGCCACACAAATCTCAGCCAACAAACAGAGAACAGGCTCTCATGCACTTAAAAGCAACCATCCTCGACAATTAAGGGATTGAATGGTAAGGAGGAGAAACAGACAAAAGTGCATGCTTGTACACAAGAGGAGGAATAATGAAAAGAAAAGCAAGCATCCTCCCGACTGTAGGTATGCACAATGAAGAGGAACAAGTTGAGCATATATAACGAGAGATACATGACCAAAACATTAGAGAATCACATACTATATAATAGCAGAAAAGAAAAGAAACATAAAAATTAGAACATTAGAGAACAACATACTCTGACAGTGACGAAAGCAGCAGGAGTTATCCCAATGAACATTGCCAAGAAGAAGATGTGGTAAGGAACATCTACTATTGGTGAAGCCACATTGATAAATGTATTTGAAAGTGTTGGTGTCACTCTTAGGAAAAGCATGTAAGTGAACAAATTCTTACGCCTTTTGGCCACCTTAAGGCAAAGGATTAAGAAGAAAAAAGGTTTAACCAAATAGCTGATTGCTTACATAAATATTTAAAGAGAAAATTCTTCTTAGCATTGCTCTTTACCTGTGCTTGGAAGAAAGTCAATTTGTCAGGCCACAGAGAAAAAACAAGGGGCCAACCTATCAACTTTGACAAGAAATAGCACGAGGAAGCACCTGTTGTTGCAGTGAACAGGACGAGAGCCAAACCTCTGAATACACCAAAAAGAGCTCCAGCTAACAAGGACATAAAAACAGTTCCGGGGATCATGAAAGTCTGCATGAAAATGTAAACTACACAGTATCCCACCAAAACTTGTACTGTATAGTCGCTTGTGTAGCTCTCCAAATGATCTCTGTAAAAGAAGATTAACTACAAGTTGATGAAAAAGACAGATCTCAAAATGAAGGAGTAAGGCTTATGCAGTCCATAATGTCAAAGCCTTGGGGCTTGAAGGCAAGAATGTATTCCAAATCCAAGAAAAAACTTTGCGAAAAGGCTCGTATCATAAGGTCATTTTCTGTTCAATCCCCCCCAGGGTATTACAGTAAAACACCAGAATGATTATCTGAAACCAAGGTCAAGGCATGACACTAAGAAAAGTCCAGCAACGTGAAGAAGGTTGCTATCCTAGGGTCAAGGGAACGAAATGATTATCTGAAGCAAAGTTAAAGAATAACACTAATGTGATCTTTGGTTGAATGCAATGTAATGCAACCTTGTAATGCAATCATGATTACACAGTATATGATAATCATAATTACAAGATAGTTATTATTTTCCATACTGTCTTAAAACCAAACAAGATAATGAAGACACAATTACAACTTGTTTGCATTATGAGGTTGTTTACATCCAACCAAATATTACCTACGAAAAAGTCCAGGAACTAGTGAAGAAGGTTGCTATGCAAAAGCAAGGTATAATGCTGAGAGATATGGGTTGTGAGGAGATGAAGTGGTGATCAAGCCACTTTACAGTTAAAGCAACTGAAGCTATGTAATGAAGCAATATAACTAACTGTCAAAACCAAATGCCAGAAATCACATTTCAAAAACCCTTTACACGAGTTTGATTTGGAACTGCCTAACAGCAAGACATTCAAACTGAGTTTGACCATCTGGACACACCAGGCTTAATGTTGAATGAATTAGCTAGTGGTGTTATCTCCCCCTGTCTCTCTCCCCTAGTAGTAGTCTTCCGAAAGCCTTTTTGTGTCGCCATCACTGCACCTTGGTAATCCATGAATCTCACTAGATAAAGTCCCTTTTTTATCAGAATAGCTTTATCTACTATAAATTCTATCCATATTCGCCTCACATATCCATCAATGCCCTCAAAAGGTGGGCTAGCCCTGAGCACACAGCACACCCCTGCATTTTGCTAGTAGGCTACCTCATCTTCAATGTCCTTCGCGACTAGCTTCTCACATTTTACTCCATTAATTTCAGAAGCTAGAATAAATTCCAAGGCTGCAGCTTCGTTGGGGTCAACCATTGATGCATATAACCATTGATTGCATAAAAACACATGGTAGAAAATGAAAATATAGTCAATGACAGTAAACCATCAAAATTCTACAAACACAAGTTATTTTCTCTTATCTGGTCACTGGAAAGCCACCTAAGTTACTTAAGCCAATTTGCATTTCTACATCACAAAAACTTGACTTCAAATTTTGAGTCTTTTTTTTAATTCTCCTGATCTTAGTTCTGTCTCTTATTAGCCCTTCTTGTGTAACCTGATTGTCCTTGAATTTTTACGGATGCTCCTTACATAATAGTTCTATTTTTATTATCATAAAATGAAGCATCTAAGATATTATACTAAATTATTTCTTGTTTGTAGAAATGGACTCAAGTTGGATCGAATTACCAAATGATCATCCTGATTACCTTGATGGTGCTGTCAAATTTATTAAGCTTGCTAAGGAAAATCTCATAGAAGGAAGAACTCGATGTCCATGTAGGAGATGCAAAGTGGATAAATGGTTACCTATAGAAGAAGTGGAGCAACATATTTTATTCAAAGGTTTCCATAAGGAGTATAAACATTTTATTTTTCATGGTAAAGGGGACATTCTTGATCATGTAAAATATAGAGGAAGCACAAGTCGAGAAATAAATATTGACCCGCCAAATTTCACTAGTGGAGATGATATGGAAGGTTTGTTGAGAGCAACTTTTGGGGTTGATATGCCTAGGTGTAAGGATGACATTCTTCATGATGTGGTTGATGAGCCACTTGATGAAGAAGTTGAACCTTTTCTCATAAATGGTGACCAAATTTCCTCAGAACAATTTTACGAATCAACAAATCCTCCATTGGATGATGAAGAAAGAGTGAAGTATCAGAGGCTACTAGATGCATCCAATGAGGCACTTTATGATGGGTGTACCAGCTTTTCAAAATTATCTTTCCTCCTACGCTTGTTTCATATGAAATGTATGTTTCATTGGTCAGCTGAGTCTTTCACAATGTTGATGAAACTTTTAGGAGATGCATTCCCTCAAATCATGGAGTTTCCCTCCTCTTATTATGAAGCTAAGAAAATGATCAATAACTTGGGCCTTGGATATGAAAAGATTGATGCTTGTCCTAATGATTGCATTCTATATTGGGGTGAGTTATTAGAAAAAGATAGTTGCCATGTTTGTGGTGTTTCAAGATGGAAGACAGAAAAAGGCGATGAAGGTAAGACATGTGAAGGAAGTTCAAATACTAAGGTAGGAGAGCCGGCTAAGGTGATGCGTTACTTCCCTCTAATCCCTAGATTGAGGAGGATTTACATGTCATCTAAGTCGGCTGAACAAATGAGATGGCACGATAGGGATCGTGTGAAAGATGGAAAGTTAAGGCATCCAGCTGATGCTATTGCATGGAAGGAATTTGATGTCTTATATCCTGACTTTGCTTCTGATCCCCGCAATATTAGACTTACCCTTGCTAGTGATGGCTTTAATCCATATCGTCTTATGAATACAACCTACAGGATATGGCCTGTGGTGTTAATCCCTTATAATTTGCCTCCATGGTTATGTATGAAGCCATCATCATTTATTCTTTCACCGATTATTCCCGGAAAATCAAGTCCTGGAATCAATATTGATGTATTCTTGCAACCACTAATACATGAGTTGAAATTACTATGGGATGGTGTTGTTGTTTTTGATGCTTATAGCAATGAATACTTCAATATGCGAGTAGTTCTAAGATGCACCATCAATGATTTTCCTACTTATTCTATGTTGTCCGGTTGGAGTACCAAGGGCTATAAAGCATGTCCTTCATGTGCTGATTCCACACATTCATATATGTTTGGTGGTAAAATTTGTTACTTAGGCCATCGAAGATGGCTACCTCGTAATCTTCCTTATCGTTCTCAAGGCCATTTATTTGATGGGACAGAGGAATTTGGGGATGCTCCAGTTGTTGTAGATGGGATTAAAATTTCAGTGCAACAAGATGGAGTTGGTTATGTGTATGGAAAGTCTAAAAAGGCTTCAAAAAAGAAGAGAGGAAGACGACAAGCGGGTTCATCTACTTGTGAAATTGGGGACAATTGTGATAAGGGCTATGATGATAATGCTACTGATGATGTCCTTTGGACTAAAAGAAGCATTTTTTTTGAGTTACCCTACTGGAAGCTTAATCAATTAAGACACAATTTGGACGTCATGCACATTGAGAAGAATGTTTGTGATAATTTATTGGGAACCCTTTTGAATGTGGATAAGAAAACTAGAGACGATGCGAATGTAAGAAAAGGGCTTGAAGAGATAGGGATAAAGCCTCACCTTTGGCTTCAACCTCGACCTGGTCGAGATCCAATTATGCCTCCAGCTCCATATTCCATGTCTTTGGAGGAGAAAGAAAGATTCTTAAAAGTTCTACAAAAGCTTAGAGTTTCGGACGGATATGGGTCTAACATCTCTAGATGTGTTAATTTGAAACAACGAAAACTCTTAAATCTTAAGAGTCATGACAATCATGTTTTAATGCAAGATATTCTTCCTGTAGCTTTACGAGCATCACATGCCACGGAAGTGATTGACCCACTCTCTGATCTGTGTTCATTTTTCAAGTATGTGTGCTCACCTACCCTTGACATGGATGAACTAGAGCACATTCAATCAAGGCTTATTCTTACTCTTTGTGAGCTGGAAAAAGAATTTCCTCCAACCTTTTTCACAGTCATGGTCCATCTTATAATTCATTTGGTAGATGAAGTTAAACTTGGAGGTCCTGTTCATTATAGATGGATGTACCCTATCAAAAGGTGACAATTTTAAACACTTTTTTTTGTTTTTCTCTCATTTTCATTGATATTTTATTGTATTATTTATTATAACTTCTTGAATAAGGTACTTGGCCCATTTGAAATCTCATGTCACTAATAAAGCCCAGCCTGAAGGATCCATGGCTGAAGGGTACATTCTTGAGGAGACTATCGCCTTTTGTTCAACCTTTTTGGAAGGGGTTGAGACCATATTTTGTAGGATGATGATTATAATGTTAATATGAATACCTGCTTGTTTAACTCTGGTCGTCGAGTGGTTGGGATGGAGAGGACTTGTCGTCTTGATGACAAGAGCTTAAGGCAGGCACATCGCTATGTACTGCTTCATTCAGATGATATGAAAGAACTTATTGAGTAAGTATCATCTATGCACCATGATGCTCCACTAATTGGCTTTCCATTTTTGGTGATGAAATTAAATGAGGAAACCCCTTTTGCTAATTATGTTAGGGAATTCTTAAATGAAATAGCAGCCTCTAATAGGTGCTCTTCAGTAACTGCGAACGACACTCTTCGAAGTGATTGGATAATTAATGAATTAGATGGCTGGCTGCAAAATCAGGTTATCTTTCTATGTTCAAGAATGTATGCCATGAATTTGTATATATAATGTGCTTGTGTAACTAATTTTATATAACTAAACGTTTCCGTATTATAGGTGGAGTACATTGATGTGAGCACGCCAGAAGGAGAGTTGAGAAAAGCTTTAGCCGGTGGTTTAAACCCTGTAGCTAAAAGCGTTAAAAGCTTCATAGTTAATGGCTACAAATTCCAAACAGTTCATCATGAGCGTTACCGAAAGACACAAAATTCAGGGGTTATGGTTGAAGCTGATGGCCAAGCTTACTATGGAAGACTGATGGACATATATGAATTAGATTATTATGGGGCATATAAAGTTGTGGTTTTCCGTTGTGATTGGGTACACATAAATAGGGGTTTGAAAACTTTTAGAAATGGCCATGCTTGTGTGACCTTCTCAAAGCTCATTCATACCGGTCGATATTTACATGATGATCCATTTGTCTTCTCATCTCAAGCAAAGCAAGTTTTCTACATTGAAGATGAGAAACAAAAAGGATGGTTGCATGTTATTAAAACCAAGCCCAGAGACATTTTTGATTTAGGCGAGGATGTCTCGTAGGCTTCTTAGTGTGTAGTATATGATCATTGTGTGTCAAGCATTATCTTGGTATGGAACAATGTTATCTCTTTCCTATTTTGTTGTTGGATTACTTATCTATCTTTAATTTGTGTTTCCCACGTTTGATGAGTGTGGATATTTATTCTTGATGTTATATCTCAGTCTATGGCTTGGGTTAAGTTGGTTTTATCAACTACTGGATATTTTAATATTATGCTCGATATTAAACCAGGTACTATTACATCTATTGCCATGACTGGATATTATATATGTAGTCAATGACTTGAATTTACGTATTTAGTTTTACACAGTTGGTTTTATCAACTAATGTATCTCATATCACTGATCCGGGTAAATGTCTATGCAACTCTTAATTTCAGGTATTGAGTACTAAGTGAGGCATAAAGAATGAGTTACAGGAGCAAAAGAACACTCAATGTACTCGGTGCCAAATCATCCACAGCAGCAGCACAATCACTTGGTCATCCCACCTCCAATGCTTCACTTACACAACCAGCAGAACCGGCTTCCTCCTTGAAAGCATCAGAATCGCTACTGCAGCAGCAGCGACGACCTGTACTGGGCCCGACTTCTAGTGGAGTCCTGCTGCCACCCATACAGCCCCTTCAGCCACCCACACAACCCATTCGGCCACCCACTGTTGTGGCTGGAGCATCAGCTGAAGCTCGTGGACTTTGTGGACAAATACTTCCCCCACCTGGTACTGGAGCTGGAGCTTCAAAGCTAATTGTGCAGCAGCGACCAGTTGGACTGAGTAGATCTACTAGAGCATAAAAACCACTTCCGCAGCAGCGTCTTCAGCCTACTCCATCAAGTGGAGCATCGCAATTGCCTTTGCAACCATCGACCAAAAATTCTGTTCAGCATGTAACATCAACTCGGGCTTCAATTGAAGTGCCACGACGATCTAAACAACTACCTCCCCCACCTAGTACATCTATTAAAGCTTCAAAACCAATAGTCCAGCAGTTGACTAGATGCACCGCAAGATCAAAACCAGTTGTGCAGCAACTTCTTCGGCCTACTTCTGTAAATGGAGGATCAGGTATATTTACTGTATGAGTTAATCAAAATATTTTTTTGACAGGTTTTCAATGATTTAGCTTTCTTTTAATGTAATATTCTGGTATTTGTCTCACTGTTGTACGTGCATTGTTTTTGCTTTTAACATCTCAGCCATGCCTCCAGCTGCAACCTACTGCCCCCATTGCTGCATTACAGCCTGTACGTATGCCGACTTCCCCAAATGGAGCAACACAGCCCTTGATTCGCCCATCTACTATAAAATTTGGTCCTTTTCAGCCGTCCGCTACAGGATCGAATCTACCTTGTCAACCCCATTCTCTTGTTGGAACCTCACAAGTAAGTCCCTCAACTATGGGATTGAATCAACCTTCTCAGCCCCCTCCTGTTGTTGGAACTTCCCAAGTAAATCCCTCAAATAGGTCATTACCGTTACACAACCAATCCCACTCGGCTACTGTTAAAGTTGCTAGAGGCGCAACACGACAAGAAGTGCATCAAGAAATAGGCTCCACTAGCCAAGCAAGTAGAAAATCTCCCTCAAATGGTAATAATGATCATGAAGACTTAGCAAGGAGTTCTCAAAGAGCGTCTAATGACAAAGGAAAGGGTCATGTTGGAGGGAAACAAAAGAAGTCGTCTACATCCAAAAGCACTAGATCTTCTCAATCATCTTGGAAAGACGACATACAGTTTGATGCAAAAGAAGAAGTGTTAACCATTGGTAAACAATAGTTTTGGTTTGTTGAACATATATTCAAACTGTCTTTTGGCCTGTTATTCAAAAATGTTTTTGAAACATATTTTCAACCTATTTTTTTGGCATGTAAATCAGCACTGTTTTTGAAAGTATTTTTTGACTGTTATTAACCCGGTTAATCAAAAAACCCTTCCCCACCTTCCTCTTTCGAGCTCCCTTGTGCATCTGGCTGGTGTTACTCCCCCTTTCTTCTGCTCTCTACTGGTTTAATGTTATCTTAAAGTAGTGTTTAAAATCATTGAATGGGATTGAATTCCTCGGGCTTTTTAAATGTAAGATCATAATTGATGTCTTCTAACTGGTATTATTTTTAACAGATGATCAAGGGAACGAGGAGGTGATAAAAGAATCAATTCTTCCTCGAGATGTTATGAATTACAAGCAAGGGGTGAGATTTTGTGTGGCATTTAACAACTACAACCAACCTATTAGAAAGGGAGGCTACATTTTCATGAGGTTTGTTGGCTACATTGCAAGGCTAGAGAGATTTTGCCCTATCGGGACGATTAGCTGGCACAAATTGAACAAAACGTATAAAGCCGACATAATTGAAATGGTTCGAGTAAGGTTTTTTTAATATCTAATTTAAATTTCTATTTATCTAAAGTTTACATTAGTCAGGTTCATTCATTCTTAATTTCTGACTTATAAATGATGTACAGTCCAAGTTCGTGTATCCAGCAGATAAGTGCTTTGATAAACGTGTCCTTAAACATGTTGCTAAACATTTCAAGCAATATAAACATGGTTTGAAGAAAGACTACTTCAAACCTGAACAGAAAACAAAAGAGGCCATGTATGAGCTTGTTGCTAAAGGGCACTCTCGTGATGGGTGGATGCGATTGGTTGACTATTGGTGTTCAAAGGAACATGAGGTATATATATCTAACAATAATTACAGTTATATAATTGCATATACCTTCAACCTCAATATTTGTTGTTTTTTTTCCTTTAACCTCCTTATTTACTTATTCTTTTTCCTTGTATTAACTAGGTAATTTTTTCTTTAACCTCCGTATTTGCCTATTCTTTTTCCTTGTGTAAACAACACTTACGGACTTGCTTATACCTTGAAGTTTTTTCATTATTTATTTTTTTTCTATAGACTTTGGCTGAAATTGGTAAAGATGCACGAGCTTCGCAAACGCATTGTCACACAACTGGTTCTACTAGTTACGCGGAAAAGCGAGCTAACTTTGTATGTTTTGTTCTTTTTCTGTTGCAATTTATATCCTATCACTACTCCATATTTGGGCAGCTATTGCCTAATTGTCAAAATTTCCCCTCATTTTGGCTATGTAAGAAGAGATTTGTAATTGCAGGTTGAAACTCATGGAACAGAGCCAACACATTTGGAGTTCTTTAAAGAGACACATGGCAAAGACGGTGGGGGCTTTGTAGCTAATACGGCCACTGAAAGTTTTCTGGTATATGTTCTTATTCTTATTCTGCCCCTTGTCATTTTTAGGGTTCTTTGTTTCTTTGGTCTACTAATAATATTTATTTTAATTTCTCTTAAATTATGGTAGACTGAGGCAAGTGCAAAAGTTCAAGAGCGACTTCTCAGCTCTTCCCCCTCAAAAACTCAGGTGGAAATTGAAAACGAAGTGTTTGATGAGCTTATGTATGAAGAAGAAAATCCTAAGCGACCGATCGGTTTTGGCTTTAATGTGGACCGAAGTGATGTATTTGGTGTAAACAGCATCCTTAGGAAAAGAGGTTACATCTTCCCTGATAACAATATGGAACTCAAACGTGTCAAAGAGGAACTAACATCACAGAAGGCCATGTTCTTACTTATGTTGAAGGCAATGCGTAATGGAAACATAACAAATGAATTCCTAGATGCTACTGAGGCGGCCTTACGTATGGCTGGTGAT
>JACYFF010031954.1:83533429-83547588 GCA_017589665.1 Selenicereus undatus | reverse complement strand
ATTGCATGTCAAACATTTTTTCGGTAGAATTAGCTTTTAGCAAGTGCTCGGGTAAATTAGAACGTGTAACTCTGTGAAATCATGCAAGTGTAAGAATATGTACTATATATAAATTAAAGCAAAGACTACTGTTATTATGGCGTTGTTGGTTTATTAAGGAGTAATTTTCAACCAAATTTTAAATAATGGTTATAAAATATAATAGTAATTTTTATATTCTGATCTTACCTAAAAAAAAGAGATGATAAATTTTATATGTTTTTAAAATTTTTTCAATTCCCAATTTTAAAACTCCTTTTCCTTATTTTAGTAAACAGTCAGGAATACGTACTTTTAGGTCTTCTGTCATAATAATGTTTTAGTTGCTAATTTCTCTTTTATTCATTATTTAAATTTAGATATATTCAAGCAAAAATTATGAATAATCAGTTGTATTCTTTAAGCCAAAATCTCAATTTATCAAATTGGTATATTTTTTTAAAATTATGATAGTTGCATATTACAGGAGTTGCACTTTTCTTGGGATATCCTAAACTAAAAGAAAGTTTGAAACATAAACTGAATGCAGGTAGAAGGAGACGAAATGGGATGGAGCAAGAAATTCGATCTAAGCGGATCCTCAATCAATATAAGCCTTGTTCTTGGTATATTACAATTTATGTAAATTCAAAAATAATACAAAAAGAATAAATACACTTTAGAATCAAACATACGATATTTGGGAAGTGGCAAAAACAAAATTATTCATCACTACTGAAATTTGACCATCATACAACAACTTTTTTTAGTGATGTTGAATCGACCACACAAAAAGACTATCAACAACAACAACAACTCCCAGTATAGGTTCCGCTTTCACGTGGTTTGGGGAGATCCAGATGTAGGCAACCTTTTCTCTACCAGCAAATATGCCCATAGAGAGACTGATTCCAAGAGACCCACAAAAACCAGAATTTGTGAAAACAATTTACAAAAGAAACGTTCCGAGAAAACATTTTATGGTGAAAACTAAGGATGAGTAACAGGGAATGAATTAAAAAATACAAAAAAATAAATAAATTAGGCGACAGTAACTAAATGACCAAAAGTGCAACAAAGTAAAGGGAGAAATTGTACCTTAACACCCAGAAGTAGGCAAACAGAGTCTCTTCCCAGACGCAAGAACTACCTGCATGCAAATCTAACATACAAAGAAGCCACCGCCAGACTCATTCTACTGCCCCCGAGAGACTAACTACGAGGTTACCTCTCTGGGTTCTAAGATCTTAATCCTATCCCACCAGAGTCTACTATCCTGAGCCAAGTCCTCCATTAACCCTACCACTCTCAAGTCCTCTCTAATAACCTCGTCCAAACTCTTCTTTGGTCGATCCCTCCCTCTTGTACCTCTTGGGGTGATAATCCCCTCACATCTCCTCACTGGAGGGTTTGCACTCATTCTCTTCATATGGCCAAACCATCTGAGTCTTATTTCTCCCATCTTATCTTCGATGGGGGCCACTTTAACTAAATCTCTTATCACTCCATTACTAATTCTATCTATTCTCGTGAAACCATACATCCATCTAATCATCCTCATCTCTGCTACCATTAGCCTTTGAACCTGAGTCTTCTTTATAGGCCAACACTCTGATCCATATAACACAGCAGGTCTAACTACCGTACGATAAACTTTGCCTTTTAGCCATACTGGCATTCTCTTATCCCACAGCATACCTGAAACATAGTTCCATTTTTTCCAGCTCACTTTAATGTGATGGCTAATATCCTCGTCAATGTCCACTTCATGGTGAATGATCGAGCCTAAATACTTAAACTTCTCGACCTTTGGTATCTACACTCCCTCAATGGTGACTTCTCCCCCCGCATCTTCCCTTCCACTAAAATAGCAATGAAGGTATTCCGTCTTTGATCTACTAATTCTAATGCCTCTAGACTCTAGTGTATGCCTCCACTGCTCCAGTTTTCCATTCACTCCCTCCCTGGTTTCATCAACAAGAACAATATCATCTGCGAATAACATACACCAGGGTAACTCATCTTGAATCCCTTTTGTAAGTTCATCCAAAGTTAGAGTGAAAAGAAAAGGGCTCAAAGCAGACCCATGATGCAGGCCCATTCCAACAAAAAGACTATCACTCAGATATAATTATTAACTTATCTTACAAAATTCTATCTGCACCCAAGGAAATATGGAGAGAGATAGCATAAAGCATTAAGAAGAATGTCTTTTGTAGCTGTACTGTAAGTAAATTTTAATTGGGGCAATTAATTTAAATTAGTAGAGAAAGGGAAGGAGTAACATTAACAAAGGGGAAGTTATCAAATTAAAAGAATTTCTAAAGGTGGGTAAGATTTTTTTATCCAAAAGAAGTTAAGAGATTTTGTTATCAAAAGAAGCAAATGTTAAGGGATATTATATTTTTTAAATTATGATAAAATTTCTAGTTTGGAGAGTAATTATTTTCATGAAAAATCTAATGGTTGTGATTACATACTCAAATAGTCTAGAATTTTAAATTTATGAGGAAATTCGAAAAAGCCACATCATTATAACATTGCTTTTATATAATAATATAGATAAATGATGGAATAATTCTTTTTAAAGAATATATGATTTAAATCCAATCACTGAAGCAAGGATATGTAATATTATGAAAAATCAGAAATAGAATAAATTCAAGTAGAAGAAAATAAAATAATATGAAAAAAGAAATTTTTAATTAGACCTCAATCAATGAAAGACCTCTTCCTTCCTATATCTAGATCCCTATCAATTAAAAAAAAGATAAAATAAAAAATCAAATATAAACATTCAGATAGAAAAAGACGAAAGGGATGAGCAAGAAAATTTTTAGATAGACTTCGATCAATGCAAATGAGAAGTTAGAGACTTTCTTTGATGTGACTAAAGTGTTCTCGGGCACTAAGTACCCCACTGTAAATGTCTATTTTTTGAAAGTGTTTGATATTCAGCTTGCTTTGGATGATTGGCTTTTTCATTCGGATTTGACGATCAAAACCATGGCAAAAAAGATACTTGACAAATGGGAGAAATATTATGATATAATTAATGGCATTATGGGAGTTGCATGTGTTTTGGATCCTAGATATAAGTTTAATATGTTAGAGTGTTGTTATACTACAATTTATGATATTGATGTGTCGGACTAGGTGGATTCGGTTAAGGATACTTGTTATGCTTTATTTCATGAATATCAACAAAAATTTAAGCAAGCAAGTGAAGATCATGGTCCAATTCCTAGTGTTTCTAGTGATTCCACACGTGTATCTAATCTCACTTCTAAAAGTAATGGATGTAGTAAAAAGAGGAGTATGGAAGATATATCTCAAAAAAAGATCAAGAGGGATCCTCATGCACCACAAAAATCTGAGTTGGATTTGTATTTAGAAGAGGATGTGATCCCATCTTCGGAAACCTTTGATATATTGGCTTATTGGAAGGGATGTGAGTCGAGGTGCCCTACATTATCTAGGATTGTTGGAGACATCTATGCCATACCAGTTTCCACAGTCGCATCTGAGTCTGCATTTAGTCCTAGAGGGAGGTTTGTAAGTCTGCATCGTAATCGCTTACATCCGAAGACATTAGAAGCTTTGATGTGTGCCAGAGATTGGCTTTGATCTTCATTGGAGTCGGAAGGTATATTTGTCTTCTTTTTTTATATTCTTAGCATATTAATATTCATTTTCCATCATTTGTGATCATTTGTTCATTGTTTATTTATATTTTTTTGTTAAAAGGGGAAGAAGTTGCATCTTATCATCGTACTTCTTTCGATGATGATGCTGATGTTGAGAATGATGATGATCCGATTGCCTAGAATTGCTTAGGTAAATTACCGAGTGTTAAACCCCTTTTTTTTATTTGCTTCTAGAATTAATTATGTTGAGATCTTCTCTTAAAAAAAATGAAGAAAAATGAAAGTATGTGTTGTTTGATCCTAGGAAATTTTGTTTTAATGGTTCTTCTTTGTAATGACAGGGTGCTTGCTTCAAGATTGGACTACTGTCGCCTACTGGAATGCTACTAATACTATCTTCTTCTTCTATGTTAAGACATTATTTCACTTTGGTTTTGTAATTCATTTTGGACTTGATTAAGAGTTGTATTGGACTTGTTGCCTACATGGTTGTAAACTTGTAATATTTGTGTTGGAATCTTGATTTGTAGTTTGGATATTGGACTTTTGATGGATTTTTGAATGTGGTGTTATATTTAAATTGGGTTGGACTTTGAAATTTGCATATTGGATTATGTACTATAATTGGTTGCAAAGTCAGTGGGCATTCCCCGTTGGGCCCCCGACAGGGACGAGGACGGGGAAAGGTTTTTCCCCAGCAGTGGGGAATGGGACGGGGACGGGGCTGCCCAGCGGGGATGGGGACTTGGGATACACCCCCCGTCCCCGATCTGCCCCGTTACCATCCCTACTACTTTCTTAACTATAAACATCTCGCTTGCCTGAGCTGACCACTACTTTCTTGACTTTTTCAGCCTTATCATTTCATAAACATTCACCATTCTCTTCACATATGCCGAAATTACGTTGGTAGGTGAAGTGAGCATCTTGTGGCAGCACTCCACCCTAAACTTAAGGACTGCAGCAACCCGAGATACAAATCAAATAAGGTGCACGCACAATAATTGTCATGACATCTAAAACATTTACCATTGTTTTCTTGTTGAAAGATGATTGAATAGCATATTCAAATGGTCATTTGCGAATGCTACATCCCAACGTCAAGGCATTCCTTTGTATTCCTGCATGTATTTTATAACATAAACGGTTTCATTATCATCTGTCTTTGAAGCCTCTTGCTTCTAGGGCAAACTATGTATCTCAGTTCAAAATCTTCAATGGATTTTGCCCTTTTCTTATCACCCAGTTCATCTATGAGATACTTCTGATAGAGCGTGCTCTGCAATGCTCATATAAAAGCAATAACAGAAAATTAGCAAAAAGAAACAACTTAAGTTTGTTTTTAAGGCGTACTAAAATTTTCTGAAGCGTCACCAAAATTTCTGAAAAGTATTCATATACGCAATGTTCTCTGTGCTTTCTCTTGATATGGTCAATTATGTCCACACTTTTTTGCTTGAAATTAAAACAGATGAGAAATTATTCTCCCTCGTCTCAGCAATGAAAGAACACCTGAAACATAAAAATTATCATAAAATAGTGCCTGAATAACAAGCAATGAAACAAAAACTTTTTTTAAAAAAAAAAAAGTGTATCTGTCTGGCTTAATTCTCCCTATGTCAACTTGCTTGAAGTTAATATGTGGACTCAAGGACAGCTCCTCATTCAACTGGCTGAAGAACACAACTTGGGCTTGCTTTTCCTGTTTTGCCTTCATGTACGAACGCTTCCAAAATAAATAAAAAAATAGACAGACAATCAATGTATTTTATAAAAAAGTATACATGCATGTGTAAAAATATCATTGAAAGTATTTTTTTTAATTAGCTTACAAAGGCTTCATTTGTGAAGAAAAGCCTTTGAATATTAGAACGATCTGTATTCAGTTCACTGGCATTCAATATATTCGCCCAAATGTCCACTATGACTTTGTCAGCACGGCCCTCACCAACTATAGTTGAAAGCATGCCTCAGTTGGCCACGTAGTATAAGTCATCGTATAGCACTTGGCTAGCGAATAAACAAATAAATCTGTCATTGAAATACCATTTACAAAAGAGTTGTCTATGAATAACTTTTTTGGGAGACATTTTATTCTTACCTATGTTCTTCTTCTGAGTTGAAAACAAAGTCAGCATACAGTTTCAATTTGTATGAAATTGCACAAAAGATTACCGCATTTTGCTGCATGTAAGCAGAGGAGAAAGAAGGTCCAGACTCTATTGATGAGGGTGGTGCAAAGCAAACATAGTACACACAGCCAATGAAATAAAATTCATACAAGGGGAATGTAACCTGGAAGTAAAATATAAAAACATAGACATTAGGTTTATCACAAAGAAAACTACTATTGTTTTTTTTTTCCTTCTTACCCGCTAGTAATGTAGTGATACTACATTGAGTTGACCTCGTTCTACACCTTCTAGGTGCTTCAACCAGCACAGCTTTGTCTTTATCAATATTGGTTGTTGTTTGCCAATCTCGTGCATAAAGACCAGGCTCCACAATTCTCATAAAGATCGATCAATGAATGCATCGTTGTCTTCCTGGGAGCATAGCATTATTGTACCTGTATAACACAACAACTAATCAGGAAAATTGTATGAATGTAGACTTAGATAAAAAAAAATAGTGCTAAGGAAAAATGCTATGCACTATTATACGAGATCATTTATACAGTTGTGATATAATCTAAAAATTTCAGGATTGGATGGGAGGGAAGTGGGGGAAAGCATGCCTGCATAAAGTCAACACTAATTCATCAACTTATGATCACCAATTGATCAAGTATTGATCAATAAGTTTTGAGGTAATGATCACCAATTTAAAACATTTTTGGTGAAATCTTTTTGTGATCACTTATTTGTCTCCTAAGGATCACTGACTTCATCAGTAACGATCACTATATTTGCAGTTCATTAGGAATATTTAAACACAAAAGATCACCAATCTATCTATTTATGATCACTACTTTCTACCTTAGAGGACAAAATCTACATGCAAAAAAGGATAATTGCTAGCATGATCACCAATTTTTGTGCTCAAGATCCCTAATTTGTATGATGATGGACAGAAAAAATGCACAACAATAATGTCATTTAGTAACATCAAATAGCAACGAAAAATTCGGCTACAAGACTACAAGAACAAGTACCGGGTACCAACGGTGTGTTGGTGCACTGTGCGAAGGCCGTCATACATCTCATAACCATGTCCTCCACATCACAATTTATTACTTGCACTGCGCAGCCAGACTATCAGGCTACGAATCAACAACAACAACGCCTTCGGGCAGTGCCTCTTTCTCCTTTTGAGACACTCTAAGGATGAAACTGGGTATAGCAAGTTGTGGGAAGTCATGCACCTTTTCTCGGGAGCCCGTGAATTGCTTCTCAATTGCATCAATCTGCATCAGGAACCCTTCCGATTTGTATGAGTCTTGCGAGAGTACCGGGGCTCTACTCTTTGAAGCCTTAGGCATATCCCCGATGAGGGCATCACTGACTGATTCCGTAACTACCTTTCTTACCCTCTTGAGTGGGCCACATGCTCCAGGAATAAACTCCTCCAACTCTATTATGACTTCTACCAGCCGTCGACTACTGGTCATTATCAAATCGATTGCTGCCCGACCGTCCCGAAAAAGAGCCTGTGCAAACAACCAATACTTATTGTCAAAAGGATATGCCACCTTGCCTGGAAATGATGGATGAAAACAGAACAAGTGCAATTTCTTTTGTTTTTTGTTTCAAGAAATAACAAAATAAATTAAACATATTTGACTCACATTAACCTTTGAAATTTGTGTATGAACTTCAGCTTTACCTTAACCTTTAAAACCTTTGCTATGATGTTCCTTTTCATTAACACGTACCTGCTCATCAGTTATGGTGATATTATTCAACGTATCCTCGAGATAACCTCTTCCAAATCTGGTTATAGATTCCTGTCGCGCCCTACATTTTATTTCATCATTTGTCCACCCTCTTAACGTCGGCAATTGACGAGGCACCGACCTTAGCTTGAACACCACACGATCAAGGTAGTACAGCTGCAAGAATCACAAACAGATTCATGGAGACAAAAATTAAAGGCATATTATAAAATGAAGGCTCAGCCCCAAAAAAAACAAAAAAGCAAAAAAACAAAACAATACACCCATTGTCCTAATCACTAATTGTGATAGTGATGATCACTAATTTCTCTGCTAATGATCACTAATATGTCAAACAGACAGATGGTGATCACTCAGCAAAAATAATAAAATGCATGCAGTCATGTACAGTTACTGATTACATAGACCCTCTTCAACAAAATTGGTACTGATCAGTAGAGGAAATTGGTGATCTGCATTACATTTTTGGTGATCGTTATTGCAACAATTCATGATCAGTAAATATTCAACATCATATTAAATGTAACAAATGAGTGATAATCAGCCCAGAAAGTACTAATCAGTCATTAAACATATGGTGATCACCAATTTTGGATGTTTTTCATAATCTTACACTGCTCACTAATTAAACATATATATATATATATATATATATATATATATATATATATATATATATATCTTCTAATGACAATGACTGACCCTTCTAAAAACAATGACTAATTCACACTTTCACACTGCAAAATTACAAACTTAAACATATTCAATTAGGTAAGTGATTGAATGTACCATTAGGAAAAGGATTGGACCTCTGAAGACCCGTGATGTCTTGCTTTTCCACTAATCGACTAACAAGACAAGTGATCTCATTGTGTATTGCGCTCAATTCAATTGCGCCATTTGTCTCGAATCTACCAACGCGTTCAGTATCATGTAATTGACTTATCCCCTTTTTTTTCCTATGGAGACACGTAGACACCGCGAAGATTATAAAATTTCTTTTGAACTGCTCACCCCCATCTACTTGGCCCTGAATCATTTCAATCAGCTCCCCACATTTAGGAATGCTGTCACGTTCAGGCCACTGCTGTTTCCAATGATTTAGGAGCCTTCTGAGCTCAATAGTCGCATTGATTTCACTTTCAGACTCAACTACCTCAAGGGGGCCCATGGGAGACCTAACGTTACGTGCAAATCATGCTCAGTTTCCCTCATCCTACCATTGGCGAGTGGCAGGAAGCAAGAGCACGTGTTAAAGTTCCGGACCAACCACACTGCCATCTTCTCCGAGATTATGTAGGCTTGTAGATGCAAGAAGCTCCCAAAACCAATTTCTTGGATGCCTTCATTTTACTTATCATTTAGATTTTCAATCAATCGCCGCAGCCCCTTAGGTGACATCTCGTTGATAAACTCCTTCACCTTCTTGTGTTTAATTTTTGGTTCATCTAACATCTCATGCTCATCATTTTCGGACCCGACATGCCCTTCTTCAGCGTTGTTAATCATTTGGACATCGCCCACGTGTTGGTCCTTGTCCGTCATTTGCTCATCAGCCGCATGCCCATATATTTCTGCCGCCCCTTGCAGACTACGCTGACCTTGCGAGGATGCAGTCTGTCTCACACATTCCAAATCTGCCTTAGTCTCATGGTCTGGATGTTTAACATCATTGTGCTGCGTCCCAGTAGTTGCACGTGAAGATGCAGTGACAGGATTAGGTGTCCCCAAAGGAATGTACTCCTCGGTATCACGAATCTCAGACTTATGTAAACAAATGGGGGACTCAACATTTGTTGTCGCTTCTAATGTTTGCGGTCGAGTTTGACTTGTCCTTTTCCTTGTATCCCTTTCCACCAGTTCAGACAACTGCGGTCTAATTTGCTAACTGCGAAAGACATTTTAAAAGAAGTGAGCTCAGTAATTTTAACCATAAATACAACCAGGAAAAAGGAACATAAATCATTTAGCACTACCTTCCCCAAGCTTGTGTTCCAACCGCAAGATTCTCTTGAGAATCACCAACCCTCGTTGACATTTGATTGCTCCTTGTATTAACCATTTCTTAAAAAAACTAAAGAAAAGAAAATGAAATAACGAAAAAAATAAAGAGATCACTACTCTATAATAATGGATCACCATTAAATAACCTACAGATCACTGACAACAGCTCTACTAATCACCGATAAAAGAAGCACCAATTTCAGCAAACAGTTATTCGACAGATCACTAACCACACGTAACTATAACACACGAACACAAGAACAAAGATCGATGGAGAAGCAACTGCAGAAAAGCCAAACATTTATTTGAGAGATCACTGATCACATAACAAACGGTCACTAATCAAAAAACTATTGATCATCTAATAGCAGAAGCAATAAATTTCAACAACTGCAATAATTAAATACTTATTCAACATATGTCCGTCTCTACTAATCACTAATAACGCATCTGTTGATCACTGACAACGCAAAAGCTAAACTGTACAAGGAATTGCCAAAAAAAAAAAGTAACCATGTTTATTGATCACAAATAATAATGGATCACCAATAAATGAACTATAGATCACTAATCTTATTCCAGCGATCACTGACAACAAAACTATTGATCACTAATAAAATGTCTACTGATCACCAACAACATCTATTGATCACTGACCTTATCATATTTGATCACAAAACATGCATTTAGTGATCACCAAGTGCACTTCTGAGAATGATCAGTGAGTAATGTGTCTGTGGTCACTAATATCCTTCCTACCGATCACTTATCTTATATTTGTTGATCACTAGATATTATTCTTAGTGATCACTAATAATGCATCCTTTGATTACCAATAAATAACCTATAGATCACTAATCTTATTCTAGCGAACAGTAATATTATTAACTAGTAATCACTATTTACATATGTACTGACCACAAATTACCAAATCAGTTTGACCAAAACACTAAAACAGCAATTGTACACTCAATGTCATAAATCAAGATGTACAATATAGAAATTTAAACAATCAAAGAAAGAAATTCCATATAAGAGCAACAAATTCACCGTATACCAGCAAAAAAATCCACTGAACTCAGCTAGAACCCTATATCTTCCAGAAAACGTTAACCTACAACTAGAATCAAGCTAAAACGGACAAACAAATACAAAATGAATGATGTGAAACCCACTTACTGTAAATATTCGAACAACTCACTGCAAATTATCAAAAACTGCCAGCGAATACTAATCCTTTGCACGAAAATGCACGAAATTCGACTGATAGCGCCAATAATTGGAGGAAATTTGCAAACAATCTGAGTGAAAAATGTTGAGGAAGCTAAGAGTTGGGAAAGAACCACCACAAAATTCAGCAACTATTCAAGGAGAGAGGAAATTTGAAAATAAGGAAAGGAAGGTCACGTGACCTTCATTAAATCGCATCCGTTAATCTCGATCCAACGGCTGATATTCCTTCATCCTATGGAGTACCTCACCCTATGGGAGTAGCTCATATATATATATATATATATATATATATATATATATATATACATACATACATACATACATACATACATACATACATACATACGACTAGGTTTTTAAAATTAGTTAAAGTGAGTGAATTACGATTAGTTGTGTCTTACTCACTAGGTTTGAGTTATTTTTTCTTTAATATGCCCTGACTTGCGTGATATTGCTAATTTTTCCTGGATTTCAGTAGATTTGTTCTTTTTAGTTTGATTTATGAATGTTCTCTATGTTTACGACTGTAAGAGGTCATGAAACTTTCATAATGTTTACTATTGAGTTTGTATATAGGTTCAATTAGAGATATAGTTGGTTCCAAATTTAATCACTAATGACATATGCATTGATCATCATGCTTATGCTATCTGATCGCTATTTCAGTTTTTCGTTGATTAGCCTATTAATAAAAGGAACTCATTTCTATGAAGTTGTACCAATATTTGATGACTCGATGACTTAATCAATGACCTTATTCTATTTGATCACCAAACGCAGTGATCACCGAGTGGAAAATGAGGGACTTCTGAGAATGATCAATGAGCAATATGTGTGCTCCCTAATATTGTTCCTACTGATCACTGATCTTATATTTGGTGATCACTATATATTCTTTCCTAGTGATCACCATATTGTAAGGGATTAGATCCTAACAAAGTGCCAAAAAAAGAAGAAGAAGTGCACACTCAATCATTTGATTACTAATCTGGAACCAACTAATCACAAAACACATGTCTACTGATCACCAAATATACAAAGAGATAATGCTATGCTGTTAGGAAGGACTAACATCTATGATCACTAATGTTATGCCTATTGATCACTAACAACACTAGTTTTTGATCACTGAAATTAAATGTATAGAATTATAAGCACTGATTGAACCAGTAAACAATAGTATAAAGTTGATCACTAATTTTATGCTTATAGATAACTAATAATATGTATGTTTAATTTTTCACTAATTTTAAACTTGTTGAAGGAGACTTTTTTTATTGTTGTGAGTGGTGGGATACTCAACCATTTTTCTCTGCATGATATTTTATCGGTGCATTCTACTAATTTAAACTTAGTCACTAATTTTATGCTTATAGATCACCAAATGTGTTCAGATTTTGCTAGATTGAGGATATTAGTTAGTGATCAGTAGGATAGCTTTTACTGATCATTAGTGTTCCTTTTGATAATCAACTGATGAATTGTTGGGAATGTGTTTGCAAAGTCATAATATACGCCATCACTTAATTAGAAACTGATTTGGTGATCAATTGTATATGTTTTAGTGATCATAAGAACTGTGTTTGGAGATCACATGATCTTTTTATGGTGATCACTATAAATATATTAATTTTGCATGAAAAATATTCTCAGGGATATTTTGATGATCTTTATTTTCTTGTATTTGTGGTTTATCATTATTAAGAATCATCGTATATGTTTCTATGAATAGGATTAATTAGTGATTAATAGTTCCAATCGTGGTGATCGTTATAGGTCTATTTGGTGATCATTACAGCCGTGTTTGGTGATCACTATATCTATTTATGGTGTTCAACATAAATATGTTTGTTTGCTGTCATATGTAATATTTGCACCCGAGTTCAAGTTGTCCTTCGCTTTGTATCTGGTCCAAGCTGCTGACTGCAGAAGTTATTTTAATAAAGTAAGCTTAGTATTCTTAACCATCAATACAAGCAAATGCACCAAGAAGCAACATAAATCATTTACCACTAAAGCCTTATTGAAGTTTAACTACTCCTTGTACTAACCATGTCTTAAGAACAAAAGAAAAGAAAATGAAATAAAGACAAAAATTAAGAGATCACTACTTTATAATGATCGATCACCAATCAATAATCTATAGATCAATAATAATAGATCTATTGATCACCAACTACAGAAGTAGTAAGTTCTAAAAGCATCTCCAAATAATTAAACACATATTCTAGAGATCACTAACAACATGTCTGTAGAACACTAAGAACACAAGAACTAAAGATGGAGAAGCAATTGCAAAAAAACTAAACATTTATTTGAGAGATCACTAATCATATGACAAACGATCACTAATCAAAACTGTTGATCACTAATAACATGTCTATTGATCACCAACAACAGAAGCAATAAATTCCAACAGCAATTGTAAGAAATTAAATATTTATTCAACACATTTTTACAAGTCTACTGATCACTAAAAACATGTTCGTTAATCACTAACAACACAAAAGCTAAGCTGCAGCACAAGAAATTGCCCAAACTAAATATGTATTTAACATATCACTAATCTTATCCTTACCGATCACTAATAACAAAACTATTGATCACCAAACAGAGAAGGGCCGAATAAATGATGAAAAAACTACATACATATCTAGATGATCACTACAATTACACCTATTGATCACTACTTACATTTCTATTGATCAGTAATTATAAAAGCAATTTCAGCAAACTTAAAAATAGGAAAACGTGTAAAATTCAAAAAATCAAAATCATCAAATGCAGAAATTCTGGGTCCATATATGTACAAAAAGCGCACATACAACACCTGCTATGAGATCAAAATTCACTAAATAAAAGACAAAATTTCAATAAACTTACCTACAAACCTTAAACCTTGATTAACACAGCGATCGACCCCTAAAAATCAAACAAAATATGGTGATTCAATTACAATACCATGTCAATTCTAACGAAAACATCGAACTCGAACAAATTGCAACAAATTACAAAGAACAACCTGTAAACACGAACTATCAACAATAAATTTTGTAATACAAAGTTGTGAACACAAAGTACAACAAAAAATCTTCATGAAAAAGCTTGAAATAACACCAATGAATGCAATTGTAAGCAACGATTCTGAGCAAGGCAAGATTACGAATAGAAAATCGAGAAGGAAAAGTGAAAACTGAAAAGCAAAGGGAGCACACCGAAAACCTGAGGAAGAGGGAGAGGGCGAGAAAGAGGGAAATTTCTATCAGGTCACATGGCCTTCGTTAAAATCTCATCCATTAATCTAGATCTAAGGGTTGTTATTGCATCATCTGACTCATCCTGCTAGAGTGGTTACATATATA
>JACYFF010031954.1:83486648-83508429 GCA_017589665.1 Selenicereus undatus | reverse complement strand
AAAAATTAAAAATTAAAAACAACTAAAACCAACACTAAAAGCAACAACTAAAACACAAGCAAATACAAAAAACAAAAACAAAACCAAAATAAAACCAAAATGAAAAAGAAAAAGCAAAACTAAAATCAAAGAAACACACAAAAAGTGAAAAACAAACCACAACCCTAAAAACTAAAGAAAAGAAGACAAAAATCAAAATCAAAACCACAATCAAAACAAAACCAAACACACGCATATATTTACAAAAGCAAAACTAAACAAAAATCAAAGACCTACTAAATTGCAAACTAAACAAAAAGAAATCTAAAGCAAAATAAAGGAAAACAAAAACAAAAATGAAACAAAAATGAAAATAAGATGAAAATAAAAAAAGGAAAATAAAAGTAAAAGTAAAATGAAATAAACAAAAATGAAATAAACAAAAATAATGAAAATAAAATGAAATAAAAAGGAAAAACTAAAACATGCTAAGCTAAAGAAACAAAGTATTTACAACTAACACATATTCACAAAATCCTAATATGTACAACTAAATACAAAAAGAAATAAAAGAAATAAAAGAAAAGAAGGGTGGAACGATCATACCAGGTTGGATACAGGTTGTACCCAAACTATAACTCTATGGAGCATCAGCCATTCCATATTAAGCTGAAAAGGTGCTATTCAAATCAAAATTCATTAGAGCACGCAACAACTTATCAAATTCAGAAGCCCAACTCTCAATAGCATAACGACTATGGAAAACATAGAGTTGACACCAGATTGAGGACATCCATATAATCAATAAAGCACACGTAAGGCCCCGTTTCAATTTATCAAACAGTTGGGCCCACTCAGGAATGAAGTGAATATACTCACAAACAGCCAGTGATGAGGGCATAGGCCTAGAAATTTGATTATCATGAACGAGCAATTTAGGCCAAGCAAAGGGGTCAAAATCCACAAGTCCTTTAAGTTCAATATGCATATGAGTCTGGTCTAAAGTGAAATCATCAGTGGTAATCATCTTAGACTCAACAGATTCAGACTTGCTAGGTTCAAAAAGGAAGTCAGTTTGGATGGAATTAAAAGAAAATGACTCATAATCAGCATGAAAACCATCATCCGAACTTCCATGGATACCAAACTCACCAGAAAAAGATTCATACTCTACAGGCAGAATATTATCATCAAAGTCAAACATAGTGAGTTCAGGTATCTCATCATGCAACTCCTGTGAAACATCTTTTGAATCACCCAAATCATGAAACTCTAGTGCAGGTATGATGCTAATTTCTAACTCACTATCAAAATCAGATTGTTCATTAGTGACATTTTCAAGTGAGCAAGTGCAGGGTGCAAGATCTGACGATAGAGACTTAGGGAGGTCACTTTCTTGTTCTAAACTAGGCAAACACATGTTTTCATTCAAATCAGGCCTAGTAGAATAAGAAGGTTCAGAAACATCACAGAGATCAATATCAGGTTCAGGAGATCCTAAACTAGAATCAATCTCACTAGAAGTCTCCCTATTTTGATTAAAACATTGAGAATATTAAGCAATTCTCAATTTCATGGTCTCTATAAATTGATCAGTCATATTATCCATTTTGATCATTTGATCAGTCATATCATCAATTTTCTTTTCAAGTCTTGCACAGGTAGCACGATAAGGACACGTAGAAACATCATGAGAAGGATATTCACAATAATCACACAACACAGGAGGCATATAAGAATAAGATGGGTCATATGAGTTTAGAAAATGATCTGGGGGGGGAGGGGGGGAAGGATTAGCATAAAAAGCATACTCATTAGAAGTTTGGTATCCAGAAAACTGATTAGCTTGTTCAAACTCGTAATTTTCCCAACCTAAATTTTCAAAGAAATCCCAAACTTCATCTTGAGTTTTAGATAACAATCCTAGCAAACCCCCTGGGCACATGGACTCAACATGACCACGGAATTCAGAATTTAGACCCAAAACAATGACCTCACAAATTTCCCATTTTTGAAAGGTTTGAGGCAATTGAGCACGATAATCATTAAGTCGCAATAAATAGCTCCAAAAAGGTTCATGCTCATATTGTGGGAAACTGAAAACTGACATTTTGAAAATTTTTAAAGTTTTTAAAGTTTTTCAATTTTTTTTGGATTTTTGGTTTTTCAATTTTTTTTGGGTTTTTGAAATTTCTATTTTTTTTGTGGTTTTTGGAATTTTCTAATGTTTTTGAGTTTTAAAGCATTTTTCATTTTTTTTGATTTTTGGTTATTTCAAATTTTTTTTGATTTTTGTTTTTTTTCAAAATATTTTTGGATTTTTGTTTTTTTCAAAATGTTTTTTTTTTGGGGTCTTTTTCAAATGTTTTTGAATTTTTTTGGTTTTTTCAAAAACGAAAAACGATACCAAAATGAGAAATTGAAAATCGATTCGAAACTTAAAGTTACGAAATGACTAACAAGAACTCATTAAGTAAATAACAACTAAACAAAATAACAACGAAACTAAACAAATACTAAAGCAACTAAAAACATGACCAAATTTCACTGTCTTCCCCGGCAAAATTGAAACTAAACTAAAGTGAGTGAATGAAATGGGAAAATGATACCTCAAGCACTTACGGTTGTCAATCGTAGTACTTTAAGGGTCGGTCCACGGGGAAAACGTGTAGTTATGGTCATTTAAAACGAAATGCTTAAACTAATTAACTAACCTAAGTGAAATTATTTAAGGCAATCTAAACTGATTCAACCAAACTCATATAATCCTAATTAATTAAACATTAAAACAAACTAATTTACTAAATCGACTAAACCTAAACTAATACTTATATTAATTGACCAATTAAACAAATTAAACAACTAAACTTGAAATTAACCAATTAAAAACTAATAACCTAATTATTTGTTATTCCAGAATCAAATTCAAGGCAGATTTATCAAACTAATTAACAGTAGGGGAGGGGGAACGAAACCAAAGCAAACTGAAATTGGAATGAAGCAGAACCGAAGCAATTCAGGGGAGGGGAACGAAACCAAAGCAAACTGAAATGAGGAACTGGAAAATCGAAGAACAAGAACAGAACTAGACATCAAGGGAAGGGGACGAATTGAACAACAGAAGCAGTAGCATGGGGAAGGGGAGACAGAACCGAAACAGAAAGAACGAAATAGGGCAAGGGGGAAATCGATTCATCACAAAGCAAGCGTAAATTGATATACCTAGCATGAACCATCAAACCCAGATTCAGTATCCTCCATTAACGCGAAGAACCATAACCCAGCAAATCGAACTCAGCAGATAACCATTGTCCAAGTTGGAACCAATTTCATAAAATTCAAGCCTAAACTGACTAAACCTTGCAGTTACAACTCGGTACTGGTGAAATCAACCCAAATTACACGAATTCAAAACCTACAATTGAATCTAAAATCGAAACCTAACTCAAAAACTAACCCTAATTCGGAAATTCAAAAGCAAGAACACGAAATTAAACTCGAAATTGAAACTAAAATTAAACCGATAACTGAAATTAAAATCCTAATCTAACCTAATTTACTAACCTAAATTACGCTAACCTAGCTCCCCTTCTTCAATGGCGTCTCGTTCCTTCTTATACCCGAAACCCTCTTCACTTCTGACCCTTCGATTTTCTGCTTGCTTGGACGTTGGTGATGAAGCCAACGCATGGGGTGTCGTGGCTTGGTGTTTGTGGTGGTGGATGAGTTGGTGGGATGGGGTGGTTTCGGTTTTTGAAGAAAACCGTGGGTAGAGGGTGTTCTGGGTTTCGGGAATTCGGTGGGCTGGGGGTGTACGTGGGGTTGTTGTGCTGGAGGAGAGAGAACGGGTAGAGAGAGAGATAGGAGATGAGGTGGGAATGGCGATGAGGATGGGTCGAGGGTTTGGGTTTCGGGGTTGGGAACGAAGAAGCAGGGAAGAAGACTACAGGTCGGGGAGAGAGAAGATGAAGAAGAGAGAGAAAACCTAAGGGGAGGGGGGAGTTTTAAGTGGCCGGTTCAAGTGAACCGGTTTGCTGAACCGGGCCGTTCCGGTTCAACTGGACCGGTCTGGTTTCTTTTTTCTATTTTTCCTCATATCTGAACCGGTTTTCTTAGAATTTGGCCCGACTCTTCAACCTCCGACATTTTCTCTATTTTTCTCACCTTGTCCGCCATTTTAAGCCCATTTTTCGCATTTATTCAAAATCTGCAAAATAAAATAAAATCAATTAAAAACCTAAAAAATATTATTAAAACGAGTATAAAACCGGTGAAAAAGTACCTTAAAAATATATCATTTTTGGTTCAAACACTATGTTTTCAAAGTGAGTTTGAAAGCCTTTGTATTCAGTCCTAGTTGCATACTTGCTAATGTGCCTGAATGCTTGCAAGTAGGGAAGTTTGATCATTGAGTGCCTAGAATTGAGTTGGATGGTTGGAATGAAGTTTAAGAAGGGTAATCTTTCCTTGGGATCTATGATTGCCTAATATGATCGTAAGGTATGAATGCGCGATATGTGACTATTATTAGTATTATTGCCTGCAACTGTTTTGGGTTTTAAGGAGTAGGGGAATTCTCACTGAGCGTGTGGTTGCTCATCCTAATACTCTTTCCCCTTCCCCCCCCCCCAGACTTTTGTTATGACAGGTGGAAGTCTGGAGTCTACCCCTAATTGAAAAAGAGTCATGTGTGCTATATAGAAATAGATTCATGTGATGTAATGTATTCCTAGTTTGTAAATGTTGTAAACTAAGTTTTCTAGTTCATATAATTCATATTATTTGTGAGTCACTCTGTGTGGCCGTGTAAGCCAACCATCTTAATAGTTTGATGTCTTCTCGGTTAAAGTTGGCTGTATTTTAGGATGTAAACCCTAGTACTCCGGCTGTGTAGACCGTTGAGTTGTATCTTTTACTTTCATGTGTTAAAGAACTATTCTGTTTGGTGTACTCCGAGCGGGTGGCTCGTTGAGTTATGAACTCCGGCGTGTGGCCGTTGAGCTTCTTTTAAATGTTATGCGCTTCCGTTGTTTTGCAGAGAATTTTTGTAAGGCTTTTAGCCTGAAAACGGTCAGTTTTTAGGGGAAACTCTGTCCATTTCACCCCGGAAATTAAGTAAGAAGTAAGAAAACGTAACGCTTCTGACCCTAAGGGCTGGGGCTGTTACACTTATGTTCCATTTCCACTAGCAAGTGACAAGGTTTTTCAAATGCTAACCGGTATGGTGTAGTGCCCAGAGGGGTCTTGTAAGTGGTTTGGTGTGTCCAAAGAGCATTATCAAGCTTCAAGGACCAATCTTTGTGGGACTGATCCACCGTTTTCTCCAATATGCTTTTCAATTCTCTATTCGAGAGTTCCACCTGCTCACTTGTTTGGGGATGATAAGGCATAGCGACCTTATGAAATATCCCATATGTTTTTAAAAGTGCCTCAAGAGGCTTGTTGCAAAAATGTGTGCCGTTGTCACTTAGAAGAGCTCTTGATTTGCCAAATGGTGTGAAAATATTTTTCTTCAGAAATTTAAGGACAACTTTGGAATAATTTTTCTGGGATGCAATGGCTTCCACCCACTTCGAAACACAGTCAACTGCCACAAGAATGTAAAGGTTGTTATGAGAAGGAGGAAAAGGACCTATGAAGTCGATCCCCCATACATCAAACAACTCTACTTCGAGTATGCCACTTTGAGGCATTTCATACCTCTTGGAAATGTTTGTTGCTCGCTGACACCTACCACAAGTCATGATAAATTTTCTTATATCCTTAAAGAGCGTGGGCCAATAGAAACCTGCTTGAAGTACTTTTGCAATGGTTTTGTCTGGTCCAAAGTGGCCACCATAGGTTGAAGCATGGCAGTGGTGTAAAACACTGCGGACCTCATCTTTAGGCAAACATCTTCTATAAATCCCATCTCTGCATAGCTTGTAAAGGAAAGGTTCTTCCCATACAGAGTATTTTGCATCGGTAAAGAACTTCTTTCTTTGTTGGTAGGACAATCCTGGAGGTAGCACGCCGTACACCTTGAAGTTACCAAATCAGCATACCATGAAGTGGCTTATTGGGATATAGCTAATAACTTCTCATCGGGGAAAGAATCATCAATGGGAAGCTCTTCACTAAGAGTGGCCTTTGGGCCTAAACGAGAGAGATGGTCTGCAACCACATTTGCCAATCCTACCTTGTCTTTGGTTTCTAAATCAAACTCTCCAAGGAGGACTCATCAGATGAGTCGAGGTTTGGGATAAGATTTTTTCATTAAATGTTTCAAAGCGGCGTGATCCATGAAAATGATGACCTTGGAATTGATCAAATAGGATCGAAATTTTTCCTAGGCAAAGACAACTGCTAAAAACTCCTTTTTGGTCGTGGCATAATTGACTTGAGCTAAGAGTGTGGCTTGCACAGTATATGGCATATGATTTATTGTCCTTTCGCTGACTTAGAACAGCCCCTACAGCATAGTCACTTGCATCGCACATTATTTCAAAAGGCAACACCCAATCTGGAGCTTGCATTACTGGGGTGGTGATTAATGCCTATTTTAATCTGTAAAAAGCACTCAAGCATTCTTCGTTAAACTCAAAAGGCACTTCCTTGATAAGCAATTGGGTGAGAGGTTTTGCAATCCTTGAGAAATCTTTTATGAACTGTCAGTAAAAATGGACATGTCCGAGAAAACTTCTCACACCTTTTATAGAGGTTGGTGGCGGTAGTTTTTCAATCACCTCCACCTTTGCTTTGTCAACTTCAATGCCTCTGTTAGAAATAACATGACCAAGGACAAATCCCTCTTGCACCATAAAATGACATTTCTCCCAATTCAAGACCAAATTCACATCTTCATATCTTTGCAAATTCTTACATAAGTTATCCAAGCAATGGTCATACGTTGTACCATACACAGAAAAATCATCCATAAAGACTTCCATTATGTGCTCAATAAAATATGAAAAGACAACCATCATGCAACGTTGAAATGTGGCATGAGCATTACATAACCCAAATGGCATTTGTCTATAGGCATACGTGGCATATGGACATGTAAAAGTAGTATTTTCTTAGTCATTTGGGAGGATAGGGATTTGAAAAAATCCCGAATATCCATCTAAGTAGCAAACATATGAATTCTTTGCCAATCGTTTAAGCATTTGGTCAATGAAGGAAAGGGGAAAATGGTCTTTACAAGTAGTTTTATTCAATTTTCGATACTCGATACACATACGCCATCTTGCAACAGTCCTAGTAGGGTTCAGCTCATTTTTCTCATTTTTGACAACAATCATCTCTTATTTCTCAGGTACAACATGAACCAGGCTTACCCACGCACTATCTGAGATAGGATAGATAATGCCGACTTTAAGCAACTTCAAAATTTCCTCTTTAACTACCTCTTGCATGCTAGGGTTTAATCTTCGTTAGTGTTCAATCGACGACTTATGGTCGTCCTCCATTAAGATCCGATGCCTACACAAGGAAGGATGAATCCCTTTTAAGTTATCTAGGGCATATCCTATGGCTTTACGATACTTCGTCAGCACTCCAAGCAAAGAGTCAACCTGGGTAGCGCTTAAATTTGCATTCACAATCACAAGATCTGTAGATTTTGGTCCAAGAAATTCATACCTTAGTGATAAAGGGAGAGACTTTAACTCTACCTCGGGAGCTTTCGTCTCATTAGACAGGGGCTCACTTTCATCTTGTAGTAATTCCACCTTAGTAAGGGAAGGCAGAATTGGTGGAGAGGCTTCTAATAGTTGAGCAAACTCGGCTACTTTGGAATTTTCAACCTCACTAAAGCTATTATTCAACATCAAGTGTTCAAGTGGATCATTAGAACTAATGTTAGATGCGGTTTTCCGTATTAAACTGTCAGCCACATCAATCTTATTACATTAATCAGAAATAGAAGGAAATTTAGCAGCTCCTAGTAAATGAAATTCCACATGAACATCACCCACATCAAAAGTTAGTATACCGGTTTTCACATCGATGCGGCACCCCGCGGTGGCCAAGAATGGCCTTCCAAGAATGATTGGGGTCCGTGTGTCCTCTTTCATTTCTAGAATCACAAAGCCTATTGGTACGTATAAATCCCCTACTTTTATTGGGACATCCTCCAAGGTATTTTATAGAACGGTCCGCTAATTGCCAGGAGATAGTAGTCGGTCTTAACTCTCCTAATTCCAATTTTTCACATAGAGAAAGGGGTATCAACCTTACGCTTGACCCTAAATTGCACAAAGCACGGTTTATAGGCACATTCCCTATCAGGCAGGGAATTGAAATACTGTCGGAATCCTTTAACTTAGCTGGAAGCTTATTTTGAATTGCTGCACTGCACTTTTCAGTCCAAGCTACAGTCTCATGTTCTTCTAGCTTTCTTTTGTTAGACATAACTTCTTTCAGAAATTTAGCATATGAAGGTATTTGGGTTAAGGCTTCAGTGAACGCTATGTTTATATAGAGTTTCTTAAGGACGTCTAAAAACTTTCCAAATTGCATATCAAGTTTTGCCTTAGCCATCCTTTGAGGAAATGGTAAAGGTGGTGCGTAGGGCTTTGGAGAAATGGTCTTAGGGTCCTTAGGTTCCTCGTCAAGCTTATGCACGACATCAACAATTACTTCCTTAGAAGGTTAAGATATTTCTTTCGCAACATTCTTGACGTGCTCATTCCTATCTTACGAAGATTCATCGTTGGTAATTTCCTTAGGCTCCTCTAGTTGTTTTCCTCCTTGTAGAAGTATTGCATTGCATTGCTCCCTTAGGTTAAGCTCAGGTTTGCTAGGTACTCTATCTCAGGGCGTACATGAAAAAGTGGCTTTTTGGGCAATTTGGGCTTCTAAGATCCTATTATGAGTTGTAAGCACATCAACATTTTAAGCTAATTGCTTAATATACTCATCCTGTTTCTGTTGTGCCATAAGCATGTTTTTCATCATTACTTCTAAGTTTGACTTTTAGGGCATTTGAGAAGGGAATGAGGGTCTTTGAAAACCAAGGGGTACTTTAACATTCATAGAGGGAATATTCATAGTGTTTGGATTTGACCTATAAGAAAGATTCAAATGATTCTTCTAAGCCGGATTATAGGTATTAGACTAAGGGTCATTGGTCAGTCTTGGGTTGAAATTTTGAACATAATTAACTTCATCGGGGTCTTGGGAAAAAGGACTCCTAACTTGACAGTGCAAAGATATATGCTCAATTAAACCACAAATTTCACCAGGGGAAGGGGCACTTGAGTTCACAGTATTAATATTCATTTGGTCCAGTCTTTTAGTCATCTACTGTAGCAGAAAGTAAAGTAAAAACATCAAGTTCAAGGTTACCTCTAACCTGCCTGGGTTTGGGCTCATTCAGTAGACCATTGAAAGTTATTAAGCGTTATCTCCTTGATAAGGTTATAGGCTTCATCCTCAGTCTTGCTCATTAGAGTTCTCTTGCCGTTGCATCAATACTGGACCTCACAGCTTGGGTAACATTGTTATAAAAGGCTTGGATAATCATCCAGCAGTGAAGACCATGATGGGCGCACAAACGCAGTAGATCCGCTGCTAAAAAATCGAGCTTTTTCGATGGAATTTTCCAACGAATTTTCTATCCGTATGAATGGCCGACGGATTGCCGACGGAATATTGAAAAAGCTGAAGTGGCTGACGGAATTTCCGACGGAATATAAGTTCGTTGGGATTTCCGACGGAATAACCACAATCCGTTAGAAATTTCAAATTTCAAATTTTTCGAAAAAGGTGAAGCCTCCGACGGAAGATAAGTCCGTTGGAATTTTTCGATGGAATAACCACAGTTCGTTGGAAATTTCAAATTTCAAATTTTTTTGAAATTTCAAATTTTTCATTTTTTTTGAACTTTTTAAAAAAAAATAAGTGGTCCGACGGAATTTTCTGTCGGACAGCCGTCGTTGTTCGACGGCATAATTCCGTCGGACAATATTTTTTTCTGAATTTTTTTTAAAAAAATAAGTGGACCGACGGTCTGGTCGACAGCATGTCCGTCGGACCACACCTCTTTAAAAACCCGATTGCTCGAGCAATCGGGCACTTCACACACACACACACAAACCTTTTTCTCCCTCCGCCATCGCCAGTGCCACCGCCCTTCCCGGTGCCTGCTGCTCGTCGCCGCCACCCTTCGCTCCTCCCTCAAAATCGACCCCCTCCATTGGTCGCCGCCACCTCTACCTGCCACCGCCTTCAGCGGTCATTGCATTCAATGTAGCACTAAGAAACTCCTCATCTTTCAAGTGAGTAATTCAACCTAAATGTTATTAGAGAGAACATTAAATTGCCATTGAAAGATGAGGAGTTTCTTGGTGTTACATTGAATGCGGCGACCAGTGAAGCATGTTTCGATCCCGTCAAACGGTCTTTTGCTGAACGATATCATGATTTTGTAGTGGAAAGATGCGTAACTCAACCTAAATTTTCAAAATATTTTTTTAAAAAAAATAATTTCCGATTGAATTTGCAAATTCCGTCGGACAACCCAATCGGATTCTTGCCCCAAAGTACTGGAGGGCTCGACGAAACGGATCCGTCGGACACCCGATATCCGTCGGCTTCCGTCGCCCACTCCGTCGTCTCGCTTCCCGACGGCTGTCTCTTTCTGTCAATATGTGTCCGAATGACGGGAGATTCTGTCGGAACCAGGGGGTCTACGGGACTTATTCCTACGACCGTTTTTCGTCGGATTTTCCATCGAAAAATCGTTTTTCCAACGGAAAAACGTGCTTTTTTCGTTGGAAAATCTGCCGAAAAAAGCACGTTTTTTAGTAGTGATCTTTAAAACTCTCCCAGGCTTCGTAGAGCGTCTCATCCTTTTTTTGCATAAAGTTGGTGATTTGATTTCTCCGGCTCACTGTCTTGCTCGGATGGAAGAATTCGGCAAGGAAAGCTCTTGTCAACTTGTCCCAAGTAGTTATGCAACCAAACGGCAAAGAGTGCAACTAAGCCCTCGCCTTATCCCTCAATGAGAAAGGGAATATCGAGAGGTGTAGATTCGGGTCTTCCAAAGGAGTTCCGCTGAACTGAGATTGTTGTATCATGGAAATAAGTGCTGGCTTGAGCTCGAAGTTATTGGCATCCACAGCAGGTCGAGCTATGCTTAAGGCGATCCCTTGGACTCTAGAAGTAATGAGATCTCGAAGGGTCCTTCTTTCTTCACTTGACATGTTTGAATTCCTTCTTACCTCATGTCTTTGCTCTTCGATCCTTTGCTTTTTCTTCCTTAAGCAAAAAGTCATCTCAATCTCTAGATCGGGCTCGTACAAAATCAGACCTCGTATAAACCAGAAAAAAAAAATTCCTGCAAGCACTTTCACCAACACTACCAGCGCAATTAAATAAGAAAAAGAAAAATAACAAGAAAAAAAAAACAAATTTAAAAAAATGCTTAGTCACGCGCGTAAGACAATACTCAACAGTTAGCAATTTAGTCTCCGACAACGACGCCGCTTGACCACTGCCACAAGCGCACGGGTACTCGTAGTATAAATAAAAGATATCGTTTCTCAGGGACTAAAGTAATCTATTGAGCCTAGTCTTGTCAGAATATGCTAAGCAAAACTCTATTTCAAGTGGTTTCGATTAACTACTGCAAATTAACTCGTCTAAATCAATAAGAGAAAAACGTCTAGGAATTTTCACAGTTATGGAAGAGAATTGGATCAAAATTTATAAACATGTGCTATTCTCTAGTTGCTTAATTATGAGGAATTGTAATCTTTTGTAGAAACTTGATCTATTCTTTCAAAATCAATCAAATTTGCCTAAACTAAGCAAACATCGTTCTTTCAAACTAATTTAACTTAATTCAAGTTCAAAGTGTTCGATTACTTACTAGCCCTCCTAACATATAAATATCTCTTTCGAGATGAAGTTATGCTAAGTCTATTCAAGCAGTCCAACAACTGAATGTCGTCTTTTGAATGTTCACTCGATTGTTTAAAGTGTGCACGTAAATTTTGGCATCAACTCACAACATATCAAATACTTGACAGAGCGAAATCAAACCAATCCTAAAAATAAGCACAATTGAATAAACTAAAACATGATCCAATACACTGCCAAAAACTACTAAATTCCTAGACTAAGAAAACTACTTAGACATGATAAAAGATAAACAAACTAACAAAAAAAACGGTGAAATCTGAGCGGAAAGGGCTCGACTGGGATGGACCGCACCAAGGGCTTCAGAACTGCCTCAGGATCAAAACTTTCACACTCAAAACTCACACAAAAGCAAAAACAAAACTAAGCAAAGAACAAAATTTGAGAGAAAATAAACTAAACTAATCTTCACTAGGCTAACTCTAACTTGCTTTGCTTGTTAGGGATTGCTCTCCTTCGCCGCTGAGCATTGCTATTTATAGGAAATTCAAGTTGATCTCATCCACACGGCCGAGGAAAAACGAAGAAACAGCAGTTACAGGCCTACCACGGTCCATGGCATCTAACACGGTCCGACCGTGGTCTGTGTTGGACCCAGTTTCTTGCTTTTTTCTTGCTTCATGGGCATAGCAACTCATGGATGACCGTGAGGGAGGTCAAAACACAGCCATTAAAGGAAAAATACTGGGTAAAAAGTCTATAAATTCTGCAAAACACATAAAATAACTATACCCAAGCATAAATCTAGAATAGGAGAGTAAACAGCATCATTAATCACAAAATTCTCCTAAAAATGAGGCAAAATAGCCCTAAAAAGATGTACATATTAAGCACTTATCAAACTCACCCATGCTTAAACAGTTGCTTCTCCTCAAGCAATGCAAAAACTAAAAAGGTACACACAACCTCCTTAGGATAGATATAGGTAACATTCAAGTGGCAAAGATGATCCAAAGATAGCCCAAAAAGATACAAAAAATCTTTAACAAATAGAATAGGGAATGAAATTTCAAAAACCTTTTAATAGACCATAATGTAAAACTTGAACCAATCTTCCCCCAAAGCATCAAATACAATCATTCAATCATATGAAACAACTAAGGCTAGCAAGGCCGGTAGAACCTCACTATAGTTATGGCACTCAGGACTCATGTGTTTGATAATGTATATATATGAAGGTGCTCTTAATTCTCATTCCTTCAACACAAATCTACCATAGGCTTGACAAAATTCTCAAATTCGCCACCACTAAAATGCAAATACACTAAACAATCATGAGGACTTTCATAGGGATTTAACAGCGCTTGGGGTAAAGGTAAGAGGGGACCAATTGTTTTTGAAAATGAGGAGCTCAAAGCCAAAGACTAAGAGTTTAAACAATTCCAATGCTTCATACTACATCCTTCTCGAACCATATCAAAATAAATCCCAAAATGAAGAGAGAAAGGGTCGGAAAGCACAAATATCTTACATTCTCACCAAGGCTAATCATTTTCTTTGAATTTTTTTTCTTTTTTTTTGTTCATTTCTCTTTTTTCTTTATTTTCATTTCTTTTTTTTCCCTTTTTTTCACCCCTTTTGTTTTTGAATTTGTTAAAAAGGAATAGCCAAGGGAATTCCATAGTGAACTTTAAAATCAAACTCTTCTATAAACTTTACACAATAAAACAAGGGATTTATCAAACGTTTAGATCCCTAGACCAAATAGCCAAAATTCGCTAAAGAGAATAACAATCCACTTTGCTAACGCCCTATCAAACTTGATGCAAAAGAATGTAATACTCCTCTAGCCTTGGCTTAAGGGTAAGACAAGTATTTGGCCATGGGCTAAAAATAGGAGGTTTAAATCAAGAAAAGCCGTTATAGGCTCAAAGGGGCTAACAAGGGATACAATTCACAACCAGGATGGCTATTTGGCCGTGGTGTTAACCAAATCAAAGAAAGAAAAATACCTCAATCATATTGCCTAAATGCATATGCAAAATGTGATCTTGAGTGAGAAATCAAAGCAAGTTCTAGAGAAATGATGTCAAGGAAGAGTCACACATGAAAGAAATATGAGACTAATAATGATAAAAAATCTCTAAAGGCTCAAAGTTTCACAGAACATCTACCAAAGACAAAGCTAGCTAACTAGTAAACACATGCCAAAATCTTGTAAAGACTCATAGGGAAGATCAATTCGCATCTAATATGTGGTCAAAACATGGAATTCATTTCAAAAGCTCATTTGCAAACATTTATGCACAATTCAGGCGAATCAAAGGATCAAACTAAACCAAAGAAAGCTACCAAATCTATAAAGAAAGCTACCAAATCTATAGAGATCATCATTGAAGGATTTTTTTTTCTTTTGTATTTTTTTTATGAAGAATGCAAACTAAAATGCAAAAGAAACTAACAAAAAGAAAGAAACTAAAATGCAACCTGGAAGAAAACTAAATGCACTACTAAATAAAACAAAAACAAAAACTACCACTAACAATATATACAAAGCAAAAACAAATACACTAAACAAAAATAGGCATTAGTTGCCAAATATAATAACTAACTCCCCCATGCTAGAATCACACATTGCCCTCAATGTGCACACATCATAATAAAAAGGAAACGGGAGTAGTAGAAAACAAGATCAGAGAGGAGGAGGAAGAGGGAGATGGGGTCATAAATTACCCGGAAATTTTGTTGCACGTGACCCTTCTTCTATGGTTTAACCGGGTCAGTTAGCACATGAACATTGGCATTTTCAATTGGTTGTCCCACTAGATATGGCTTCAATTGCTATCTATTGACTATGAAAGCTCCAGTAGACTCACTCCATATCTCCACTGCTCCACTGGGTTGAGCTTTAGTGATGGTAAATGGTTCCGACAGTTGGGATTTCAGTTTACCCGGAAACAATCTCAATCTTGAGTTGAATATGAGGACCATATCACCTTTTTCAAAACGCTTCTTTGTTGTGCCATTTCTTAGTTTGCTCTTTGTAAATACGTGAATTTTCTTAAGCCTCTAACCTTAGTTCGTCGAGCTTATTTAGCTACAGGGGCTTTTGTTCTCCGACCGCTTTAAGATCAAAATTGAGTGTACTTATAGCCCGATAGACCTTATTGTAAGGCCCGTGTACCATATTTTTCTGTTAAGTTGTTTGCGACGCGTTTTTGCGTTATAAAAACCTATTTTATTTAACGATACGAGTTAAATTATTAGTGATGTGCCTATGTGAACGATAATTTTATTAAAGTTATTATTTTTGAAAATCCTTCAATGATTTTTAATAAGCGTTATTAACGATTATTAACGAGTACTAAATCGATTAGGAACCCAAATACGATTAGGTTGTCAACCTTAGAAGTAGTTCGATGTTATTAAATCGAACTTCGATATTTTTGGGAATGATGAAGGGCCACATTATTGATTTTGGGTTTAGAGTTCGGGTTATTAATTAGACTAGCGATATCGTATTTGAATTAGCTTGGGACAAAAGAAAGAGAAAGGGAAGGGCATTTTAGTAATTTACGCGCATGACCCTCTCTCCGTCTTCCTCCTTCAGGCGTAACCTCCCGACCTAGATACTCTCTCTCTTCCCTCTCTCTGTTGCTCGCCTTCTTCCTCCTCCTCTCCTCCTCCATTAATGCATCCCTCAAATTGGCAGCCCATTTTCGCCACCCCTGACTTGCAAATTTCCCAATTCGACTACCCTCACAAGTTGGCAAGAATTTGGTGCGAATCTAGGTCGAAATTCGCAGGTCTATGCCGTGTTTATGGAGGACTTATGGCGGCGAATTGGAGCATGAACACTTGCCCAGGTATGGTCATGTAATTTAGCTTCTAGTTCTTTCAATCTATTAATTGGAGTAAAAATTCGCAACTACAACATCCAATTCAATCTCAAGTTGATAAACTAAATTTAGGTCTGTTTAGGGTTCGAAATGGTGAAGCTTGGGCGTGAGTTTGGTGTTGCTCGCGTGACCAGAGGGCAAGGTCGAAGTTTGGAGCCGTTCGAGTACCCAAAGTCGAGCCAACAAGCCCTTTGAACGAACACCTGGCTCGGAATCAAGGTGAGGGTTCCTTTCCTCCTAAATTACTAATAATTTCAACGTTTTTATCGCAATTAGCTAGAATATGTTGAAGTTGAGCGTGGAAATCATGTTGGGTGAATTAGTATTCATATTGACAATTTATAAGTTCGGAATCGATTTGGGTTAAATGCATGTCAGATGGATGCTGAATATTGATAACCTGGCAGATTGGCAGAGTGCTTGGCAAAGAGAGTGTTATTTTAGCGTAATTTAATTATTGGTCATTAGTTAAATTATGTTTGGAACCTAAGGATGCTAGCCGAGTGATTGAAATAATTATGGAATAAGCCGGACATGGTTTAAAAGTTAAGGGTAATGAGTTTTGGGCTTGTTTAGAATTTATTCGTAATAACTATAATGGAATAAGGTGCCTATGGATGTTACTTTGGGAAACAAAGTGTCGTTTTAAAGCCTCAATTGCATCAGTTGGTTCACTTAAACACTATGTGGTTATTAAGCATGAATGTAATTATGTATTATTGGTTTGCTGATGATAATATTAAACCAAGTTAGTAGTTGGATGGCTCGAGGTGAAACTATTGAGTGGTTTGAGGTTCTTGTGGTTAGTGCTGTGTGAGGAGGGAAATAGGGTTATGAATTGCCGCAATCGTGTGGATTGCGAGGCCATGTGTGGCATAATGAGTTGTGATATGAAGTGTATGAATGTGCTATGTGTAAACCCTTTTCCCCGATATGCTATGTGACATTATGTGATTAATTCTTAAAACTTTAGACGTCTTTAAAAAGAAAATGTCGTTTAGAAAGCTTGTTTTACACATTGAGAATGCTTTTAAGTTTATCAGTTGTTTATTCGTGTGTTAGGATGTCTAAAGTGTAAAAAGGGTCCTAAACCGTCGAACTGCTCAATTAGTGACTTGACTAAATAGTCGATAGGTTTAGGAATTTCAAAAGCGAACTAAAAGTGAGTTCGAAAAGGTTTTTAAGGCATTGTTTTGGGTAATGACCCCTCCTTGTGTTTAAAAGAATTTATACGACTCGAAAAAGAGTACCTTAAGGTGCTAATTATGAAGCCTAGCTTATTTGCATGCTTTTTGCTTCCTTAAGTTTCTATCGAGTTTCGACCTACGATTTAACAAACGTTTTACATTTAAAAGAAGCTTTTAAGCTAAAAGTGAAGTCGTTTTTATGAGTTACTAATCGTTTTACATTTATAAGAAGTTTTTTAGTTGGAAATGAAGTCGTTTTATGATTAGGTGACCTTATTATGTTCATATAAAAGCCTTTTAGTTAGAAATGAAGTCGTTTTACGATTTAGTAAACTTATTACGTTTATACGAAGCATTCAAGTTAGAAACTAAGTCATTTTACGATTTAGTAAACGTGTTACATTTATAAGCAACTTTTAAGTTTAAAGTAAAATCGTTTTGAGTATTAACCAACTTGTTGCCTTTATAAGAAGTCGTTTAGTCTAAAAGGAAGTTGTTTTATGAGTTAATAAACGTATTACGTTTATACTAAGCTTTTAAGTTAGAAATGAATTCGTTTTACAAACTAGCAAACGTTTTACGTCTATAAGTAGTTTCTTAAGTTAAAAACGAAGTCACTTTGCGAGTTAGTAGTCTTATTACGTTTATACGAAGCTTTTAAGTTCGAAACGAAATCGTTGTACGATTTAACAAGCTCATTTCGTTTTTAAGAAGCTTTCAAGTTTCAAAGGAAGTCGATTTATGTGTTAATAAATTTATAACGTCTATAAGAAGCTTTTAAGCTATTTACGAAGTCGATTTACGATTTAGCAAACGTATTAACATTATAAGAAGGTTTTAAGTTGAAAACGAAGTGAACTATAAGTGAAAATATTATGGTTGTTTTGTTAAAAGCGGGTTTTCAAGCAAGTAAGCATTTGAAACAGAGAAATGAAATATGTCTTTAAAGACTAAAAATATGCTGGGAAGTTGGCCAGAGGGCGGAAACTGGACGCAAAAGGGCGTGAGCTGTTTCCCCCTAAGATAAGTAAGTTAGGAACTGGAATCAAGATACGAGCTATCTTGGTGTGAGCTGTTCCTGGAAACTGGACGCAAAGATGGCGTGAACTGTTTTCCTCTAAAGAAAAGTTAGGAACTGGACTCAAGACATGAATTGTCTTGGTGTGAGCTGTTCCTGGAAACTGGACGCAAAGATGGCGTGAGCTGTTTCCCTCTAAAGAAAAGTTAGGAACTGGACTCAAGACATGAATTGTCTTGGTGTGAGCTGTGCCTGGGAACTGGACTCAAGGTATGAAATATCTTGGTGTGAGTTGTTCCCTAGATAAGTTATGATGTGTGACGTGTAAGAAAATCTTGAGGGGGACTGGACTCTGGATATGATTATCCTGGTGTGAGCTGTTGCCCCACAGAGGACAGTATCGAAGTTAGAGTTGCTCTGCTAAGGCGCGTTTTGGCCAAAAGTTAAAGTACGTATACCCCGGGGATAACGTAGATTAAGAGTGATGATCTCACTTAAGGGCGATGTTGACCTTCCTAGCCAGCACAATAAGATGTTTTATGTTGTAAGTAAGTTCCTGTTTAAAAAGAAAATTTGGCCTTTTGCCATTCTAAGCAGTTCAGAAAAGAAAAGAAGTTCTTTTTAAGTAACACGAGCCTCAAGAGGCCAAGTGATGTGTTTTTGAGAAAGAAAGAAAGCTTTCAAATGTGCACCTCTTGTTCATCTCTTACGAAAGGATTTCCAAGTATTGTCAAATGAAGTTTCAAATGTTGCATTATTCGTTTCAATGTGCATATTCTATGAAAGTACATTTCCTGACAAGTCTTTCTTATCAGTTTAGATGTTTGAGAACTTTTAGAAAGAAATGTAAGCTTTAAAGGAGTTGAGTGGATTATAAACCCTTCTTCGTATTTATCGAAAGACACTATGTGTTGAGTGATTTTGAGGTGGAAAATTAAAACTAAACTAAAGTGAGTGAATGAAAGGGGAAAATGATACCTCAAGCACTTACAGTTGTCAATCGTAGTACTTTAAGGGTCGGTCCACAGGGAAAATGTGTAGTTATGGTCATTTAAAACGAAATGTTTAAACTAATTAACTAACCTAAGTGAAATTATTTAAGGCAATCTAAACTGATTCAACCAAACTCATCTAATCCTAATTAATTAAACATTAAAACAAACTAATTTACTAAATCGACTAAACCTAAACTACTACTTATATTAATTGACCAATTAAACAAATTAAACAACTAAACTTGAAATTAACCAATTAAAAACTAACAACCTAATTATTTGTTATTCCAGAATCAAATTCAAGGCAGATTTATCAAACTAATTAACAGTAGGGGAGGGGGAACGAAACCAAAGCAAACTGAAATTGGAATGAAGCAGAACCGAAGCAATTCAGGGGAGGGGAACGAAACCAAAGCAAACTGAAATAAGGAACTGGAAAATCGAAGAACAAGAACAGAACTAGACATCAAGGGAAGGGGAGGAATTGAACAACAGAAGCAATAGCATGGGGAAGGGGAGACAGAACCGAAACAGAAAGAACGAAATAGGGCAAGGGGGAAATCGATTCATCACAAAGCAAGCATAAATTGATATACCTAGCATGAACCATCAAACCCAGATTCAGTATCCTCCATTAACGCGAAGAACCATAACCCAGCAAATCGAACTCAGCAGATAACTATTGTCCAAGTTGGAACCAATTTCATAAAATTCAAACCTAAACTGACTAAACCTTGCAATTACAACTCGGTACTGGTGAAATCAACCCAAATTACACGAATTAAAAAGCCACAATTGAATCTAAAATCGAAATCTAACTCGAAAACGAACCCTAATTCGGAAATTCAAAAGCAAGAACACGAAATTAAACTCGAAATTGAAACTGAAATTAAACCGAGAACTGAAATTAAAATCCTAATCTAACCTAAATTACTAACCTAAATTACGCTAACCTAGCTCCCCTTCTTCGATGGCGTCTCGTTCCTTCTTATACCCGAAACCCTCTTCACTTCTGACCCTTCGATTTGCTGCTTGCTTGGACGGTGGTGATGAAGCCAACGCATGGGGTGTCGTGGCTTGGTGTTTGTGGTGGTGGATGAGTTGGTGGGATGGGGTGGTTTCGGTTTTTGAAGAAAACCGTGGGTAGAGGGTGTTCTGGGTTTCGGGAATTCGGTGGGCTGGGGGTGTACGTGGGGTTGTTGTGCTGGAGGAGAGAGAACGGGTAGAGAGAGAGTGAGAGAGGAGATGAGGTGGGAATGGCGATGAGGATGGGTCGAGGGTTTGGGTTTCGGGGTTGGGAACGAAGAAGCAGGGAAGAAGACTACAGGTCGGGGAGAGAGAAGATGAAGAAGAGAGAGAAAACCCAAGGGGAGGGGGGAGTTTTAAGTGGCCGGTTCAAGTGAACCGGTTTGCTGAACCGGGCCGGTCCGATTCAACTGGACCGGTCTGGTTTCTTTTTTCTATTTTTCCTCATATCTGAACCGGTTTTCTTAGAATTTGGCCCGACTCTTCAACCTCCGACATTTTCTCTATTTTTCTCACCTTGTCTGCCATTTTAAGCCCATTTTTTGCATTTATTCAAAATCTGCAAAATAAAATAAAATCAATTAAAAACCTAAAAAATATTATTAAAACGAGCATAAAACTGGTGAAAAGTACCTTAAAAATATATCATTTTTGGCTCAAACAAATACTCCTACACCAAGATTTTGCTCGTCCTCGAGTACAATAAACTAAGCTAACTAAAAGAAAATGAGAATAAAAGAAAAGAAAATCCTAACTCACTGTCGTAGGAATCACGATTGCATTTAGCGTATGCAACAAGCCCTTTAAACCCCTTGGACTCCCAAGTGGACGAGTGAGGTCTCGTGAGGGTTTTCAAGAAAATGCCCACAAAATTATTCCAAAAATAAAAGAAAATCTTTTTGGGTTTTCTCAAAATTGATATGTACAAAACTCGGAAAACATATGCACAAATCCTAATCAACTAAATCACCCAAGTACTCAGTTATTAACCTGTATATACATAGAATGTACATCAAAGCCCTCTAACCTCTAAATGACATCAAAACACTGATTTTCACCCCCATTAAACATCCAGATTTTGAATCCATCCCGGTGTTTGTGTGCAAGTGTATCATCATCCCCAGGACTCAGATTTACCAGAACAGACTCAATCCCACTTAGTTGACATAACTACATTATTCTTATGCTGACTTTGGAAGCAAGCTTTCCCAGTGGCAATATTGCCTCAAAGGGTAACACCCAGTAGCACGTGCCTCAAAGGGTCCCAGTGGCGCATGCCTCAAAGGGATACTTGTCATTCCAAATTTTATTCTTTTTCTTTATTTATAATATAATTGTTTTCATTTTTTTTCCAAAGTAATCATGTCATTAGCTAGTGGGAGAATCATTCATGGAAACCTAAAACCTAAAGACAATGATGAAAGGATAACAAGGACTGGATTACACAACCCGTAATGAACAGTTGAAGTTAGGATCAGGGCTTAGAATATCATATTCGAAGTTAAAGACTTATCATGCACATCCTATTTATATACAAACTAACAACTAAAACACAGGGGATTCAAACTAATCAGAAAAAGTACAAACGTCCCCGAAAAAGAACAAAAATTTCAATTTTTTTTTAAAAAAGGCACATCACTCCCACACCAAAACTTCACAATGTCCTCATTGGGAGAATCAAGGCGCTAAAAAGTAAGCTTATAAACTAAACAACCGTAAAACCTAAAATATATACAACTAAAACACAAAGAAAAATCAAAAATAAAAACAAAAGAAAAACAAAACAGAACAAAAATGAAATGAAAATAAAAATCAAAACCAAAATAAAAA
>JACYFF010031954.1:83467910-83481648 GCA_017589665.1 Selenicereus undatus | reverse complement strand
TGTGTGTGTGTGTATCTGTGTCTATGTGTCTGTATGTCTGTGTACATATATGTATGTATGTATGTATATGTGTGTGTGTGTGTGTGTGTGTGTATATGTATATATATATATATATATATATATATATATATATATATATATGGATGCAAGCATATGTGTTGGTCCGATTTTGCTAGTTAAATCACCGTAGAGTGAGGTGAATAAGGTGATGGTCAAAGTCTCTAAATAGTCAAAATAAAAATGCAGAATTGTAAATGTGGACAAGGCACAAGTATTTTTTTACCAGTTTAGCCTCAACTAGGCTTAATTCCCGCCTAGAGTTCCCTAACTCTAGGATTAACCCAATTGTGTTAGGAGGGATAGTTATAACTCTGGAGTACACCTACTTTAAGTTCCAAGTTTCAAGCTGACACCTCGACAAGGCTTGGTAGAGTTGATCCTTCAATTCTATAATCTCACATAATTACAACTTTGAACAACACAAATCAAATGTAATTGAACCAAATTAAATCCAATGTATGCCAATGAATGCTTGAGTAAGAGATATGCCAATGAGTGCTTGCATCTCTCTTTTATTGTGTTCAACCTTCAACTGGCTTCAATATTTATAGCAAAGCTTTGACAAACCCTCAAAAACTAGCCATTAGACTGATTTGAGAATGCCTCCAGGATTTCAGCTTCAATTCAAGGCCTTGAAGTTCAGTTCAGGGTCCTTGAAGATCTTCTATTTTCATAATGCAATGGCTATATCTCTATATATTTTTGGCTGATTTGCAATTCTATCTAACAACTACCTTATTTTTGGGTTGTAGAAATATTCTCTTGATTGCAGTTCCTTCCATCATTAAGCAATTACAATTTTGGTAAGAAAAATCAAATATTTTACCAAGTGAATATCTCCAATCAAATGGGATATCCTATCTCATAATATAGCATTACCAAACATGATAAGAATCATAATCAAATTTGAATCACAAATATAATATCATAAAGATCACATACTCAAATTTGAATAATGAACTATCTTGAAGACAAAATCAATTATATCAATATCCATTTATAATTATATCACATAGAAACACTAAGGTAGGTCCAAATATAACATGATAAATGTATCAATAGACCAATTTATTTTTGTCTTTCATTAAAACATATTAGTAAAACATATTATAAGCTTAAGGATGCTAACAATATGTACATTTTATATATACATACATGAGCATTCATAGATATAAATGCCTGTTTATATATTAGAAATAGGAGTGATATCATCGTGGCTTTGTACTCTTTTTGGATTTGAATCAATAAATTATCTTCTACTGAAAATAATGTTATATTCAAGCAAGCTTTTTGAGGAAAGCATATTGGAGAGGCAAAGTTTCAGGTATTAAGTTGAAATAAGGGTGTGTTTGATCGGAGGAAAAATCATTTTTTTGAAAAATAATTTTTCCATTTTACGTCGTTTGGTAAATAAGGAGGGAAAAATCATTTTCAAGGGAAAATCATTTTACCCCATTTGAAGGAAATTGTTTTCCCTTGAAAAAATAGGGAAAACGATTTTCCATGCCCAATTTTCGTTGCCCAATTTTGTCTCTCGTTCTATTTCTTTTAATTTTGCCTAGAATCACTATATTTTAATTCTCATTTTGTCTCTCATTCTTCCCATCTTCTTCATGTTCATCATGTTCATCGATAATTTCCATCGTTAATCTTTGTAATTATTTCTTGAGTTCTCTAATCTTGTTACAGTTGCCCTTTTGAAGAAATTTGCAATCTGAGACACTCATCGTCTCTCCGTTCATCATTTTCTTTAATCTGGATTTAATAGCACTCAAAGTCAACTGGGTAATCCTTGGGAATAGTGAAAAAATTGAGATTCATTAATGTTGCCTCTCTCTTTTGTTGGGTTTGTTACTGGGTATATTTCTTACTGATGTTTTAGGTTTGTTTTTGAAGAGGAAAAAGAAACAGAATTCGTTGACTGGGTCGGGTCAGAGTAGTAAGCAGGGAAAGGAGTTGATGGTAAAAAGAAATGAAATGAGGACGGGGGGTTCATTCTATCAAATAGCAAAAAGTGAAGTGGAAAAAAAAATGATTTTTCATTCTACCAAACAGCTAAAAATGTGAGTGAAAAATCATTTTCCTTGGGAAAATATTTTTCATGGAAAATGATTTTCGGGGAAAATAATTTTCCTCCCTACCAAACATACCCTAAGATTCAAGAAGTTTTACCATTTGAGTGGAGTTCCCTACGTTGATGTGTGTGTGTGTGTGTGAGAGAGAGAGAGAGAGAGAGTGAGAGAGAGAGAGAGAGAGAGAGTCAAATTTAGGGGTGAGAAAAGGAAAGAGTAAGAGAAAACTAGATTTGTTTCTCCAACCCATGTCAGTGAGAGAATAATTCAAGAAGTAAGATTAAATTAAAAATTTTGGATTTGGTAGGGGTAAAAAAGGATTCTATAGCAATGGAGGAATAAAACTTACACGAGGAAGAATATTAGGTGGGTTGCTAAATTGCTATTGAGCAACGACAGAAGAAAGAGAAAAATAACGGTAAGAAGAGGATAGTGACTTGTGAAGGTAAGAAAAATAATGGGATATTGCAAGACTTAACTCATTGGTGGATCCAATCCACTTGCACTTGATTCTTGCGACTCCAATTCCTTCTGATTCAATAATGACTCTATATGTTGGGGTTTGTCAGGAAATGGGGATTTTTCACAAAGACAGTGACTTGGGCGGCACATAGATTGGACCTAGTTGATCCGTCTACGTGGGAGTATAATTGGATTTGGAAATTGGATATCATGCCAAAGCTAAAATCTTTTCTTTGGCAACTTTGTCATATATAACTACCTACAAGAGGAACTTTGTCTAAAAGGGGTATGAATATAGATTCTTTGTGCCCTTTTTATCATTCTGAGGTTGAAAATGTTGATCATCTATTTTTACAATGTAATGTTGCACAAGATTGTTGAATATTAGTAGCTTCTCATAGGTACGGATGGCAAAAATTTGTCTGACCCGATTACCCGAATTTGTCCGACCCAAAAAAATCGGGTACGATAACTAAATTTATGTCCGAATTTACAATTTGGACAATCGATCATGTCCGAATTTAAATTCAGGTCGGGTTCGGGTTCGGACATTCGGGTTCGAGTTGTCCGAATTTTTGAATCATTTTGGGTTCGGACAAATTCGAACAATCGGATAACCGGGTTCGGACATCGGACAACTATGTTTATATGTAATTTTAGACCAAATTCTTTAGAAAATTTTATAAAAACAAATTCGGACAATCGGGTTCGGACATTAAAAAATCGAGTTCAAGTTCGATTAGAATGTCCTAAAATCATATAGCAAATTGGGACATTCGGACAACCGGGTCTGGACATCAGACATTCAAGTCCGGTTCTGGGTTCAGGTCTAGTCAAAGTGTCTGATTTATAATCAGAATAGGGTTCGGGTATGAATTTTTTGTACGAATGTCCGATTTGTCCGGACCTGAATTGATCCGGACCCGAATTTTTGCCAGCCCTATTCATAGCTGGATTAATACAAATATCATGTTGAGCCTGCATAGTACTGTTTTGCATATGCTTGCTATTGTTAGGAATGCAGGCCCTGCAATTAGAATAGATAGAGTAGTTGCATTACTGTAGAGCATATGGAAAGCAAGGAATGGTATGACATTTCGTAATGAGACACCGAATTTAGGAATTACTTTGATAAGAGCCAATAAAGCTAGTGCAAAATGACATAATAGACATAAGTTCACATAAACAATTCATCCACCAAAGCCAAATCTTCCATCCTTCAACCGTAAGAAGACTCATTGGTTAGCTTGGAGGGAGCCACAAGGAGGGTTCATCAAAATTAACTTGGATTCAAATCATCACATGGTGCAACAGAAAGTTTTATCATTCGCAATTGGGAAGAGAAGTTTATCCAAGCATAAGAATTCAGCTTGGGAGCGTCATCAGTTTTTATAGTGGAGGCAACAAATATGAGAAATGGATTCAAAACAGCAATACAAGTTGGCTTTACTAATATCTAAATAGAAGGAGACAATAAAATTTTCATTCAAGCAGTTAAAGGTCATATTCAACCGTCGTGAGAGATTCAAGTGCTCATACAAGACATTCTAAGTTACATCCAGTTATGCAATAAGGTTTTTATCTATCATATTTTCGGACAAGAAAATTGCGCAGTTGACTAGTTCACAAGGTTTGGTTATTCCTTATATTTCACTATTGTGCCAAATGTGGCCCCGCATAGGGACCTTCTATCCTATATGAGGGTAATTTAGGAAAAACCTTTAAGAGAATGGCTGCCTAGATTTTTTACTTACCTTTATTTTTTTTAAAAAAAATGAATTAATATCTTTTCCAATTCTTGAATAATTTTGGGCTCTTTTTTTTTGGTCTCATTTTCACCTGATGTGGAAAAGAAGTTTGAGGTGCTCGTAGAAATGTAAAGGAGAGTTTCAAGGTCCTTGAAGGAATGAAAAGAGAACCAAGGTCCTTGACAGACCATGAACAAAAGTTCAGGTTCTTAACGGACAGTGTCAGGAAAATTAAGGTCTTGTCAGGGCCTTCAACTCATTAAGAAGGGCTGACAATGATTGTTTTTTTTTTTTAATCAACAGGTAATAAAATTAGGCCAAGATAAAGATACAACATGACCTTAGCCAGTGAAATGTCTTACTTACGTGCTGAAAATATTAAATCATGAGCTTCCTTAACTAATTGTTTATTAATTTTAAATGGTTAGCGAAATGTCCCATGAATCTATCCATACGCCAATCTCCCCCACTCCCCCGACAGACCCGAAGGCTTGTTTTAAAGCCATAAGCTCTGTGGCAGAAGAGTACTCAGATAAAACTAATTGGGCAAGGGATAAAAGGTGGATTGTCCCATTATAGACAACCACCCCCATCTCTCCCCGCGGCTATTTACACTTCAACGCACCGTCCATAATTAATGTAATAAGGGGAGTGCCAGTGCCCGAACCAAAAAGTTCCTGTTCTTTCAATTTCAACTATTTAAAAGGGCCCGAAAGTGCTTGTATCTTAAATTTTTATATAAATTGGGCAGTAAACAAACAAGTCATCTATATAAGATCAAATGAGATCCCAACCCAAAATTAATTATCAATGGGTAAAGTGACTCACCAACTTTTGTGCGCATGCTTAAAGCCTTTTAATTTTATTAATGTGGGACAAACCCTACTTTCACACTCCAACATATTCTTCAAGTGTGTGCGTGTGAAGGTTTGGGATATTGGTAAACATGAGAGAGATTATTTCATTGCATGTAAAAAATCATCCCTGTACATACGAGGCTCCTTCTTTTATACACGAAAGTATCTTCTAACAACATCTAACTAACTCCCTGATAACAAGGAGGTGCTAACTAATTAACAAAAAACTCTTATTCTTTCTTGTATTCTTGCATCGTTGGGTACTCAACAGCCCCCCCTCAAGGTGGAGTTGGTGGGTTAGCCAACAAACCCATCCTTGAACTCAAAAATTGGTGATGAACCTTACCAAGGGGTTTAGTCATCAAGTCAGCTAGTTGATTTTTGGAAGATACATGAGTTGGCTTCAAAATACCTTCCAGAAGTTTGTCCCGAGTATAATGGCAGTCAATTCCGATGTGCTTTGTTTTGTCATGAAAGACCGGATTTTCTGCAATGTAAATGGTAGCTTTGTTAGCACAATGCAAAGGAATGGGTAGAGGAATGGTGACATGTAAATCTGCCAGGAGTTGTTGTAACCATTCTAATTCACAAGTAGTGACAGACATGGCTCGATACTCTGTCTCAGCAGAAGATTTTGAGACCGTCTTTTGCTTCTTAGTTTCCCAAGAAACCAAAGACAAGCCAAGGAAGATGCAATATCCAGTAAGAGATTTTGCAGATAATTTACAAGAACCCCAGTCTGCATCACAATATGCAGTTAGTTGCAAGGGGCTGGTGGCAGAATAGAATAATCTATGGTTGATAGTGCCTTTGAGATATCTCAGTATATGCATAGTAGCCTGTAAATGTGCCTCTCTAGGTTCCTGGAGAAACTAGCTCAAGTGTTGCACAACATAAGAGATGTCAAGACTTGTAAGGGTTAAGTATAGTAACCGACCTATGACTCTCCTGTAAACTGTAGGATCATGCAGGAAGGGACCAGTATCTGTTGAAAGCTGAAGCCCTTGAGGAAGGGGAAACTTAGCAAATTTGGCACTTGTAAGTCCTGCATCAATTAGGATGTCTGAGATATGTTTTTCTTTGATTCAGAAAGGTACCTTGAGAAGAAATTTCAATCCCCAAAAAATATCTGGTAAGTCCAAGGTCTTTAATGGTGAAGGTAGAATGCAAGGCATTCTTGATGCTGGAAATGCCCTGAGTATCATCTTTTGTGATGAGTAAATCATCTACATAGACTAGGATGAAAGTGTGGAGCCCATTAGACACCTTTGTGAATAGAGAATAATCACTCTTATACTGTTGGAAACCCTTAGATATCAGAAATTTGGTTAACTCAAGGTTCCATTGCCTAGAGGCCTGCTTCAACCCATATAAGGATCTCTCCAACTTGCATACTTGACCAAGCATGCCCTTCATGTATCCTGCAGAAGTTTGCATGTAGACTTCCTCATCAATGAAACCATGTAGAAAGGCATTATTGATGTCTAATTGATGAAATGGCCAATTGTTGGTGGTTGCCAGGGCAATGAACACTCTCACAGTAGTGAGCTTAGCAACATGAGAGAAAGTATGCTTATAATCTTTATCTTTGACTTGTTCAAATCCTCTAATGACAAGTTGAGCTTTGTACCTTTCTACTGATCCATCTAGCCTGAATTTAATTTTGTAAACCCATTTTGAAGTTAGGGCCTTTTTGCCTGTAGGTAACGCAATCAACTTCTAAGTTCCATTCTGCTCCAAGGCCTAAAGTTCTTGATTCATGGCCTACACCCATTCTGAATACAGCTTTGCTTGTGCATAACTATTAGGCTCAGGTATTTGTAGAACAGCTGCAAGGGAATGCCACATAGTTGGAAGACAAATTTGCCAGGTCAAGAGGCTTAAGTAAGGGATAAGGGCAAGTGGTAAGAAAACTGGCAGAGGGATTAGTATGGTTGGGCTATTGATTAACATCAGTCCTTGATGGATTATTTATACAGATAAAATCTTTAAGCCAAGCAGGAGGATGTTTAGGCCTCTGAGATCTTCTGAGAGGGGCATCAAAACCGGTGTCCAGAGATGGTTCAGGAGAAGAGATAATGGGGGAAATGTCAGAAGATCCTGCCAAAGGAGTAGTATGAGGTTGATTAGGTGCTTCAAGATTTGTGAAGAAGAGGAAGAAAGAAGGGAATCAGTAGTTGTGTGTTGTAAGAGGGGAATTGAAGAAGAATGAGATCTAGAATAAGGATTCTGAGGAACCACTGTTAATGGAGTGATCCTGGGTGTTTGATTTAAGTTTGAAGGGAAACATGGTTTCCCTAAAAATGACATCTCTGCTATAAAAAATTTTATGTGTTGTCAAATCATAAAGCTTGTATCCTTTAAAACCAGGTGTGTAACCAAGTAGAACACATTTGATAGCCTTAGGTTCAAATTTATCTTGTTCCCCACTTTGTGAGCAAAACAAAGACATCCTATTGTTCTTAAATCCTCATAAGCTGGAGATTTTTTATGAAGAATTTCAAATGGGCCTTTCCTAGACAAACTTTCCATAGGAAGTTTGTTAATGATATGAGTAGCAGATAAAATACATTCTCCCTAAAAAGACTTCGGAAAACCAGCTTGAAACCTTATGGCTAGAGCTATTTGCAGAAGATGTCTATGCTTTCTTTTTGCCACACCATTCTGCTGTGGGGTTTTAACTATAGAACGTTGATGTAAAATTCCTTTTTGAGAAAAAAAATTTAAGCAGGTTAATTGAATGAACTCAGTTCCATTGTCAGAACGAACCATTTGGATTTTGGACTGAAACTGAGTTTCTGCCATAGCAAAAAACTGTGCAATGACTGAAGCAACTTGAGACTTATTTTGTAATAAAGTAGTTCAAGTACATCTGCTGAAGTCATCTACAATGGTTAGAAAATACTTAGCACCGGTGATGGACACTACTCTATAAGGTCCCCAGAGATCTATATGTATCAATTGAAAAGGTGTAGTGGAAGAGACAGTGCTTGTATGAAAAGGAAGTCTATGAGACTTTGCAAAAATGCAAGTTTCACAAAAGAAATCAAGTGGTTTGTGAGGCTTACAAAGGGCAATATGTTGCATTTTGGACATAGAAGTATGTCCTAACCTAGCATGTAGAGTATTAAAAGAAACAAAGTTACATTGTGCATTATTGGAAGCAATTAAAGTTGATTTGGAAGATTGCACGACAGGAGGTCTTGAAGGCAAAGATGATAATCTGTATAATCGACCATCAAAAGGTGCAACAAACACAACCTTCTCAGTTATAAGGTCCTGAAAAACACATTTGTGAGGGTAAATTGTTGTAAAATTGGTTGATCAGATAGCAACTTGCCTATGGACAGCAAATTGAACTTAAATTCTGGCACATAAAGTACACTTTACAAGACAAGATTTGATTGCAAAGGGATTTGGCCAACTTTAGTTACAGATTTTATGCTTCCATCAGGAAGAATGACATGAGTGGCTTTGTGCAAAGTTGTGGTGGAAGAAAACAAGGTGTGGTCATAGGTAATTTGGTCACTTGCACCTATATCTACAATCCAACAGCTGGAACAATTATTTGGCACAGCAAAACATATACTGGAGTGAGGTGAAACAATATCTGCAAAATGTGCATAAGCACTAAAGCCTTCATCCTGAGAATTTGCTGTCTACTTACCCTTCATCAACTTCATCATTTCCTGGGCAAATTAATGCTTGTACCATAGTTTGATCAATATGCCCAAAGTCTTTGTTACCAGTCACCTTGTCAATCTCATCCAAAGGAGAATCATGAGCCATTTTAGAGGAGACAATATTTGCAGCCATCTTGGAATTAGGTCTTCTCATCTTGCATCTCTATCTTTGGGACCTTCATACCAATCAGGAAAGCCATGGAGTTTGAAGCACTGATTGACAGTATGATTAGTTCTGTGACAATGAGTACAGAGTTGTTTAGCTGGCTTCCTGTCTCTCTTCCCTTTTTGGTTATTCTTAGAAAATAAAGTTGCAACATAATCATCATATTGTTCTGTTTCCCCAAAGTTTCTATTTCCTGGTTGAAAAAAATTAGCAGCAATCTCTCCAGTAACTCCCATGCTACTAGTAACCTGCTTTTGTTTTTCCACCCTCTGAATCATAGAGTACGCTTTGTTGACTGTGGGCAATGGATCAAGCAATAGAATATGGCCTCGAACAGTGTCATAATCCTCATTAAGGTGCATTAGAAATTGCATGAGTTTCCTTCTTTGCTCTAACTCAACAGTTTTCTTAATAGCAGTGCAACTTACAACACAATTACACACAGGTATTTCAGATAAATCCAGCAATTCATCTCAAAGCCTTTTTAGTTTTGTGTAGTAAATAGTTACACTATCATCTCCTTGATACAAATCAGAGACTTCTTTCTCTAATTGATACAACAAGGGCCCATTGCTCTCACCAAATCGTTTTGTCAAGTCATTCCATAGTTCTTGAGCAGAGTTAACATATAGTAAAGCCTCATATAAATCTGAAACCATAGAATTTAATAGCCAGCTGACTACCATATTGTCACATCTAACCCACTCATTATAGCAATGTGACTCTGTTGGAGGTTTCTCACAAGAACCATCAATAAAACCAAGCTTTGCCTTAGTTCTGAGAGCAATCCTTACTAATTTGGTCCACCTCTAGAAGTTGAAGCCATTGAGCTTGACATTCACCAGCTCCAATCCTGGATGGTCCGAAGCCTGTAAGTAGAGAGGATCATCGTTGTAGACTTCAAACTGCCTTTGCCCCTAACGCGAATTTTCATCATTCTGACCTGAATCACTCTCAGTCATATCAAAACAAGAAATGGAATCTTCAGTCTACAAGAAGCAAGGATGATTGATGAAGAAAAGATCAATCAATTGGAGAAGAATAGGAGTTGATTCATTGGCGATGCAAAGCCAATGATTCGAAGGAAGTATTTCAGTATCTAACCATGGTAAGCTTTGATACCATGTGAAGGTTTGGGATATTGGTAAACATGAGAGAGAGATTATTTCATTGCATGTAAAAAATCATCCCTATACATACGAGGCTCCTTCTTTTATCCACAAAAGTATCTTCTAACAGCATCTAACTAACTCCTTGATAACAAGGAGGTGCTAACTAATTAACAAAAAACTCTTCTTCTTTCTTGTATTCTTGCATCGTTGTATACTCAATAGTGGGCTACAACAAGGCCCAACACGTGCGCACAATTTTAAGCATATGTGACAAATGGCAAATTAAGATCGAACAATCCGCTCTGATACTATATATATTTTATCTAAATTGGGCCGTCAACAAACAAATCATGCGTATGAGCTTAAATGAGGTTCCAACCAAAAATCAATTGGCAATAGGTGCAGTGACTCAATGCATATATACATATTCAAACCTTTTAATTTTATCAATATGAAACAAATTTCACTTTTATACTCCAACAACGTATAATTGTTTTCAAGACAATAGTCAATAATCATATATTTAATAGAAAGTCGTATATTTAATATAAAGTCAGTAATGGGATAATAGTCCTTTTTTTGTTATTAATTAATTAAGGTCCACATAGACTAAGTAGTACAACGGTACGAAGGTCTGAAATTCGACAGTCCCCATGCTCGTATAAATAGCAACCACCGTCATTAAATCAAGTAAATACGTCCACCTAAATCTTGAAAAGTTAATAGAAACAACCAGCAAACAACATTTGAATGACAATACTCATGAAGAAAAGCCAGCTATAATATCAGGTCATCGTCAAAGCAACAAATGAAGGACCACTCGCGACAAATAGATCGAATTCTCAATTTGCGGTAGCCACTATCACGTTTATCAGCCATTGATCCCAAAATCCTCCAAAAGCCTTTTTCTCTTTACTGCCAACTTCATCTCCAGTAGATGTGAAAATCAATGTGTACCACCTAAGGAAGAGCGGAAAAAACAAAAACAGAAAAACCTTTCTTGTTTTTTCCTTTAATTCAACCCAACCTATAAAATTTTACCATATGAGGTCGTCGAAATTAGCATTTTGCTTTAGGCCTAGAGCTTTCAACAATCATTTTTCATCAAGACCAATTTGGTGAAATTTCTATATTTTTAATAGGACGCCTCCATAGTCTCCTATCAATCTAATTCCAAAAGTTCTTTCTATTGAGCACTTCAGATGACCATATGTCTTCCTTCTACCATGCATAAAGTCTCTTAGCCATACGTGGCTTGCCCTCCTCCTCAACTATTGTTCTCGAAATTGAATCTGATAAGACTCACAAAACAAGAAGACTGCTTCTAAATAACAAAAGCCCACAGATCCACATCTTCATCACTGATGAACTTGATGTGGTCAACAAAAACTATTGAACGACTCATTCTAATGACTTAATCACATTGCTAAACTTGAGCGCCCTTTAAGGCAAACTCAAAAACGACATCGTTTCTCATAAGTTGACCTAATTGGACCCAATTGCTTCTTATGCTATATCAATCAAATTCCACTCAATGCTATCTATATTAGTTGGTAATTGACAGCCAACTTGTGTTATATCATTTCCTAAATATTCGAGTATCGAATAGTTAATTGCACTTAAAGGACAAAAGTTTTGGTTAAAACAAAGCAGGTTTCAGTCGAAAACAGGCAGATTAAAAAAATTTATCTTCAACTTTTCTAAAACACAAAAACGCATAAAGATTAATATAAACATGATTTAAAATTCTAGAAAATTTACCAGCTATGATAATAATTTAACACCACAAGATCAATAAAGTTAATTAATATAATGAATGGTTTGTCAAACTTACAGATAATTCCAAATGAAAATAAAAAAGAAAGAAAATATTGGGTATAATTTCAAGGCCAATGTTTATGCGCCTTGGTACTGAAGGTTGTGTCTATTTGATCAAAATATTATATATCATTTACGATTAATTAATTCAACATGTTCCTGGGCTATGAAGTCATGTCTTTTGGACAAGGTTTTTCAATCTCTATAAATAGAGGAGTCGAACTCACTTGGAAGGTGATTAAATGGAAAGTCATTTAAGAGTAGAGCATGAGATGGAGAGTAGAAGAAGAGATAAGAGTAGTGACACACCAATACTTTCTAGTTTTTATTCACTTTATATTTGTGTCAGCCAAATATTTCGATTCTCGACCAGAGAATAGAGAGTGATGCAGAAACTCATCTATTCTTATGTAATAAATGTTGTATCCTATGAATACAATTTCTTTATATATGACTACACTAACAGAGGAAATTACTGTTCTTAAAACAATTTCTTGAACTTGATTCGCCTATAGTGTCGTATTATTTCTATACCAATTATTGTGACACAATAAAATTTATTTTTCTCCCATCTTGACCCTTTTTTCATACAATAATTAATATTTTCTCGGGTCTCTTATGATGTACCTTTTTAGAGGCTATGAGTCACCCCCTCATGATTTTATTAGTCACTCCCATGAGGGGCAAAAAGAAAGTGAAGTCAAAATAACTAATATTCATTATAATAATTCCCTTATATGATATGATTTCCTCGCAAAATCTTTTTATTCTGAAAGTTATTAAGGTGCCTTGTTATTCTTATAAATAGTAAGGACTTTTTTTTGGGTATATTTTTCAGTTTGAAGGATGACTTTGTTATTCAAACTTTTTCTTATCTATTCCCATCTCCTGTCCCTGATTTATAATGTTTGTCTCGTTAAATTATGGTTTTAGTATAAAGTTTTTGATTTTTATTAGTAAGAAAGTCCTACATTTTAGATAAAGTTATATCATAAGCAAGAAATTTATTTGATGTACAATGATACCATAATTATAGAAACTTTCCCATTTATTATATGAAACTATAAGTTCAATTAAAAAAAATAGACGAATATCCAACATCTCATTTTTTTATTTGTCACCAAAGTCCTTCATAATTATCTTATTGAGATGTAAAGTATTAAAATTGTTAATTTTTTTTATAAGTTGTTAACGATTGCATCAATCAATAAAGTTCTTACGAATGGAGTACATCTTTTATGTATATGTAAAATCAGTATCATAATCATTGCAATGATCTAAATTTGGGCTATAACTTTCTTTTGGACAATTGACATATGTTTTCTGTTATACTTTGTAGAAATGATAGTTCAATAGTTTCGTCATATTGGGTACTCTATTCATTAAAAAAATCATATTTTCATTGTTATTGTCTTTCTCAATTTCCTATCACTACTATTGTACCTTTTGAAATGATCGCATGTTCTTTTCTGTCTAAGACACGAAATCAAAACAGAGGGGAAGCAAAGGTACCATCTAAGCTTTCTATGATCATCAAATATGCAGTCATTGTTATTTGAACCCATTAATTAGCGTGCTACTTTTTCCGTTTGAAGATTCCATACTTACGGCATGCGCGTTAATTTTGCACTACACACACACACACACACACACACACACACACACACACACACACACACACACACATATATATATATATATATATATATATATATATATATATATATATATACATATATATATATACATATATATATATA
>JACYFF010031954.1:83306178-83462910 GCA_017589665.1 Selenicereus undatus | reverse complement strand
TCATTTTCCTTTTTCTTTAAGTTATTTTTCCATCCCCCTCAAAAACCTTCAACAATTTTTGGTGCCGTTGCCGGGGATGACGGTGAAATTTGGTCATGTTTTAAGTTGCTTTCATATTTGTTTAGTTGTGTTTTTATTTTGTTTAGTTGTTATTTACTTAATGAGTTCTTGTTAGTCATTTCGTAACTTTCAGTTTCGAATCGATTTTCAAATTCTCATTTTGGTATCGTTTTTCGTTTTTGAAAAATCCAAAAAAATTCAAAAAACATTTCAAAATCCAAAAATCCAAAAACATTTTGAAAAACCTTCAAAAATCCAAAAAAATGAAAAATGCAAAAAAAAATTCAAAAACATCAGAAAATGATCAAAACCACAAAAAAAATTGAAAAATTGAAAATCCAAAAAAAAAGTGAAAAACCAAAAATCCAAAAAAATTGAAAAACTTCAAAAATTTTAAAAAGTTTCAAAATGCCAGTTTTTAGCTTCCCACAATATGAGCACGAACCTTTTTGGAGCTATTTCTCGAGGCTTAATGATTATCGTGTTCAACTGAATCTAAATTTTGAAAAATGGGAAATTTGTGAGGTCATCATTTTGGGTCTAAACTCTGAATTCCGTGGTCATGTTGAGTCCATGTGCCCAGGGGGTTTGGTAGGATTGTTATCTAAAACTCAAGATGAAGTTTGGGATTTCTTTGAAAATCTAGGTTGGGAAACTTACGAGTTTGAACAAGCTAATCAGTTTTCTGGATACCCAACTTCTGATGAGTATGCTTTTTATGCTAATCCTTCCCCCCCAGATCATTTTCTAAACTCATCTGACCCATATTGTTCTCCTGTGCTGTGTGATTATTGTGACTGTCCTTCTCATGATGTTTCTACGTGTCCTTATCGTGCTACCTGTGCAAGACTTGAAAAGAAAATTGATGATATGACTGATCAAATGATCAAAATGGATAATATGACTGATCAATTTATAGAGACCATGAAATTGAAAATTGCTGAATATTCTCAATGTTTTAATCAAAATAGGGAGACTTCTAGTGAGATTGATTCTAGTTTTGGATTTCCTAAACCTGATATTGATATCTGTGATGTTTCTGAACCTTCTTATTCTAATAGGCCTGATTTGAATAAAAACATGTCTTTGCCTAGTTTAGAACAAGAAAGTGACCTCCCTAAGTCTCTATCGTCAGATCTTGCACCCTGCACTAGCTCACTTGAAAATGTCACTAATGCACAATCTGATTCTGATAGTGAGTTAGAAATTAGCACCATACCTGCACTAGAGTTTCATGATTTGGGTGATTCAAAAGATGTTTCACAGGAGTTGCATGATGAGATACTTGAACTCACTATGTTTGAATTTGATGATAATATTCTGCCTGTAGAGTATGAATCTTTTTCTGGTGATTTTGGTATCCATGGAAGTTCTAATAATGGTTTTCGTGCTGATTATGAGTCATTTTCTTTTAATTCCATCCAAAGTGACTTCTTTTTTGAATCTAGCAAGTCTGAATCTGTTGAGTCTGAGATGATTACCACTGATGATTTTATAGACCAGACTCATATGCATACTGAATTTAAAGGACTTGTGGATTTTGACCCCTTTGCTTGGCCTAAATTGCTCGTTCATGATAATCAAATTTCTAGGCCCATGATCTCACCACTGGCTGTTTTTGAGTATGTTCATTTCATTCCTGAGTGGGCCCCACTGTTTGATAAATTGAAACGGGCCCTTACCTGTGCTTTCCTAACGAGATGGATGTACTCAATCTGGTGCCAACTCCCTGCGTTCCATTTTTGCTATACTATTGAGAGTTGGGCTTCTGAATTTGATAAGCTGTTGCGTGCTCTAATGTGTTTTGATTTGAATAGCACCTTTTCAGCTTAATATGGAGTGGCAGATGCTCCATAAGCATTATAGTTTGAGTACAACCTGTATCCAACCTGGTATGATCGTTCCACTCTTCTTTTCTTTTATTTCTTTTATTTCTTTTTGTATTTAGTTGTATATATTAGGATTTTCCATTTTATTTCATTTTTGTCTATTTTATTTTCATTATTTTGTTTATTTCATTTTTGTTTATTTCATTTGACTTTCATTTTTATTTTCCTTTTTCATCTTCTTTTTATTTTTGTTTCATTTTTGTTTTTCTTTTCCTTTATTTTGCTTTAGATTTCTTTTTGTTTAGTTTGCCATTTAGTAGGTCTTTGATTTTTGTTTAGTTTTGCTTTTGTCAATATATGTGTGTGTTTTGTTTTGATTTTTGTTTTGATTTTGATTTTTGTTTTCTTTTCTTTAGTTTTTAGGGTTGTGGTTTGTTTTTCATTTTTGTGTGTTTCTTTGATTTTAGTTTTGCTTTTTCTTTTTCATTTTGTTGTTATTTTGTTTTTGGTTTTATATTTTTGGTGGTGTTCTAGTTGTATATATTCTAGGTTTTTCGGTTGTATAGTTTATGTGCTTGCTTTTTAGCACCTTAATTCTCCCAATGAGGACATTGTGAAGTTTTGGTGTGAGAGTGAGGTGCCATTTTTTTGAAATTTTTTTATTATTATTTTTGATTATTTTTGGGGACATTTGTATTGTTTCTGATTAGTTTGAATCCCCTGTGCTTTAGTTGTTAGTTTGTATAGAAATAGGATGTGCATGATAAGGCTTTAACTTCGAATGTGATATTCTAAGCCCTGATTCTAATCCCAGTTGTTCATTAAAGGTCTTGTAATCCAGTCCTTGTTATCCTTTCATCATTGTCTTTAGGTTTTAGGTTTCCATGAATGATTCTCCCACTAGCTATGGCATGATTACTTTGGAAAAAAAATGAAAAAAAATTGTATTTTAAATAAAGAAAAAGAATAAAATTTGGAATGACAAGTATCCCTTTGAGGCATGCACCACTGGGACCCTTTGAGGCACGTGCTACTGGGTGTTACCCTTTGAGGCGATATTGCTACTGGGAAAGCTTGCTTCCAAAGTCAGTATAAGAATAATGTAATTGTGTCAACTAAGTGGGATTGAGTCTATTCTGGTAAATCTGAGTCCTGGAGATGATGATACACTTGCACACAAACACCGGGATGGATTCAAATCTTGATGATCAATGGGGTGAAAATCAGTGTTTTGATGTCATTTAGAGGTAAAGGACTTTGATGTACATTCTATGTATCTACAAGTTAATAACTGAGTACATGGGTGATTTAGCTGATTAGGAATTGTGCATATGTTTTCTGAGTTTTGTACATATCAGTTTTGAGAAAACCCAAAAAGATTTTCTTTTATTTTTGGAATAATTTTGTGGGTATTTTCACTTTGAAACCCTCACGAGACCTCACTCGTCCACTTGGGAGTCCAAGGGGTTTAAAGGGCTTATTGCATACGCTAAATGCAATCGTGATTCCTACGACAGTGAGTTAGGATTTTCTTTTCTTTTATTTTCATTTTCTTTTAGTTAGCTTAGTTTATTTTACTCGAGGACGAGCAAAATCTTGGTGTAGGAGTATTTGTTTGAGCCAAAAATGTGATATTTTTAAGGTACTTTTTCACCAATTTTATGCTCGTTTTAATAATATTTTTTTAGGTTTTTAATTGATTTTATTTTATTTTGCAGATTTTGAATAAATGCGGAAAAAGGGCTTAAATGGCGAAAAAAGTGAGAAAAATAGAAGAATTGTCGGAGGTTAAAGAATTGGGCCAAAAATCGATAAAAACCGGCCAAAGAAAGGAAGAAGAAAAAATAAAACCAGACCGGTCCAGTGAACCGGACCGGTTCAGCTGGACCGGCCCACTTAAAATAACCCCTCTCTTCTTTCCCTCTTCGCGTCCCCGAACCCTGAGAACCCTATTTCCCCTGACTCTCAACCCCGAAACCCTAGACGCTGTATTCGCCATTCTCGCACCTCTCTTCCATGCCCATCTCGCTCATTTCCTCTCTCTCTCTACCTCGTCATCGTTCTCTCTCTTCCAGCACATTCCATTCCCAAACCCCGAAACCACCAGCCCATAGTTTTCCCCAAAACCCGAAACCATCTCCCCCACACCCACGGTTTTCATCTCCACCATCTTCCACAAGCCACCTACACCCCTTTGCTAGCATCATCACCACCGTCCAAGCAAGCCACAAATCGAAGGGTCCAGAGGTGGTGGCTTCGGGTATAAAGAGGTCGAGGGACGCCATTCGAAGGTCAAGTAGAGTAGCGTAGAGTTAGTTTTAGAAGTATATTAGGTTTAATTTCGTTTTAGGTTCAATTCGTTTAATTTTCGCTTTCAATTCCCGTTTCGTTTTCGAATTTCAGAAATTCTAGATTAGGGTTTCAAATTTTACAAAAGCTTTCAATGTTAATTTCGAGTAATTTAACTTTGAGTTCGAATTTTGGGTTGTAATTGATGCTTTTGGGTCGAGAATGGTGAATTCAGGCCCCGTTCTATCCTGGTATTGCTTTCATTTGCTTCGATTATGTTTTCGTGCCCCTTCCCTTTGGTTCGTTCTGCTTGCTTTCGATGTTGCTTACCTCTTCCCCTGCTGTTGCTCCTCTGTTCTGAATGTTAGTTGCATTAACGATTCTGGATTCAGGCCTTGATTTCAATTTGGGATTGTTCTGGTTTAGTGATTTGGTATTCTGATGAAGTTTGCTGATGTTCTGTTTGCTTTGGTCCTTCGATTTGTTTTAGGTTCTGTTCATTCCCCCTTCCCCTGTTGCTTGCATTTTGAGGTTCTGTTTTGGCTATTGTAGTGAATTGAAACCATGTTCGATTTGGGATCAATTTTGGAATAATGTTAATTAGTTAACTCTGCTAAAAATTCATGCTTAATTTCAGTTTAGTTTGGTTTAATTTGGGTAATTAACATAAAGGTTAGTTTAGGTTTTAGTTAATTAGGTAGTTTCAATGTTTAATGAATTAGGATTAAATGAGTTTAGTTGAATTAGGTTATTAAATTACCTTGAATAATTCCATTTATTTTAATTAGTTAAATTTAATCATTTAGTTTTAAAATGACCATAAATTTCACGTTTTTCCTGTGGACCGACCCTTAAGTACTACGACTGACAATCGTGAGTGTTTGAGGTATCATTTTCCTTTTTCTTTAAGTTATTTTTCCATCCCCCTCAAAAACCAACAACACTTATCTTCTTGCGTAGCTCAGATGATCCATCTTGGCCTTTAGCTGATCAGTTCTAAGGTTAACTGAGCCAATTTTCAATCATTGAGATCGATGTGCTACTAGGACTACCTTGAATCCAAGGCTAAGTTTATCTTTCTTAATGGATCATGTGCTGAACTAGACCTAAGTTCACCTAAATTCAATCAATGGATCAAGTATGAAAATATGATAGTGAGATATTTATTGATTTTAGTAGATATACCTGAACTCAACTTTTACAAAATAAATGGCAAGCTAGGTCAACAATAACACAGTTGTAAACAACACGACAAATGCATAATTTCAAACTAAAATTATCTTGATAAGGAGTGACAATGGTATAGAATTCATCAATTCCTCTTGTGATTGTTCTTGCTTCTTTTTCAGAAAAAATGCATTTTATATCAAAGTTTTATTATCAAAACTCCATAGCAAAATGAAATAGCAAAAGAAAGCGCATACACCTTCTTGACATAGGTAGAGCCTTATGACTACAAGCTAGTTTTCCTAAACATTTTTTAGGGACGATGTATTCCTTCTACTGCTCACACAAAAAACAAGTTACCTAAGGAAAATTTAGCCTGAAATTTCCATTTGGGGTACTTTATGGCACAAAACCTTCACATGCAAAGTTAAGAACCATAAGATGCTGGTGTTTTTTGGCAGAGGTCAGAGTTACTAATGAGTTTGATATAAGAGCTCATGAATGTGCCCTCCTAGGCTATCCTTTTTTAGTTGAAGGTTACAAACTTAACGATTTTGAAACAAAAAAGGTATTCTTCAATAGATACGTCTTTAAAGAAAACATTTTTGTTGTTAGAATGATGTGGCAGTAGACTACACTTATGGAGGGGAGCATGCTCTGCTATGGACAAGCATGTATTGAATCCCTTTTCCATGATCTTGTGGTTGTACCCCAGTCTCTCTTTTTCCTACAAATAGATATTCTTCATCTACAATTTCCTCATCTAAATCTTCCATTGCTTACGACAATATACATTCTGCAATGCTAGATTCTTTTTTAGCACTGCCTTTTTCATCTTCAACATCTCCTAATTTTCTTCAAGTCTATCTTCTGAGGTCATGCCTACTACATCATGTAATCCAAATCTTACACTAAGAAGATCTTGAAAGTGCCTTCTGTTTGGATGAAGGACTTTATTTGTCCTAAGCCTAAAACCACTCTAGCAATCACTTCACTTTTTTGCCCCCCATCACAATCTTCTTCATAAGCTTTCACCTCTATTTCTTCTCTTCCTTTATTTCAACAATCAAGCCCGAAAAATCTATCCAATGATTATATAGTTGAGTGGCAGTGACACCACTCCTCTCATCATCTATCATCACCTTTACCACCTCATTTGGTTCCTACTATGAAGACTCACCACATAGTTGAGTGGTTTCCCCTCCAGACGGCTTCATCAAAATCAACTTTGACAGCACACTATCTTCAGCAGGCACGACAACATGTTATGTCTTACGTGACTGAAGTGGCCATTTTATTCAAGCAGCCACCTGATTTATGTATGACACACATATCCTTATCCCTAAAGCCAAAACCATGCATAATGGTATTGATGCAGCTTTAGAAGCCAGTATCAGTTTATTAAGGTAGGGTGATAATCTTATTATTATTCAGGTAGTTCGCGATTTTCCGCTACCTTCGCACATCTCCATTCGTTGGAATTTTTGAGCTTACTATTTGATGATAGTTTATGTAGAACTCTTGAGAAAAGGGCTATCTAATCTTGATTATACTTACCAACCCCAAAAAAACTTATTAGAGGGTTAAACTTAACCAAATATGATTAATTAAACTAATTATTCACTCATTCTAATCTAAATATGAAAAATTAAATTAATTTAAAGAAAAATATAATTAATAAAATCAACAGAAAACATGTGTCTAACTACCAAGAACTACTAAAGCATTAAATTTAACTAGGAATGCAATGCATTAGATCTACTAGCTAAGAAAGGAGAAAGAGAGTACCTCAAAAAACCCAAAATCCACTAATGGAGGATTGAGCCTCAAAAATGAAAGTAAGGGAGATGGATTTGAGGAGATCCTCCACTTATTATGAGTTATCTACTCAGACAATGATTAATCTAACTTATAACCAGGGGTAGATCTTTGTTGAGGTTAGGGGTGTCCATGGACACCCCTAACCCAAAATTTTTTTAATGAGGCTAAACAAATTTTAATGAGCTATTTTAAAGGGGGTTAATTTGATATATATGGACATCCCTAAAATAAGTCCTAAAAGTTATACTTTATGGAGACTCTCTAAATACACCCAACCTACATACTAATTTTTAAAAATAAAAATAAAAATTACAACTATAAAATACAAATTTCATAGCTAAATAAAATAGAATTAAATGCTCACAAGTTCAAATTTTTCTCTCTCCCTCCTCTTCTCAAGTAAAACTGCACTCCACTTTCACAAATCTCTCTCTCTGTCTCTCTCCCTCTCTCTTATGTGGATTTTAGACTTTTTAATTTAATCTAATATTAGTCTCTTAGATTTTCTTTTATTGTTATTATTGATTTTTTTTTTATGTTCAGTTGCAATATGTTCTTGGTTCCAAATTTTCTTTAACTTGGCACTAGTTACTTGTTTGAACTTGATGTTGATTTTTTTTCCCTTCCTTTTGGTGTAACTAGATAGTGGAGATTACTTATTTGTAGTTTTATTTCATGTTTGATATGTTCACTGCATTGCTTAATTTTTTTTGTTTTATTAATTGGAACTGATGATGTGTGCTCTACAATGAACGGTTTTAGTAAATGATACGTAATAATGATATTCTACTATTTCAATACCATTCATGCGTCAATTATAAAGTAGTAGACTACCAAAATATTTTTTTTAAAGTAAAGAAGTGAGGCATATTATTATTGCATATCAAGTTCGATTAGTGTGGAAATATGAGATGGAAGGTTTGAAAAAAAACATTCAAGACGGAGTGTCTCTACGAAATAGACTACCATAGTATGTATCATATGGCTTTTTTTTGGGGAGTGTATATTATTAATGATGTTAATAGATGGACACCCCTATTCTAAATGTCTAGATCCGCCACTGCCTATATCCAAAGTAATTTAACAATTTTTCAAAATGGGTTTACAAACCCTAAAATGGTATAGAGAGAGAGAAAGTTGAAATTCAAATATGCTGATAGGAGTTCATCCTACATTGGATAGCAGATTCTAGGTCTATCGGAATGAATTGAGAGACTGAGAGTAGAAGAGTGAAAAAAAACAAAGAAGGCTAGAAATCAAAATCTTGAACTTTAAAGTATCAACAAAACCAAATCAACCTAAGTCAAGCATGAAGTTAGTGAAATGGAAAGAAAGCATAAACTCAAAGAGAGGGAATATCAAGAATTTAAAGTAAAAACTGACAAAAACTTAGGCTTTAATTGAATCTAGAATGGCTTGAGAGCGACGACCATAAGAGAGCGAAAATGGCTAATCAACACTAAGCTACAAACGGGGAATAATAGCACTTTATATAGGCATGCATCCTCAGGGGCTGGCACATCATGCTAGCCTGTAGAATTAGCTGTAGTAGTGCAGGATAAGGAGTATGATTGTGCTCTCTAACATGGTATGTCCATCTTAGGAGACGTGACTATGTCACTTGACATGCCCAAAGCATGTCACACATGGTTTATGTCTCCTTCAACTAGCAACTGCTTTGGATGCTCTGCAATCTCTATTGAGCATTTGCAAGGTCCTTGAATGCCTTCAATGCTTGCGAGAAGGTAGCTTATTCAAATTTTAGGATCCCAAGCTCCCTTATTGAAAACCGGACTTGGCAATGAGAGAGGAGAGAGATGAAGCCATTTTAGTGAGAGAATTGATATTCATTGATTGTATCTGAAACTGTACAATGTCAATCTATATATGCAGGGCAATTAATATGTACATATGTGCTGGCAATGAAGAAATTAACTTTATGAGCTGGCAATCATATAACCAACTCTCTAACCACATGTAACAACCTTTAATTTACTGCCTAACATCCCCCCTCAAGGTGGAATTTGTGGAGAAGCCATCAATCCTAACCTTGAAGAGAGGTAAGCATATTGTGCTTCACCCAGGGGTTTTGTCAGCAAATCGGCCAGTTGCTCCTGGGATGAAACATGAGCAGTTTGTAAGAAGCCCTTTAACACCTTGTCCCTTGTGTAGTGACAATCAATACAAAGGTGTTTCGTCCCCTCATGAAACACGGGATTTTGGGCTGTGTTGTGCAGCCTTTTTGTCACAAAACATGGTAATGGGTAGCTTTGGCTGAATGTGTAAGTCCTGCAGCAAGCAATAAATCTATTCGAGTTCTGAGGTGGTTCCTGACATACTTCTGTATTCTGCTTCAGCGGAAGACTTTGCCATAGTTTTTTGTTTCTTGGTCTTCCAAGATAATAGGGAATCCCCAATAATGATGCAAAAACCAGTCAAGGATCGAGTTGTGTCTTTACAAGTGCCCCAATCAGCATCGCAGTATGCTTGTAACTGCAGGTTGTTGATCTTGGGATGAAACAAACCTATATTAGCCATGCCTTTAAGATACCTCAGAATATGTAAGGCGGCTTGATAATGAGATTGACGAGGCTGTTAGAGATATCGGCTTAAATGCTGCACCGAATATGAAATGCCTGGACGACTGAGAGTGAGATACAATAACCTTCCAATAAGCCTTCTATAAACAGCTGGGTCAGGAAGAATATCCCCCATGTCATTGGATAGGTGAAGCCCCTTAGGGAAAGGAAAAGGTGTTGGTTTTGCTCCAGTCATGCCAGCATCCTATAATATATCAAGAATGTACTTCCTTTGGTTGAGAAAAGTACCTTGAGAAGATCTAGCAATTTCCAACCCAAGAAAATATCGAGCTAGACTAAGATCTTTGATTTTAAATGCTGTGTGTAAATCATGTTTCAATGTAGCAATACCGGTAATGTCATCACCTGTGATCAAAAGGTCATCTACATAGACCAAAATGTATGTGTACAGCCCATGAACCTCTCTAGTGAACAGAGAATAGTCACTTTTAGACTATTGAAATCCTTTGCTAAGCAAAAATTTAGTCAGTTCAAGATTTCATTGTCTTGAGGCCTACTTCAAACCATAAAGGGATCGTTGTAATTTGCAGACTTGTCTGGATAAAGCTTTGGTATAACCTTGTGAAGGAAGCATGTATACTTCTTCATCAATAAAACCATGCAAAAAAGCATTGTTGATATCAAGTTGATGAAGTGGCCATTCTTTGGCAGTAGCTAAAGCAATGAAAATCCATACAGTTGTTAGCTTAGCTACAGGTGAAAAAGTATGCTCATAATCCTTATCTTTCACTTATTGAAAACCCCTTATAACAAATCTAGATTTGAGCTTGTCAACAGTCCCATCAGGCTTGTATTTGGTTCTATAAACCCATTTAGAAGTCAATGCCTTTTTGCCAGGAGGCAACAAAGTCAAGGTCCAAGTATGATTATTGTCAAGAGCTGTTAGCTCTTGCTCCATTGCCTTTACACATTTAGGACATAGTTTTGCTTGTGTATAACTGCTAGGTTCTTGATTTTGTAGAACTTTGGTGAGAGAGGCCACAAAGTCAGGGATAAGATGTGCTAGATTAGCATAAGTGAACAAGGGATAAGGAGAAGGAGAGCCAGTGGAAGAGGTGGCAAAGCTATGTGATCGGGATTGAGATGGGTTCACCTGCCCTGTATGGGTTGAAGACACATGTGGTGGACAAACAAAATCCTGTAACTAAGCTGGTGGACCTCTAGATCTGGTGGACCTCCGGAGAGTTGGACTTTTTGAAGGTGCGAGTTGCGTAGAGGAAAAGGCAGGATTGTCACTACATGAAGGGGAAGACGACACAGTATCTGTGTTTGAAGAAGATTGAGTGAAAGAAGAGGAAGCATTGGGATCAAGAAAATCTGATGCAGAAGATGCAGGAACATGAAAATTTTCAAAGGAATCAGAAGAAATAGGGTCAGGGATAATGTATGTAGGAGCACAAGGGGCAAGAATTATAGGATTGGAACCTTGTAGAGAATTGCTAATAACTTCCGAAGCTTGTTTAAAAGGGAAAACATTTTCATGAAATAGGACGTCTCTACTATGAAATACTTGTTTGGTTGCCAAATTATATGGTTTGTACCCCTTATAGCCATGAGGGTAACCAAGTAAAATGCACTTGTTTGCTCTATTGCCAAACTTATCAGAAGGTTTAAGGTTGGCAGCAAAACACAAACACCTTACAACCCTTAATTCTTCATAAGTTGGTGGTTTACCAAAGAGTTTTTCAAAAGGGCTTTTCCAATTTAAAACTTCCATGGGAAGTTTGTTGATAATGTGGGTTGCAGCGAGAATGCATTCTCCCCAAAAAGATTTTGGAAGACCTCCATGAAGCCTAAGAGCCCTGGCAATGTCAAGGAGATGCGGATGTTTCCTCTCTGCAATGCCATTTTGTTGTGGTGTACCAACAATAGACTTTTGATGGACAACACCTTGATCAAAAAAAAAAAATTTGAGATAGGTTGAGTTGATAAATTCAATGCCATTGTCACTTCTGATCATATTGATCTTGGCATTGAACTGTGTGAAAATCATGTTGAAAAACTAAATGATGACAGAACGAACTTGAATTTTGTCTTGCAATAAGACAGTCCAAGTATTCCTTGTAAAGTCATCTACTATTGTAAGAAAATAGTGTGCTCCGGATATATTTCCAATCTTATAAGGTCCCCAAAGATCCAAATGAAGCAATTGAAAGGGTTGAATAGAAGTGACAGTACTTTTAGTGAAAGGTAATCTGGGCATTTTTGCCATTACACAAACATCACAAGAGAAGGACTTTGGCAAAGAATTCTTACACAAGGCGATATGTTTCATTTTAGAGACAGAAGTATGGCCAAACCTAGCATGCACACTATCAATGCTAGGATTCTTACAATCTAGTGAGGAAGAAACAAAAACGACATTAGGTAAAGTAGCTGACAAGCCTGATGCTCTTTTATTTGATCCAGTGTCAGAAGTAATGTCAGTGCCAACTTGATTAACAAAATTGAGTTTGTATAGTCCTTTGTCCACATGTGCAACAGCCACAGGGCAGTTAGTTGTAGGGCCCTAAAAAGTGCATTTTTCAGGAGTAATTAAGGCAGACAAACGAAGATTATTCAACAATCTATGAACTGATAACAAGCTAAATTTGAAATCTGGTACATATAGGACACTATGGAGGGCTAGATGAGGGCAAGGTTGAACATGTCCAGCATGTGTGACAAGTTTGAGGGAACCATCATGAAGTGTGATGTGGATTGGTATATGTAAAGGTTTAATGGTTTTAAAAAATTTAAGGCCATATGTCATGTGATCGGAAGCACCTGTGTCTACAATCCAAGAACCATGACATCTATTTGGCACAACACAACATATGTTAGAATGAGAGCCGTTAATCATACCTGCAAAATGGGCAAAAGTGTGCAGAGAAGCATCAGTCTGCTATTTTGTAGAGGGTTTTGACTTTATGAACTTCATCATTTCTTGAGCCAATGCCTGAACCAAGCCAGGGTCAAATTGTCCACCACTGTCCCTAGCAATGGTAACTTCATCCAAAGGACTCTCCTGACTATATTCAGTCTTATGACTGACCACATTAGCAGCAAACCTCATAGGTTTCTTGCCTTTGTTAACTTCCTTAGAAGTGTCATACCAGTCAGGATATCCAATGATTTCGAAACATTGGTCCTGAGTATGGCCTGGTTTTTTACAGTGGTCACAAAATCTATTGCTCCTTATCTTCTTGTTGGTATCTTTCTTGTTCTTTTGACTAGAAAAGTTCTTTGCTATCAAGGCATTGGATGTTGTTTTCACACCTCCAGAAGAGAAAGATGGTGACCTGGTAATAGCAGCAGCAATCTCTCTAGGATCGGATATACCTCCTGTCACTTGCCTCTGTGTTTCAACTCTAGCTATCATATAGTAGGCTTTGTTCACATTTGGCCATGGATCCATAAGCAAAATTTGGCCTCGAATTGACTCATATCCATCATTAAGTAGCATTAAAAAATGCATTAGCCTTTGCCTTTGCTCTAACCCTCTGGTCTTTTTAAGAGCCTCGAAGGCATTACTACATTTACAGACAGGAACCTCACTCATGTCATCCAATTCATCCCACAGCCGTTTCAATTTAGTGTAAAAAACAGCAACACGATCATTTCCTTGATATAATTCAGATATTTCTTTCTGAATTTGACAAAAGAGTGGACCATTATTTTGACTAAATCTCTCCGAAAGCTCATTCCATAGTTCTTTTGCTGAACTAGCATAAAGAAAGGCCTTAGAAAGCTCTGGCACAATCGAATTTAGTAGCCAACTAACCACCATACTATCACATCGAATCCATTGCTGATAAGATGGAGAAGTAGGTTCAGGCTTACCACAGGACCCATCAATGAAACCGAGTTTGGTCTTAGTGCGCAATCCAATCTTCACGGCTCTGCTCCATTGCTGAAAGTTCAGCCCATTCAGTTTAGCACTGGTCAAATGCATGCCAGGATGATCCGAAGCCTATAGAAATAGAGGATCATTATTGTAACTCTCGTTTTGCCTGGAATTGAGAACGATAGGAATTTCCGCCATTTTTGTTCAATCGAAGATCAATATGATCAAGATTGGATGAATTTGTGTTTGAGATGATCGAATTGATCAAAAAAGAGAGAAAAAAAACACACTACAAGCAACCGCCTGAATCAATTGATGTCGGCTGGATTAATTGATGAATCAAATCAATTAATCGAATAAGAAAAAAAAAATTGAATGATTTGAAAGTTGGATCAATTGATGCTACAAATCAAATGATCGAAGCGAAAGAATCAGAAGGAAAAATGATTCAGGATCGCGTTTGCTACTGCTCTGATACCATGAAAACCGGACTTGGCAATCAGAGAGGAGAGAGATGAAGCCATTTTAGTGAGAGAATTGATATTCATTGAATGTATCTGAAACTGTACAATGTCAATTTATATATGCAGGGCAATTAATATGTACATATGTGCTGGCAATGAAGAAACTAACTTTATAAGCTGGCAATCATATAACCAACTCTCTAACCACATGTAACAACCTTTAATTTACTGCCTAACACTTATCAAGCATCCATAACTTTTTCACCCAAATTTCCACCATTGGATCACCGGTACCTTATTACATACAAAATCCAAAAGCACTAATAAAAAGCCTAATTTAACAATTGCTACTGGCTAAAATCTAAGTGACACAAGTGTAACATATCACAACTTGAGCCCAACACTACGACTTGTTGATTGATTAAATGACACTAGTTGGAATGAAAATATTGCCACAAAGTGTCATTGGAAAGGAAAATAATCGGGTGTTCAGGTAGATTTTCATTCAATTTAAAGATGTACTACTATTAAAGGCATGTTCTTTTCAATTTATCATAAAAACTAATTATTAGTATTCAGCACTATTAACAGCAATTAGGACTAATCAACATGCATCAACATCTATCAAGGCTAATAAGCACTAGTGACTAATAAAAGTTATGATATAAGTTGAAAAGAACATGCCCTAATTTAGATTCATGCTAGCCACTTTATGGCAATGCAATTGGTTCAAAGTTATTTGAACACATACTAGTTTTTTTTTGGTTTAATTCCATCTTAAGCTGACTCAACTATACCTACTAACAAAGATTAATTCAACATCAAGGAATCAAGAATATTCATATTTGATACTGCCAAAATCTTTCTTTAAAAAAAAAAAAAAAAACTCCTTTTTCAGTGGTCTCTGACCCTACAAACTTTTTAGGGCAAAAAACAGACACTACCAAACACACGGTCATTTGGTTTTTTAATCCTCGCCCTATATTTGTTTGTAAATTTCTAATATTATAGTAATAATGCAAGTCTGCTGACTGATGCTTACTGCTTTCCTCACTCCTAAATATATTTAAAAAATTAAAGCAAGAGTACGGCCAGTTGCCATGCATTTCGTTGGCACCTTTTTGAATTTGTTCATGTTTGGTCTTACGCCTACCTTGCAGCGAAAAGCATAATATACGTCACCCTGCAAAGTTTGGGTTAGTTCGTCTTTTCTCTTTCCCTATCCTTTTTTTTTTTTTTGAGGTCAAATGTGATGTAAATTAAACTGATACCTGAGTAATTGTGTATATACTAAAAGTATCCCCTTGTGATATAAGGGTTCAGTTAAATAATATATCAATGTCTAAAATCATGAATACTTTATCAAAACTGTTTTGCCATTTAGATTTATTTTATTAGTTGAATAATCTTTATATCTATTGAATTTTTTAGATGTATAATGTATGTATATGTTATTTTTATATATGAAAGTAAACATTTATTAATGGCATTTCTAAGTAATTTATTAAGGAGAATATGAAAGGTCTTATGAAGTACATAAAAAAATTGAAAAAGAACTGTATATATGATAAAAGACACAAAATAAATTAAAGTATTAATATGCTAACCAAAAAAGCTATGATACTTGGCAAACACCTGTGAAACCACCCAATTTTATATATAGTTATATAAATGATTATATAGATACATTAGAATGATTTGATAACAATTACTTGAAGCTTACCTAAAACTCAATTGATAAAGTTTTTCATAATGAACTCTATGTGTATCACTTTACACTTACTTTTGCACTTGGACTAAGGATGTGTTTGGCAAAGAGTTTTTGAATAACCTTTTGATAAAAAAAAAAGAAAGAAGAGTTTTTTAGATCAAAATTAGCTATTTGATCAAGTCAAAAAGTCAACATAGGTGTTCGTTAAGTATCTTTTTAGAACAATTTTTTTTTTAGGTCCAAAAGGCTAATTTAAAAAAAAAACTTGTTATATGAGCTTTTTAGAAATGTTTTTTAGAGAATTAGTTTTTTGTCTCACAAGATTATTAGACACAACTAATTTTACTAAACAGTTTTTTTACAACCATCTAATTTAAATAATTAGCAGCTAATAACTAACAGTTATTTGCTAAGTAGGACAGCAAAATATTGTAACAAATACCTTGTGTAATGTTTGGTTAGATGTAATTAATATTGTAATGCAAACAAGTTTGTAATTATGTTTTCATTACTTTGTTTGGTTGTATGATAGTATTGTAATAAAATCACAATCGTGTAATTATGATTACCACAAACTAAATAATCATGATTGCATTGTAAACTTAATTGTATTATATTACTATTACATTACATCCAACCAAAAATCACATTAGAATTAATTCTTGTCTTCTTTAATTTTGTGTCTTTGAATTTCACTAAAAATTCTAAAATAATATTTTTATCCCTTGTGTCAAAATAAGTCATGAATTACAAACTGCGACAAACCTTATTTATTATTATATCACGTTAGAACCTAATTCTAGGTTCTTGTAGAATGTTGTTTGGTTGATTATGTACAAAACCAGCAAAACTTCAATTATGTTGAAGTGGATGCATCATGACATATGGTTATTAGGTCATGATGACTCTTTTTCCAATAACATGCTGAGAATCCAAACAAAAATCCGAAATTATATATGTTCAACATCCTTAGTCTATTCTAGATATAACAGATGAGTCATTCGATTCAAATATTGATCAGGTTAAGTTTAGGTCGGATCATATTTCAGGTTAAAATACTTAATATTCGTTCAGCTTGAGTTGGGTGAACTTTACTTCGGGTCAATTTCAAGTCAATTGATTTTTGGTCCAATATATTTGTCATATAAAAATAAACAACTTTGTAGAAAATTTCAGATTGAATATGATTAAATTTAGATTAATTCAGATTTCAAATTACTTTTAAATGACTCTATTTTAAATATTCAGTTAAATATAGGTTCATATCATTCACTTTGAATTTTAAATCTCAGATTAGATTTATCAGGGAGAGGACAGAACATTTCCCGGAAAAACCCAGACAACGAAAATGAAAGTCTTGGTCAATTTCGGTGAAAACAGACGAGTAAATACTAAATACTCGTGGTGATTGGTGATAAGTGCAAATGGACCAAATGAAAGTGGTTGCATTTCATATTTTTTCAACACCTAAGCTAAGGGCAAAAGGGGTATATTACATTGCATTGCATAAGTTTCTGCAAATTATTAGGTACGTACTTGAGTACTTGCCTTACAGCGTTTTTGATGGTGATACTCCAACCCCATGAGCATAGGACATGTGCACATGCTATTGGCCACATGGAATAACCTAAGCATTATAATTGCCTTATTATAATCGACTAATTAATTCTCAAGCTCCTCGCAAGCAACTTTTTGTTGATGTGTTTTCCTGCCTTGCAACTCCAGAATAGAATTGCCGTACAAGTTCGCTTTTCTAACAGCCTGTTTTTATGTCTATATTTATTTGGTAAATTTTATTGAAAATCAATAACAGATGTTAAAAAAAAAAATCAGTCTAAACCATACTTATCTTGATATATGTGGCTTTTGAAATAATATTTTTTATGATATAAAATGAACATATGAATGCCATTGTACTTTTTAATGAATAAAAATTTATATATTAAAAGCAGCTTATAACATCTTATAGAAAAAATAGCATAAACAAGAGGGGATTGTAAGTAATTATTAAGAAAAGATGCAATTATGCAACCCTGAATTAGAAAGTCGATTACTTATGGGTCTATTCTTTTTAATTTACCATAAGTACTTATCATTAGCATTAAGTACTGATCAACACTCATCAAAGTATATTTGCTAACTCACAAATAATTTTGATTATGAACAACACTGATCAGCACTAATTAGCAGTAATCAGCATTGATCATCAATAAATTATTTATGATAAGTTGAAAAGAAAAAGTCTATATATACAAGGATATATTTCTATATTATATGCAAACACACTTTTTTTTTTTTGATATCATACAATATTTACATTTCACCATCTTTACAAATTTTATATTTTACAAGGAAATTACAACCTAAGTAACATAGCTTTATTCAAGATTTTCAAAACTAAAATATAATACAAGTTGTCCATTTTTTCACAATCTCACATGATCATATTCACCTTTGAGTTGGATATAATCTCTTGGGAGAGAATACCCTTTATAAGCTTTTCCTTTCCTAACTTTGAAAAATAAGAATGGTAACATTCACAGAAAGTGGCCATTAACCTAGCTAAGCAAAGTCATTCTTCTTGCAAAATAATCCAGGAAGGGGTTTTGAGGATATATAACCCAATAAAGCAAGGGGAAATTACCTATGCAGCACCAAATCTTCAAAATAGAAGATTAATTGCAATCCCACTCACACTGCAGCATACATATGGAATCCCACTCTATATCCATTGTCCCAACATAACTGTAAAGCACACAATCTACTTAATTAATTAATTACCCTAATTAAAAGGTTTTTTCTTTCCTTAATTCAATCATATCTTAATATGGTTTGGATTTATAACTTATTATAATCTTGTTTGATCTTGGGATCATCTGCACGGCACCTTCTATTGGGAATGATGTCAGCATGTTAACCGCACATTTGTATGCATACGATTTGTTGCCTTGTAAACTAGAATACAATTGATAATATGACATCTTTTTAGATCATCTTAAAATTCATTACATGGATACTATTATATGAGCCATCTACATATTCCTTTCACAAATCATGTATATTTTCTCTCATTATTATAGTTACTCAATTTTTTATATAACTAGTGTTAAACCATGCTTTGTATAAATTTGTATAGTTTTCTATTTTAATAAATTTCTATCTAATAAGCCAATATGTATATACTAATTTTATTATTGGGCAAAACCTTTGTATTCATCCACCAAATAATTAATTTTCATAAATAATAGTCTAAAAGACCAATATAATTTTAAGTCAACAGTTGAAATATAAAATTTACACAGGTTTTAAGAAGATACGAGCACTTATCTTTATATAATAACTGTAAAGATGTATAAGAGGTTGAGAAAATTTTCCTCTTCTAATTCTAAAATCTCAAGCAATAGTGCCTATAAATCGTTGATTATTCTGCAACACAAATCTTAGCAATTGAGGTCCTCAGTACAGGTCGTAGGCTCAATTCTCCCTCCCCTTATTGTATTGTACTGCCTTCATTGCTCATTTGAAAGCAAACAAGAATAAAACATAAATCTTACCCTTTATATTACTTTTAGTTTTTTTGGGGTTCAAAAAATTCAATCCCATACTTGCCTTAACATCATAACTCCCGTAACCCCCTTTGTTCAGTTTAACCATTGTTGCACCACCCATAACTATTTTTTATCTCATCAATTTTCATTGGCCAATAGGTCATATAGTTAAATTTTTTTTAAAAAAATATCACCCAAGAAATTATGTATAAAGTTGAAAATGTCAATATTTTTAGAAATAAATATTTTTTGCAGACAAAATTATAAAAACAAACCATATTCAACATTGAAAACATCAACATCAATTTTTATGTGTATATTAGAAAGAAAATAATGAAGTTCATTCCTAAAAAGAATAAGTAACTACGTCTAAATTATTTTGTGAATGATAGAAAACTTTAGCTACATTTATAAGTTATATCTATGAATCCTAATAATAAAAATTAAAATAATTTATAAGTAGTATATATAGTACAAATTAGAAGATATGTTTTATTTGTTTAGAGTTCACTATTATATTCTAAACGATGATTTTAATTAGTTTTAATATTTAAATATTAAGATTAATTATTTGTAATACAAGATATGACTTAATTTTATTATTCAACTCATAATTCCTTTTTTTTGACAATAACATAGGCTCGTTTTCCTATTAAAAAAAGAAGAAAAGGAGATAACTAATTTGAAATATTTTATTTCTAGAGAAGAGAAAATAATAGCTACCTATAATACTTATTCTATGAGTTTTTATAATAAAAATAACTAAAACATATTACATGAAGATTACATAATTAATTTATTATATAAAGATGTCTATGAATCCTAATAATAAAAAGTAAAATAATTTAGAAGTAGTATATATAATAAAAATTAGAAGATATGTTTTATTTGTTTGGAGTTCACTGCTATATTCTAAATGGTGATTTTAATTAGTTGTAATATTTAAATATTAAGATTAATTATTTTTTATACGAGATATGACTTACTTTTATTATTCAACTCATAATTTCTTTTCTTTTTTTTGACAATAACATAGGATTGTTTTTCTATTAGAAAAAAAGAAGAAAAGGAGATAATTAATTTTAAATGTTTTATTTCTAGAGAAGAGATAATAATAGCTCTTTATAGGACTTATTTTGTGAATTTTTATAATAAAAATAACTAAAATATATTATATGAAGATTATATAACAATATATACGATTGCATTATTGATCAATAGAGTTGAATTAAATAGAGAGGAAAGGCTTTTGAAAATTCTAACATCAAGATTTTAGAAATTTCAATGCATAAATTTTGGTCCCCGGTGTTATGGAAGACCAATAGTTCAAGCGCATATTTTATTATTCAACTCGTGTAAGTATTAAACTACATATCAGTTGGAGCAATTTAAAATCTCGAGAAACATATGAATATTAAATCAAAGAGCACATTAAAACCTAAATCCAAAACAATAGTCTTAAACCCACAAGCTATAAATCTTCAAACCAACCGTAAACCTTAAAATCTTTGAGGCCCACACCCTAACCTAGCTTTGCATAGGATCACATTTTTTAAAAAAATTATGGGATCATATTAATGATAGTCTTTTTTTACTTTTCCGAGTTTTAAAAATAAGATATAAGGAAAAAAAAAGTTCCAAATTTTAAGAAGATAAGAGTTAAATTTATAATAAAATCTTTGATGTTTTACTCTTTTCGGATATTAGTTATTGAGCATTGTTTCGTTTTATTTCTACTCCTTAATATTTTGCTTTATGTATATATTTAATTATCTATATTGTGTTTGTTATTGTCTAATTTTTTCATGTTATCATTTCTATACATTATGTATTTTTTGAAATTTGCAACATCTCTATCTAAATTCATACCTGATATCCTCCTGATGTACTTTTGAGTGATTGAATATATTAATTTTTCTATTGAAATAGAAGATTATGATAAAAATAATGTTTCACTATTTACATTGAAAACTAAAATTAATTATTTAGACTATCAAATTATTTCTTTTCTATTTTAGAACTAATTATACCTAAGTTATATTTTAAAATTTAAATGACCTGTGCACAGGTGCAAACTACTTCAAAAAAAAAAAGAAAATATGAAACACAAAATTTAAAACTTAGTAACTTTTCAAATACATAGTGAAACCTATAGTTGAATGCCTACATTAATTTGATCTAATTACTCTTGCTTATATGTCTCAATTAATATTTAAAATCAATAATTTAGAAAAGCAAAAAGAAAACAATATTCACATCCAATGAGTGACCACTAAATGTATAGTCAAGATGTGATAACTCAATTTTAAATATAACTAGGTTTTAAGCATGTGCATGTTGTTTTAGAATTTAGTTCATTATGATTTATTTTTCATATTTTATAACTAATTTGATAATTAGTGTTTATCAACATTTAGTAATCCGAAATGTATTCTTATCTACTTCATATTAAAATTATTTAATTTCTTCACTCTTTAAATACAACATTAGGTACATTTTCTATTGTGATATTAAATCATAAATGATATTTCTTAAGAAAAATTAAATGTCAAGGAATTAATTACCAGTGGAATACGTATCACTACTACAATATTTGCACTCACTTATATATATATATATATATATATATATATATAAATATATATATATATATATAGAAGATTATGATAATATCAACAAGTACTTTATTGACTTATCTCAACGTTTAAATTTGGTTTATATCATTTTCTTTTAATTGAATTAAATTAAAAAGAAAATGACTTGATAAGAGACTAATAAATCTTCATCCAAATCAAAATCCAATGCCCCAAAAATCTTGCCATCAAGTGTGGTGGAGAGTCTGATCTAGCAACCTTACCCCTAAATTGCATACAAAGGCTACCACATCAGACCCCCCATATCTCGCTTAGTGATGGAATTTTGGGTATTAAATTTGGATTTTGATGAAGATTTGTTAGTCTCTTATCAGATCATTTGAGTCAAACTAACCTCTCATATGATAACCTATAAGTCAAAATTTAAATCTAACATGATTACTATTGAATAAATGAAAAGGAATTAAGAAACCATCAAAAAGAAGGGAAAAGCCATGATGGTACCTTGTGTTGATGTGGTCCTAGGTTGATGTATGCATAGAAAGGAATAATTTATACTTTTCGGATTGATGGATTCAAAAAACTAGAATGGAATGGAATTAAAAATAAAATCAAGAGCTATAGAAATAATTGTTGATTCTTGACAATAGAAATAATTGTTGATTCTTAACATTATTTATTTGGTTCAAGCTATGAATGAGAAAATATAATTTTAAGGGTATAAGTTTACATAATCAAGAGGAGGTAGAGTTTTATTGAAACCCTACTTAAAAATTTGAATGATTTCTTAATTAGGAATGTAATTCCAATCTAGAAACCTAAACCAAATATCGGTTATGGAAATAAATTATTCAATTCTCATATCAAGGTGATCAAAAAGAAAATGAATCGAATGGCCATTAAGGATCTGGTGCAGCAGATGCTAAACAAAAACTCTTTGTGAGTTTTTTTTAAGTGAAATTTGGTTAGGAGTGAATCTAGTTTTTTGAGTAATCCATTAGTCAGAAAGATAATTCAAAATTTTGTATAAGTTTTTTAGAACTTTTAAATTGGACACACATACATTAATTAATATTAATGAATTTTTATGAATTTTGAAATTGAAATATCATTTTACACTTTCTTTTATTATACTATTGATTTGGATTTTTCCTAGTTTGGTACAAAAGATGAAATTACAAGATTTTGATTTTCAATATTATTTTTTAACTGAATTGATTTCAAAATATAGGATAGGTGTATGCCTATACGTCCAACTTTCTTAAGGCTACAAAATTATAGGTCCATAAAAAATGAGCAAATAAATTTCCATGAATTTGAAGGAGCTATCTTGTATCGCTTTTTATGCTCATCCCCAAGATACAGAAGATATGAGTTATTTGAACAAAGAACTAAAACCTATTCATTACTCTTCTATCTCATATTGAGAATAAATTCGACTATACAAAAATCTACCAAGTAATTACCTTCTTTGGTAGATGAGGGTTTACTAAATTACCTTTTTTTTCATTTAAATGAACTATAAAGAGCAGTATAATACAATTACAGTCAAACATGGGCCTAATGTACTCAGGCTCTTAGTCGTAACTGTTAGGCTAAGATTTTATTGACACCTTTTTACTTTTATTTGATACCTACATCTTTTTGGACATTTCAAACTGAATATTCTCAGTGACTCCAAAAAGAAAATGGAACTGAATAAAAACTATACAATATATTTTCTACAACATAATGTACCTCTAAGCAACAAAACTTTCGCCTGAAATGTTAATTCAGTAAACAAATATATAAATGACAACAAAATGAGCGAAACGATTAATATTCGACCATTCAAAATAATATATGCCATGAGTAGGTTTGAAGCGTATAACCACAAGTGTCATATTTGGCAAACAGCTGTTAGCTGCTTGTATTAGCTGTTTGAGTTAATTGTTTGTTGAAAAATTGGTTGGTGAAATTAGCTGTTTCTGATAAAGTTGTGAAAGAAAACACTAATTCTTCAAAAAACTCTTCCAAAAAACTCTTTCACTAAACACCCATATTTGATCAAACAACTAACTTTGGTCAAAAAAAATTTTGTGGCCAAAAAACTCACAAAAAACTCTTCAAAAGCGGTTTATCAAATACACAAACACCCCAATAACAATAGTATCCATAATCTACTAATTAATAATTGCACATGACATTGGACAAAATTATGTTGGAAATACTTTATTGACATCATAAATTCATAATGATTTAAAAAGCATAATTATATTATCATGTAGTGGTTATTATAGTATAATTCCCTGAAGCAGCTGGGGGGCATATATGGGGCCTATATAAGTCGACAAAAGAAAGCCACATGCACACACACACACACGCAGAAACACCCAAAAGCCTTCTGTGCAATGCAAAGTTTGATCGTAACACGGCAGCGGCGGTAATATCAACGAGAAGGAGAACGATCCAAATACAAATTGGGACCAATTAGGCAGAGGGAGAGAGAAATTTGGTGGGGAGGCAAAGAGGAGAGAGGAAGAGAGCGACACAGAGATCTCTCCTTCATATAGCCACAGCCCCCCTTTGAATTTCTCACTACTTTCTGTGTCTTTCTGAACCCAGTAGTAGCAATAGCATAATATCATAACACCGCCTCGAATTTTGCATTTGCAAAACAAAAGCTTTGTTTACTGTTTCTGTGGAAAGGGAGAGAAGTGGGGGAGAAGGGGTGTTTGTGTTTTCGTTGTTTGGCTTACTAAACGCTGATTCAAGACAAACCCAGGTCAGAAATTTGGCCTGTTTTAGATGGGTTCTTGGATTTTCAATTCCTCTTTTTAGAGTTTTGAGGCCTTGTTTGTCTGATTCTTATTCGGAGAGCTGGGATAAGTTCTGGGTTTTTGGTGGGGTTGGGGTGTTTAAGATAAGAATCTGTTCGTTTTACATGTGCACTGTGTTTGTATGAGCTGTCTCAATTCTCTGAGCAAAACACCCAGATGGTGAAATGCTATTAAATTTAATTGATCTCTTGTTTCTTGGCCTCTCTCTCTTCCGCCGACTCTCCGCTTTTGATCCCAAATCATTGTTATTGCTGCGAGGATCAATTTTGTAGTTTTGGGTGTAAACATAAACCCACCTGCTCACTCAATCAATTGCAATCTGCTTTTGCTTCATCGATACTCTCATTTATGGCTATAAAGAGCTCGCTAAGTAACTTTGAGGGATTACCCATATTGGAACTCTTGTCAATCTGCATTAATTTGACCTTGCTGCTTGTGTTTCTGTTTATCATCTCGGCGAGGCAATTCATCACCTGTATTGGCCGCCTCCGGTTGGTGAAGAATGATTCGAACCCGAATTTGGTCCCTATTCACAGAGGGATTGAGTTTGAGATTAGTGAAATTGTAGTGGGCATTGGGTATAAGGTGACTGTCTTGTGTTGCTTCTATGTCTTGTTGGTGCAAGTAGTGGTGTTGGGGTTTGATGGGGTTGGGGTCATTAGGGTGGCTTCCCATGGGAATGTGCCCAATTGGGTTCACCTATGTTGGCCTGCGACTCAGGGTCTAGTTTGGTCTGTTATGTGCCTAATGTCACTTCACTGTAAATATAGATCTTTAGAGAGATTTCCTTTGTTGTTGAGGTTGTGGTGGTTTGCATCCTGTGTAGTTTGTTTGTGTACTTTGTACTATGATGGCAGAGCATTGTGGGTAGTTGGTTCAAAGCACTTGAGTTCTCATGTTGTGGCAAACTTTGCTGTGACTCCGGCTTTGGTTTTCCTTTGCTTTATAGCAGTTAGGGGTTCTAGTGGGATACAAGTACGTAGGAACTCTGATCTTCAAGAGCCTTTGCTCGAGGAAGAAGCGGGATGTTTAAGAGTCACCCCTTATAGTGAGGCTGGGCTTTTTAGCTTGGCAACTCTCTCGTGGTTGAATCCTCTTCTTGCAACTGGTGCTAAGAGGCCACTTGAGCTGAGGGACATTCCCCTTCTAGCACCCAAGGATCGTTCAAAGGCGAACTACAAGGTATTAAACTTGAATTGGGAGAAATTGAAGTCTGAAAATCCAAGAAACCAGCCTTCACTAGCTTGGGCGATTCTAAAGACCTTCTGGAAGGAGGCAGCTTGTAATGCTGTCTTTGCTGGGTTGACTACACTGGTTTCATATGTTGGTCCCTATATGATTAGCTATTTTGTTGACTACTTGGGTGGGAAAGAGGATTTTCCCCATGAAGGGTATATTCTTGCTGGCACCTTCTTCTCTGCCAAGTTGGTGGAGACATTGGCAACCCGGCAATGGTACATTGGTGTTGACATTTTGGGCATGCATGTTAGGTCAGCTCTAACAGCAATGGTTTACAGAAAGGGACTCAAGCTATCTAACTCTGCTCGACAAAGTCATACTAGTGGAGAGATTGTGAACTACATGGCAGTTGATGTTCAGAGGGTTGGAGACTATTCTTGGTACCTTCATGATATATGGATGCTACCGATGCAAATTATCCTCGCTTTGGCAATTCTGTACAAGAATGTAGGTATTGCTTCTCTGGCAACATTGATAGCCACAATTGTGTCTATTGTTGTCACTGTACCTATTGCAAAAGTGCAAGAAGAATATCAAGACAAGTTGATGACTGCAAAGGATGAAAGGATGAGATCAACCTCTGAATGTTTAAAAAACATGAGGATCTTGAAGTTGTATGCATGGGAAGATAGGTACAGAAGAAAATTAGAGGAGATGAGAAATGTTGAGTTCAAGTGGCTAAGGAAAGCACTTTACTCTCAGGCTTTCATTACATTCATGTTCTGGGGCTCTCCTATATTTGTATCAGTGGTCACTTTTGCAACTGCCATACTGTTAGGCGGTGAGCTCACAGCTGGAAGTGTTCTTTCCGCTCTTGCCACTTTTAGGATTCTCCAAGAGCCACTTAGGAATTTTCCGGATTTGGTGTCCATGATGGCTCAAACAAAAGTCTCTCTTGATCGCCTTTCTGCATATCTTCTGGAGGAAGAGCTTCAAAGAGATGCAACTGTTGTTCTTCCAAGGGGAATTACAGAAACAGCCATTGAAATTAAGGGTGGAGAATTCAGTTGGGACCCTTCTTGTACAAGACCAACATTGTCAGGGATTGAAATGACAGTTGAGAAAGGGATGCTTGTGGCTGTATGTGGAACTGTCGGTGCTGGGAAGTCCAGCTTTCTCTCGTGCATTCTTGGCGAGATACCGAAAACGTCTGGTGAAGTGAGTCTGCTATCTTACTGCAAATTTATTCGTCTGTGGATCATTAGCTAGTTTAATGAAATTCTTGTCTGTGGGAAGTGACCATTATCGTCTGATTATGCTTGCATGTTTAATTTTCAGGTCAAAATATGTGGTTCGGCAGCTTATGTCTCTCAGTCTGCGTGGATACAATCTGGAACTATTGAAGAGAATATCCTTTTTGGCAGCCCAATGGATAAGCCAAAATACAAAACTGTTATCCATTCGTGTGCGTTGAAGAAGGATATGGAAAATCTTTCACATGGAGATCAAACCATCATTGGGGACAGAGGCATAAACCTTAGTGGTGGCCAGAAACAGAGGGTGCAGCTTGCCAGGGCTCTTTATCAGGATGCTGATATATATTTACTTGATGATCCCTTCAGTGCTGTAGATGCACAGACTGCATCATTTTTGTATAAGGTTGTACAGGACTGGAGTATTTTTACCTTTACATTTCTACCGAATGAAATTTTCTGAAAATTGTTCTTCCATTGCAGGAATTCATACTGACAGCACTGGCTTCCAAGACTCTAGTTTTTGTGACTCATCAAGTTGAATTTTTGCCAGCTGCTGATCTGATATTGGTATGTTAAACTTCTTGGTTCATGTTGATTTAATGTTGTGTCAGGGTACCATAATGCATGAACTTGTTGATCCTAACTCCTAAGACTAGGTTGCCTTGTTAAGTGACTAATGTAGTTATTGATTTGGTGGGATTACTGTGCAGGAGCTCATTTGAAGGTTTAGAATCTGTTTATTTTGCTGGCAAGTATCATGCCTTTTGAAGGGCATGGAACCAAAGTCATGCGATTATGCTTCTGACAATCACTTATCTCTTGTCTTTGAATATCTTCATTGTTGTGCACCCAGTTTCAAATTGAGAGCTATGCAAAATAGACTTTTGATGGGTAATTGAAATGAGCTATGTTGGTGCTAAGATACATAGTGAACAGAAAAGAGCTTTTGCTGCATCTTGACAGTTGAAGGTTGGCTATTGATGATGACTAGCTTATAGGTTAATCTTATTTCGAGCTTTCTAGCAGATTTATGATGTGCTTGTTGTTCTTTGGAAATAAGTCACTTGGGTGGTTAAGGCTTCAAACCGATTTGAAATCTTGGCTGAAAACCATATGCCTATCTGCTATTTGTTGTTCTCTGCTTGTTAATCTGCTTGCTTTGCTTTTCACAATCTTTTCAAGCATTTTCTGATTTTCAGATTTGAATTGTTGGATGAGATGGTCTTGTGAGACTAGTCTAGAGTTGGTTCTAGTGGCCTAGCATTTACATGCAATGATCTCTTACTGGGGAAGACATTCTTCCTAAGAACAAGCTGTTCGGATTGTAGGTACCTAGGGATGGTGAATTGGAACTCTAGTAGCTTCACAATCATCAACATTTGACATTTGTCCATTTATTTATTTATTTATTGCTGCAGGTACTTAGGGATGGCCAAATTGTACAGGCTGGGAAATATGATGAACTTTTGCAAGCTGGAACAGATTTTAATGCTCTGGTGTCTGCTCATCATGAAGCAATTGAAGCAATTGATATATCTCATCACTCATCTGAAGACTCAGACGAGGGTTCAAGCCTGCAAAATGAGATGGACAATTGTCATGCAACCACTAGTTGTGCTGATAATTTTGCAGATGAAGCGCAGGCAGTTATGCCATCTGCTGAGAAAAAAGCAATCAAAGAGAAAAAGAAGGGAAAACGATCTAGGAAAAAGCAGCTAGTTCAGGAGGAGGAGCGAGAAAGAGGTAGAGTTAGCATGAAGGTGTACGTGTCATATATGGCTGCAGCCTATAAAGGGTTGCTTATTCCACTTATAATCCTTTCGCAAACATTATTTCAAGTTCTACAAATAGCTAGCAATTGGTGGATGGCATGGGCAAACCCGCAAACGGAGGGGGGTCATCCTCGGACAAGTAGTTTGACCCTTCTTGTTGTTTACATGGCTCTTGCGTTTGGGAGCTCTTGGTTTGTGTTTGTGAGGGCACTTTTAGTGGCTACATTTGGCTTGGAAGCTGCTCAAAAACTGTTTGTGAAAATGCTTAGGTGTATTTTTCGAGCACCTATGTCATTCTTCGACTCTACTCCAGCTGGACGGATTCTTAATCGCGTAAGTCATAGTTAGACAGAGGCTATTTATTTTTTCATCATTTTTTCTGGTTTGCCTATTTTTCTGGTACTGCTTTTTACATTTGTGCTTTGGTCTCGGTTTTGCTCTGATGCGTTTTGTATGGCTTTCCAGGTTTCTGTTGATCAAAGTGTGGTGGATCTAGATATTCCTTTCAGACTTGGAGGATTTGCTTCTACAACCATACAACTTCTTGGTATAGTTGGTGTTATGATGAAAGTCACCTGGCAAGTATTGCTTCTTGTTGTTCCAATGGCTATTGCTTGCTTGTGGTTGCAGGTAATGCACTGTATTTGATTTGAGACTGACATATAAGAAATTGAATTTCAAACCTTGTGGAGCTGCTCATGAATGCTGCATGCGTATTTGCACTCCACTCGTTATGCCTTAGGTCTTTCCTTATCTATCTTTATCAGTTCCAGTTCATTTATATTGCTATTATCAGTATCATTTCTCCTTCTGTAGTTTCTTATAATTTTAAATAATGTTTTTGGTTTTTCTGAACAGCTCTGCTTGTTAGTGCTACTGTTTTCTGCATCTTGATCTATCTACATCCTTCCAGTTAGCGGAATCCGCTCTAGGTGATGTTATTTAGAAGTACTTGAGCCTTCCTTCTCCCATGAATGTCTGAGAGGTTCACTGATGTCGTGTGAAAGGGTCATTTAAAAGAGTAGAAATCCTTCCCATGTAGTGGGGGCCTTAAGGGAGAGGATGAGAGCAGCATGAAAAAAATTTTGAGACAGCATACAGAATGGCCTGGTAGAGTTTGTTGAGGACATTAATCTACGGCAACTTGTTGTTTATGAGAATTGTAGGAGTGTTGATAAATGGAGACCATGGCTGGTTTTTTCTCCCTTAATCCATCAGTTTTTGGTTTTTTGCATGACGTTTTTGTTGTATTTTTTATTTATGCGTGGTTTTTCTTTTAATAATAACTTCTAAGGTTTTGGTGACATTTACTACGCCAAAGTTGGAGAGTGAAGTACATACTCATGAACAATGGTCTTTGTGCTGTAACATTCAAAGTCAATGATATAAGTGATTAGCTGTCAAATTCAAATATCTTTAGGTCAATCAACACACAATGCATATAACATAACCTTTGTTGTGTATTTCTCCATCTTTTAGAGATCTTTTAAATGTGGTTTAAATTCGGATTGTAGAGACAACCTTTTGCTGTTGATTTTTCTTAGTGTTCTACTTCTATGCTGCCATGGAGGTGCTTCCGTGCTCATTGCTATATCTTCCTGCAGAAATATTACATGGCTTCATCACGGGAATTAGTTCGCATTGTAAGCATACAGAAGTCTCCAATTATCCACCTTTTTAGTGAGTCAATCGCTGGAGCTGCCACGATTAGAGGATTTGGGCAAGAAAAGCGGTTTATGAAGAGGAATCTCTACCTTCTTGATTGTTTTGCACGGCCGTTTTTCTGCAGTATTTCTGCTATTGAATGGCTCTGTCTGCGCATGGAACTACTTTCAACATTCGTTTTTGCGTTCTGCATGGTTATGCTTGTGAGCTTCCCACAAGGAACTATAGATCCAAGTATGTACAACCTTCTTTGCATTACTGGCAATTGTCATGAACTCATTATCTATGATGGGTTTTGATGTTCAAGTGATTTTTGTGATAACACCTGCTTAGAACCGGTCACTTTGGTTCATACGCAAATTGGACATGCTACTTGTTTAGGATCACATACTCACACTGTTAATCTGCTTGTTTCTTTAATAGGTATGGCAGGCCTTGCAGTGACCTATGGCTTAAATTTGAATGCACGTCTATCAAGGTGGATACTGAGCTTTTGCAAGCTTGAAAACAAAATCATTTCTATTGAGAGGATTCATCAGTATTGTGAAATCCCCGGGGAAGCTCCACCAGTTATTGAGAACTGTTGTCCCCCAGCTACGTGGCCAGAAACTGGGACTATTGAACTGAAAAATCTGAAGGTGTTGGCTTCTCTCTTTCTCTCTGTTTCTCTCTTTTTGCCCCCTTTTCAAACTTGTTACTGTTATGAACTAATTATTTCTTCTTGCCTTCTCTTGTAATTTGTTAGTTAAGACTAGGAGTCTCTCCTATCCCCCCCCCCCAAAGGGGCTTATAAAAAAACTGCCGAACCAAGGAAGAGGACACTCATCATCCCTATTTTATGTTTAGCACATGCATTTGGTCGGTTTTTTTCCTTGGTTTTTTGGGGGGTAGGGGGAGAAGGGAAAAAAGTAGTGGCTTACTAGCAGATTCATCGTGATAATTTTACTTAGCTTTTTTGCATCAGTGAAAGATTTTGGCCGACTGTTTCTACTGTGATGCATGAGATTCTTGTAAAGAAGAGCTCTTCTATAGATATACAAGAGCTCTTCTATAGATAATTATTGCAATGAAGATGCACATAATTAAGCATATCTACATGTGCAAAGGTCTAACTCTTGGAATTGTATCTTGATGGAGGGATCTTTGGAAATCTGTGACATCCAGAAATGAGCCAGACCACCGAAATAAATTGGCCTAAAAATGAAGATGGCTATTTGTGTGCCAGTTCACCCAAGACTTGAATTACTCCTAATTCATAAGTCATAACCAACTAGAGAAAGTTTCTCTTTGGAGATATCCATTAAACTCGCAAGGAAAGTTGTGCTGTAATTTTTAAGACATTTCATGATTCTTTGCATTTGATGTGATTTTTCTGAGATTTCAGGATTGTCTATAGTTTATTTATTTTCGTAAATAGAAGTATCAGGATTGATTCTAAGTAAGATTTTGTGTTGTACTTGTTTTCTGGTGGACTTTTTGATTTGCATGTTTCAGCTTTGCAAACATCCTTTTTGTTTCTGTCGACTTCACTACTGGATCATTGCCCCATTCAGAAGAAGAAATGGAAATGCTATGCTCCAGATTGTCAAAAGTCTACCATACAATTGTTGCGTTAATTTTTTTTTTATAAAAAAAACTAGTACTTACCTTACTTTTAGGGCCTCATTGTGTAATCTGCTGGTAGAACCTCTATGTAGTTCATCTGTTGCTAACTGTGGGAATAATGATGACAACACAAGCCTTCATTCTCTTTCCTTCACTGGCAACACCCCCCCCCCCAAAAAGGGAAGGAAAAGAAAAAGGTAAAAGATCAAATCGGATACATTTGTTGTCAAGGTTTACATACCTTCGTTATTTGGAAATAAAGGTCAGTAGGATGGACTAGTGGAGTTCTTAGTAAAACATAGCAGACTCGGTAACTCTGGCCTTTTTATAAGAGCGCCCCCCCCCCCCCAAAAAAAAAAGGGAAAGAAAAGAAAAAGGTTAAAGATCAAATCGGATATATTTGTTCTCAGGGTTTACATACCTTTGTTATTTGGAAAGAAAGGTCAGTAGGATGGACTAGTGGAGTTCTTAGTAAAACATAGCAGACTAGGTAACTCTGGCCTATTCAGCCAAGCCGAGCCGAGCCAAACCAAACCAAACCAAATCATCACCCTTAGTCACAACGTGGGGGTTGTGGTGGGGGATGGGTGGCAAATTATATGCTGCCCTGCCTTAACAACCCTTAGTCATTCAAGCATTTTAACTTGTCTATTCCATCCACCACCTTTCTAGCATTTTGCGTTGCCGCAGACAAAAGTAAAATGCTTTGCTGAACTATCCCCTGCTTTTTTTTGGAATGAATTACAGAACTAAGGCAGGGCAGCATATAATAACCCTGCAGGTACTTGTGGCCTCTCCCTTGTCGAATGGTACTTTTTTTTAAAAAGGCACTGTTGATGTATGTAATCATAAGGTGAACTTTTTCAATATTCTGGAATGAATTACAATACTAATCTCCTTAACCTCCCATCCTGCTTTACGTATTGTTCATCAACTGATGGTTCTTTTTTGTTTTTTTGGATGGAGATGGAAGGAATTTGTTTTACCATATAACAGTAAATATGCTATTACGTCAAGGTTAGGATGTTCTGCGTCACAGGTTTTTTTGCTGACCTCTCTTCCACCGACAGGTATATTACAAGGAGAACCTTCCTGTTGTGCTTCATGATTTAACCTGCACGTTTCCTGGTGGGAAGAAGATTGGCATTGTTGGGCGTACAGGCAGTGGGAAATCAACATTGATCCAGGCTCTATTTCGAATGGTTGAACCTGCAGCTGGGAGAATTATTATTGACAACATTGACATTCGCACAATTGGGCTTCATGATCTTAGAAGCCGTTTGAGTATTATACCACAAGAGCCGTCCTTATTTGAAGGAACCATCAGGGGCAATCTTGATCCTCTTGAAGAACACACTGATCAAGAGATCTGGCAGGTATATTTCCTGTGATCCTTTCCTGTGGGCATTTATAGTCTTGTTTGGGTTACTATTTTTTAATGTTGAGACTTGAGATGGCTGTCTCTGAAATGTTGTACGTTTATTTACTGACATGAAGGTTGAGAAACTGATGGGGGAGGGCCAGAGGGGGCAGGGTGCGCTGTTAGTATGATGTTCAACCCCCTTCCATCAAGGAGGTGTGGGTTTGAATCTTCTAGGGGCATTTGGGAGGATTGCCCCCCCCCCCCCCCGTCCCCCCAAAAAAGAAAAATGGTTAGATTTGGGAACTACGTGTTCCTCTGAATTTATCAGGTTATATAGCTGGGTAATTGTCCAAAACCCGGCTTCAGGTGAGTCCATGTATTACTTCATTAATACCTGAAGGTGTGACCTTAGGATGGAAATGAAACGAGTTATTTCTTGTGCTGAAAGAGCTTCATGGGATTTTAGTACATGTTTCCCCCTCTCCGAAGCTTGTGAATTCTATGTTCCTGTCACATTTAAGTTCAATTGTTCATTCATTGTGTGGGATGGAAATTTATCAATTGTGCAGTACCTTCTCTCTGTTCATGAGTGCAATAAGATTCTGAAGTACGCTCTGTTACTTGGGCAGGCACTTGACAAGTCACAGCTTGGAGCACTTCTACGTCTGAGGGGCGAGAAGCTTGATTCACCAGGTTTGTATCCTTGCTTTTAAATTAATTGGGAATTTGGGATCCATACTAGGCGCTTGGGATGGACTGACAGATTTTATTTGTGTTTGCTTTCTGGACTTAATTTAACTAATTTCATTTTGTCACTTGCAGTACTTGAAAATGGTGAAAATTGGAGTGTGGGACAACGGCAACTTGTTTCCTTGGGCCGTGCTTTGCTTAAGCAGGCAAGAATACTTGTGCTTGATGAAGCAACTGCTTCAGTTGATACAGCTACAGATAATCTTATACAGAAAATTATCAGATCTGAGTTTCACGACTGCACAGTCGTCACTATAGCACATAGAATACCTACAATCATGGATAGCGATTTTGTTTTGGTCCTTAGTGATGGTGAGTAATGACTTCTTTATGCTTGCTGTTTCATTCCATCATTTTCCCTCTTTTTCTCTGTGCTCCTAGTTTATGCAAGTGGCAATGAATTCTTTACTGCACATTCATCCTGATATTATGTACTGCTGGATTTCAGTGATAGCTATATGTGCTATGGAAAGAGAGTGGGGCAGATATCGTGATCTTTAATGTTTTTATGGAACCAAACCTGACCTGTCTTAACTACGAAAGGAATGGTAGGAGTTCTTGAACATCTTGATTCTGGACTACCAACTACTTTATACGAGTTGGTCTTCAGTAATATGATCGACCATGAGCAACAAATCAAGAATTAAGCTACTCAAGCTGGCATGCCTTTCAGGCTGTGCTGCCCTGGCTTGTCTACAGATGTCCAAAATGGATATGTGCGTAGGTCTCGGACTTCATGAAAAATTAAAGTTTTTATAAAAAATATATATGTTTCGGGTCTAAAATGAAGTGCCAAGTGGCCTGCGTACATTGAAATGTTGTCCAGTACACATGAGCCCTAGCAACATACCTGCTGGGGGTCTTTTGTGTTCTTTTTATCACTTGCCAAAGTTGAGAGTGGTAGGCGATTCTATGCCGAGTTCACCCCAACAAATTTACTTTGAGAGAACACAGAAACATTAATCCCATGTTCTTGTCCACCAGAAAGTTAACATTTGCTGATTGACGTAATTGTGGGCTAACAGGTCAATTGTCAACCTTGATGGGCATCAATCATAGTTTTACCCTGTTCTGTCAAATCTGTACTGGGGATTCTGCTACTCTCCTCTCCCCACCTGCCCCCCCAACCCCCCAACCAAAAAAAATAAAAAATAAAAGAAGTTAGTGTGAGTGCTGTAGCATAGGATTAAATTTGTCTAGAGACCCGGACACATGATTCCCTGTCACGAAGTTGGTAATCACTGTATATGCTCCTACGTAAAATGCGAGTATTATTGCTTTATTGGATCATAAGCATACCGGAGACGGTAAAAATGGGTCTGGGCCCAGGGGGAATGGGATGAACAGCTGGGCTTTGATTCCTAATGCTTCCCATATCTCGCGTCAAGCTTGGGTCCTATTGGTGATTGGTGAGTGATGCGTGGCTGCCCACTTGGGCAAATACTCAATGCTCGAATGAAAGCATCTATGGGAGGCTTATCTGGTATTTTTCTTTCGGGAATGTGTGCAGGTCGAGTAGCCGAGTTTGATAGTCCTGCACGGTTGATGGAGAACAAGTCATCTATGTTTGCCATGTTGGTTGGAGAATATACATCAAGATCAAGCAGTATGCCAGATAAGTAGTTTTCTGGGTTTCAAATGTGGACTTCAGTCCAAGAATATGGAGACCTGCTCCATTTCAGGCTATCCCTGAAAGAAAACCAAGGATCGTTGCCGCTCGATCATTGAGCTGCAGCCCTCGGCCAATGTAAAACCGAGGAAATGGTGGTCATTGAAACTCACCATGCGTCATCCCTCTAAGAAGACTGAGACGAAGCCCTCCGAGGCTTTGAAGTGACAGTTCGATTGTTTGATTTTCAAGGAGAGGATTATGCGGGGTTTTCTCCAAAGCTGAGGGTAGGTGAGGTTGATTGGGGAAACCGAAAATGAGGCGAAGAAAGAAGAGGGTGTCCCATCACTTGTTGAAGCAGAGGTCGATTGCTAGCTTGATCTTCTTTTGTCGAGATGTGTAGAGCCTTTAGACGGTCTTCATTGATCCCACTGTTCCTGTAACTGAAAGCGTGGTAACTTTTTGTAGAGATGATTTCTTCTTAATGATAATGTCAGTGTTTCCTCTTCAATCTCGCAGCTGCTAACAAAGTGTCGAGTTATTGGAGATAGCTTGAAGTTACTTGGTGCCTCTTTCAAACAGTGATTTGGATGTCTGCTAATCATTGTATGTGGCTTTTGCAGATTATGATCTTAGATGTCGCTTGTGTTCTGGTTCGAGATCGTGTTCTTATATGTGCTTGGCCTCTGAAAACTGTAAATTGATAGTTTAGATAGTTTTGCTCGGTCTTTTCATTAATTTTGGCGGGTGAGTGCCAGTGATGAGCCGCCATCTATGTGCTGCGTTGTAAGGTTGGACATTAGTTGAGGTAAAATAACAAATGTTTTGAAGATGCAATCTGAATTGGATCGAGGTGAAGATACAGTTTTGAATCCTATACTTGACTTGTAAATTACTCTGCACTATGGCAGTAAGTTTGTGCTCGTGATATTAATGAGTTTGGCATTGCCAAAAACAAGGCAAAAGTGATGCGAAAGCAACGTCTGTGACAATGACGGCTGATACTGCAGTTTGTAGAACTTGAAGGGGAATGTTAATTGAAACAAGTCTCTTGGTGTGTTAGAATAATTGGAGTTTTCTTGTTTTACTTTTTAAAGGAAAAAGTCGGACACATCCGTTGAAATATAACCACCTCTAAGTACACTAATGTCCAAGCTAGCCAATTAGCACTAGCTAACCATACGGGATGGTTTGATTCCACTCCTCCTTGGTTGCTTGCCCAGCCTTGATAGGATCCTCATCTGGTAGTTATGTGCAGCACGTTTTCCGCATCCAAATTACTGGGTAGACCCCTCCACACCACCATGAATACTATTTTTAAAATTTTTCAAAATTCAGCTATTTTTACATTTTTATGCCTCTTTTTAAAAAAATAAAGCTTCTACGATCCAAATTGCACCACATAAACGGGCCTATAGATTCGAGTCTACAATATAAGTGTTGTGTTGATGGGCCGTGTTATCTTATATTTGCACCAAGTTAACCTTGGGAACGAAGTTTAATAGAAACAAGGCAAGGGAAGAGTTTTATGTGATTGATATGTGTTGTACGCTTTGATTGTTGAATAGAGGGTTGTTAAGACAACCGGTTGAAAACCTGTTTGAAATATAACTTAAAGAAACAAAAGCCAGAATCGCTTGCTCAGTTTGCAGCCTATCAACGGTGACCCCCCCTGGGCCTTGACCTATTCATACACTTAATATAATATTTAAAACTAGATAGAGTTTTATATTACATATATCACTTATACAAAATTGGGCATTCACACTTCAAGATCAGTATACAGAGTTTTTCTAAGTTTTCTTAAACTTAAAACCAGTTTAATGCACTTACATCACTTTACATACATAAGTTAAGGTTTACATCACCAAGTTATAGCCAAAAGTACATCCAAGCTTAGCTTGTATCAAGTGCCACATGTCAACCACAAAGTTGGATCAGTTCTCCTAATATGGCAAAAAGCAAAAAAAATAAATAAATTGTAGATGAGCTACCACCGCTCAGTGAACAACTCCCTCTCCTAAAACAATACTCAAAATACGTAGTAGTTTTGAAAAACTTCCATAATTTGTTTTGTTTGTAGACTTTCACATTATAAGTCATACCACAACCATAATAAGAGAACGCAGACTATATGAAACATCATAATTTAGCTGTGAACTAAAAATTTAAGAGTAGTTAGAACATCTATATAATAATAAACTTTCTTGAGCTTAAGAACTTAGTTTAAAAACCTTTTTAAACGTTGTTATTACTTAATAGAATCATGCATAACAACTTAATTACAAAAGTGATGAGTTTAAACTCTTAGAGATACTTTGTTATAACCATCTTGAGTCGGCCAAACTTGAGGAGCCACGTATGCCTATTTGGATAGGCATCCGGTTTGACTTCACATCGTCTCTTTTTTTTTTTTGCAATAAGTTTTAAAGTCATCCTACTAGTTTAATGAAATTTCCAACTTTTGTTAACGGGTGCAGAATGGAAGCCCAGCAAAGCTGGAAAGGTAGGATTCTAAAACATCGAAGGAGTTTCAAATTGTTACTACCCAAGCTAGCTTTGTCCTAATGCCAATCCTGAAAATTTAAGGCTTTAAACTCATTAAATATGGAGGTTTCAACTTTCAATGCCTAATAGTCGTAGCCGAAGGACAATTACAAATTTACCTCACTTTTATAAGTATGGAAAGCATAAGAGTGACAAATTCCATTTCATAAATCATAAATAAGCTAAATCTATAACAGTAACATGCTACCCAAAATAAATTTATATTAGACCCGTAGAACCAACTAACATACTCCCAACATAAATTTCAGAACTAATTCATTTGTAAGTCAACTCAAATCGGCATATAAGAAATCAAACTTACTTTTCAAAGACATTTCCAACATATGAGTATACCATGGAGATTTCCAAAATTTTCGGCATGTTGAACAGTGCTTCTGCTTTTCCTGTGCTTGCTCATGATAATTTGACACATGGAGTATACCATAGAGTTAAAGAGCACGTGAAGAATAAAGTCGAAATGAGAAAGTTCCTACCAACCAACACGGCTCACGAGTCGCGACTTGCCTGTCCCTTCTCTCCGTGACGCCATCAATAGATACATCGCATAAACCCTTTTAACGATTCATTTTTACTATACTATCACCTCCCCAATGTTAAAGAGATCCGGTCCAGTCAACAAAGTAGGTCAATTGATTAGATCATTTAGACTGGGATTAAGCTAGTTGACCCGATTTAGCGTTGAATAAGGTTGGATCGATATACCCCGATAAATTTGAGATAATTTTTTTTTCTATTTCCTATAATCATTTTTTTATTTGGCCAACATTCACACAGTAACTTCAAAATATTGACATTTACAATTCAAAAAATCACAAAATCACAAGTTCACAGCCAATAATTCCCAAACATTTCTTATCACAAACCCAAAAAAAAAAAGGAACCCAAAGATTACATTATATACTCGGAGGCTTTTAGCTAAACAAAAGGTCACAATATACATGAATAAAACGGCTATGGCTGGACATACAAAAAGCAAATGCTACTTATGTAAGGGCTTTGTCTCCTTCATGATTCATTACCAGGGGCTCGCCCATTTTATAAATTTTAAAACCCTAAGGCTACTACATGAAGCACCCTCATTTCTTTTCCTCTCTGTGTCATCCTCCTCCATAGTTGCAGTTGCAGGTAATGTTCTTTCTCTTCTTCGCTTCTCTATCTCTCTTCAACTCCAATGGATCTGAGAATTTAAAGCCGCACCGCTACCTTGCTTGCTACCGACAGCCGGTGCCACATCCAAGGGGCAAACTTGAAGAGGGGGGTGAGGGGGGACAGCTGTTGGGCTAGGCTAAGGCTTGCAAAGGGATAGAGAGACGCCGAGCATCGAGAGACGTGTGACAACAACAAAAAATAAATTAAAAAAAAAATTGGCATTTTATATCAGTTGCAAAAATCCACTCAGATCGTGAGTCGACCTGTTCGAACGAGCTTCCCAGTCTGATTAAGTTTGACCAAGTTTTTCCAATTTGATTGACAGAACGATTCTTGGGTATTTGCGGACCGTTGCCATGACCGGTTCGTGGTCTAACCAGTCAATCCGGGCCGGTTTTCACCCGCCGCCCCCTAAAAAACCCACCCCCACTCCCACTCACATTCCTCTTTCCCAATTCAGTCCCCGTAAAGACCCATGACTAAACCAATTCACCCCAATTATCCCCTCTCCCCTTTTCCCATCCTGGACAAACTTGTTTAAATTTGACAAATCTTATTAAAATTGAATATGTTTCTTGCGGATTATCTTATAGGTACGAACAAATATGCAGATGCATCATCTCACTAGTCATTTATTCCGTGTATACGCATGGTAACCTAATAATATACGTGATAGAAGTAGAACAAGGTCAATCAAGCGAGTATGATACAAATGCAAGCAACATACAAATCTACCGGTAATAATAAAAGAACTACATCTGTGGTCTAACTTATACTCTCCAGCAAAGCCAAAGACAGCATGAATCTATAAGCACGCACCATACTTGTGATAAATACATACCCATTATCATTGGCTTTGAAACAAAACACAACTTTCACAAAACTTGATCTAACTGAAGCCACCACCCACCCCCTCCTCTGTCTTCTTCGGAGTAGCCACACTATGGAAAAATGATGGCAGCCTCTGCTCCTGAAATCACAACTTTCGCAAGAATTTCAGCAGAAGTTAAAAGGCACGGCACTCTGAATCCCAGAAAGCAGAGAAGGTTTCCACCCCAGCCAAATGCATCTGCCAGTGACAGCAAGTCTGACACTCAACTGCCGTAATGCAACAGCCTAATGCATAGACAAGCAAATCTGTTTTCTCCCACGCTGATGGCCTGTTTGGGACCGATTGGTTCTTTAACTAGAAAGGCCACAAGTCCCCCCAAACGGATTTCCGAGCCTGACGATGCAGAGCTGGATTTTTAGCGCTTGTAATCACCAAATGCTCAAACGAACCTTCTGAGCCATCACGCTTGGTTGCTCGGCACACATCCATTTCAATGTGCCTTCCCCTTCTTCGGGGCATAAAAATGATTCTGCCCCAACCGCTCCCGAGATCAGCATTCCCTGCTTCCTCTGCTTCCTCTTCCTCTTCATACTCAGTAAGGGTATCAGATTCTGTTGCATCAGATTCATATGAAGAAGGATGGGCTTTATACAGTACACTCTCATCATTTTCCTCCTCAAATTGGTCATCTGTGGAGTGGTAAGAGAGTTACACAGCATTCAAACTACAAAGCAGCTCATGAAGAAAGAATAAAGTACTCCAACCATGTATAAGCTCCCAAAATTACAATATTGGAAAATGCAAAACAGAAAAACCAGCATTTTATAGCCAGCCAGCAAACACCAAACCACTGATGAGATTGATCAATCATGAAGCCAACTTAAGGTATAAGACGAAATGGTCCTGCGACAAACATCTGGGTAAAATCTTATCTGAACACTTGCAGACTACATATAAATAGATACCATGATATACACGAACCTGCATTTGACATGAGCCCAGAGCTAAATTTCTCTAAGGCTTGTCAAACAGATCAAGGCCGAAATCAATGCTGATGGTCATAACATACTAGAGTTCTCCATTTGTGGAGCCTCGATCAACGAGAGACACTAGCAATAGCTGCCAGTAGAACTTGAGAAACTTCAGCCAAAGAGTACATGCAAGAGATAGGTTTGGTTTTGGTGGCAGTGAGACCCTCATAAGGCATGCTATATGGATTCTGACCAAATAACCATGAGACTTCAGACAGACAACATAAGCACATGGGTTAACCTCAGCACCCTTATCAGTATCTACGAACCTGAAGTCAATCCTTTTCAATACTGCACCAGCAGAAATCCAAGTCCTAATTTAAATAGCCACTATTGATGTAAGAAAGCACTAGCTATTGTTGTTTGACTTGCATGCTAGGTAATAAGGTCCTTATTATTATTATTATTATTATAATTATTATAATTATTATTATTATTATTATTATTATTATTATTATAATTATTATAATTATTATAATTATTATTATTATTATTATTATTATTATTATTATTATTATTATTATTTGTGTTGCACCTAGTTTCCATATTAATTTTTTATTATTCAGTGTTTCTCGTTATTAATATTTATTTTTTCTATTTTCAAATGTGTTCCAAAAGGTTTTAACTTGACAAAATGTTTTCTGAATTTTTTTAAAAAAAATTTATGTGGGTTTCTTGGAATCAGCCTATGTGTTTACACAAATGTTTATAGCGGTAAGACTACCAACATCAAGATCTCCCCATATCTCGTGCATGCAGGACTCACACAGGGAGAAGTTGATGTAAGAAAGATAAGTCAATGCAATGTATTACACTTGTGAGCTGTACTGGAAAGGGGAAAAGATTCATCGTGATCTAGGCCATTAAGTTGCATGAGCCCAAGGTGGCCCACCCAGTCCTTATTGATTGAATTATTGCCAGTAAGCCAGCCAATCATGCAGAATGTCACTGGAATGAATATTGTAATGACGACTTCCTCAAGTTCTTTCTATTATTGGCCAATGTATCTTCAATGCCCAAGACCGGTATCGCCCAAGCCTATTGAAACTTAACTGTCAATGGCATACTCACCACTAATGCATAATGGCACAGTAAACGCATCATTTGGGGGGGGGGTTTCCAATAAAATCTCACTAGAAAGAGGATGATTACTACAGTTCTCCACCCTAGACCCAAAAGCTATTTGTGAGGAGCATGGAAGCTACAAGCTAGCAGCCTCATTCTTGGCTGCATCAACAGAGAGACCTCTCGTGAGCAATGAACTATGGCCTTCAATTGCTGATCAAAAAAGTTCATACAGGGCCATTTTACATATGCTAATGTGAAGTAAACTCAATTAGGTCAAATATAAATTCCTCACAAAAGGTATTGAACTGGGAATAGAACCCCACCCCACCCGGCAAAGGCCCCCTCCCCTTCCTGACTCAACACTTTCATAGTAAATTAGATTTGCAGAGGAAAGGCAAAATATTAGCCATTAAATATTTTAACAAACAAAACCTAAGCCCTTGAATCAATCAAGTGCTAATCCCTGCCATCCATTTTTGTCGTGCTGATTACCATCTCGGGTCATTCTTAGTGCAAAACCCTGGATACAGATACAAATATACAGAATCATCTTGGATAAGGAAGGTACCTAATGTCAATCAATCCTTGACCCACTTACACGCAATAGCCTCCCCAAACCGAACTCCCTCATAGGAGTAAAAACCAACTAATAGATTAGAAGCACGAAAGGGAATCCTATCCTTACGCCAAAACAGCTCAGGCCAAAGGAACCATGGTCATTCCTACACTTAACTTAGTTCAAAGAACTTTCGCAACAGGCAAAACAGCAACTCTTATGCCCATTGTTAGGCTGAATAGTTGTGAGAATGTGACCATAATGCCTTAGAACCTTGTCATCAATATTCAAAGCTTGTGGTTATTTAGACATAACTATACAAAAAAATTTGTGGCCAGATACGGTTAGCCCATAGAGGAACTACTTTTTCAAATAAATAATGCATACCATAGTCAACTTCCAGATCCTCCGGATTTCTTTCCGCACGCAATTCCTCCAAGGTCTCAAACTTTAAGCCATCAAGAGGCCATGGCTCCCTGTTGACATACAACATTGTTGGAACGAAAGCTGGAATTCAGCTCAAATTCATATCAATATTTCAGAGAAAGGTTCATTTAATTGTTATAGATTGGTAAAAGTACTACAATGGCCTAAGATGAAATCATCAAAATTATCATTCCTAACCCTCTTGGTCGCACAAGCTTCAGAAAGAGGGTATCACGAAGAATATCAAAGGCTCAAATACTTATTTATCTATTTTCTTGGGGCGTCATTGCAACACTCACTCAATGATAAGCAACTCAGCAGCAGGTTTGGAAGGTCAAGATGTATGCTTTGTTGTTCCTATGCATCATTTTCTTTCACGATTGATACAACAACTTTTTTGATATTCGAATAATTTTTGCTCTCACATCCATAATATGCCTTTAAAACTATGACTTGATTCCAAATGTAAAATTTTAACCAACAAGAAAGGACAAACTGCCATCAGTTGGAAGAATACAGCATTGTGTGAGTAGAACGGATCTTGTAAGCACATTGCCAAAAGCTTTGGGGGCTTAGTTGCTAAGAGCTCCTCCGGCCTTCGCACACCGCACAAGTCTAATCCCACCGGGAGCAAGTATTCCCTATGATACGGAACATCTCTGGAAGCAATGTACACTGCCTCTGTCTCAGCCACAAATCTATCCCCCCCCCCCCCAAAAAAAAGTCCCTACCTAATGTAGCCCAGCATTGGCGGTGTTGGGCCTTCTTACCAATCCAAATTCTAAAAGCACCTATTATTAATTTACCAAACATATAGGTAACAATCAAACAATCAAACAGGAATTAATAAGTGAACACATAGCATATCAAGTGATTATTATTCCATTGATTGGTTGATTGAGTTTGAAGTACGAAATAATGCCCAAAAGCTACTCCACAGCTCAACTTGTTTTGTAATAGAGTTTCCGAAGTTCACCTTTGAAAAATGTATAGCATACTAAGATTCCATGGAACAAAATGCTACTGAAATTAACGTTTTAGACGCATAAAAGAAGACATTGCCAAAAAACAAGTTCAGCAGATAAGTATACAATCTTCTGCAGCGGTTGTGTAAAGAATACTCACTGTGGCCTTTTCCCTCGTCTAAATGCAACATAGGAAAACTTCTCGTCCTCAAAGCCACGCAAAGGTGCACTGCCTCTTCTCTGGAAAATGACCATAAATATGAATAGCAAAAAGTCAACACGCAGCAAACTAAGCTCGCAGACAGATTTTTTATGGGGCAAATGGCATTAAAGAAATATTCTGTTACTGATAAAAAAAACATCACAGATCAGTGTGATCAGCAATTATACTGAGTTCTGCACTTCAGGAGATTTGTAGGATTCAGCAGTAAGTTAAAATTTGAGCGATGAAACAAGCCATCACAAGAAATTTTTAGAGAGAAACATAAAAATCAAATTGAACAGGGAAGAACCTTATAAGCACGCTGTGTCTCTGTCCTTTCCATACGTTGAACAAAGTGACAATATTTTCCGGTCTTTGCTAGTGGACAAGGCCCATCATGTGGACACTGTAACAAGGGCAACATGGCACAATGTAACTGTTCCCCAGCATAACCTGGAACAGGAGGAAAATTGGGAGAAACCAAGAAGACTATACAGTCATACTCACAGGAGCAACTATAAATGCACCATCCCCAGAAGCCGCTGGACTTTCTGAAGATCCTTCTGAAGCATTCTTACGCTTACGTGATTTCTACAAAATGATAACCACACAGACAAATCATGTATTTAAATATCCAATGGAGTAAAGAACACAGGATAATTGAAATGGTGAATTATAGGAGCACGTGGAACCAAACTCTGCTACAGCTCCACACATCCAGCATTATTCAAATGGATGAACTTGGACCATGCATTAGAGCAGAAAGCTTACCCTCTTCTCCATCCATAAAATATGCGATCGCATCTGAGATATGATATTCGACCCTTCTGGTGTGCCAGGTTCAATCAGCACCTAACATATAATGGTAACAGGAGAATGTTTCCACAAGTCAAAAGCCCTTCCAAACTTTAGTAATGAAGTTAAATCGTAATATGACTCAACAGAACATTCAGCAAAACTTTCTCCTCCAAACAAATCTCAATTAATACCTCTTAGGATGAATCAGATAGCAAAATGACCACATCTGTTTTTCCAAAACAAACAATAAAAACATAAATGTACTCTTAATGATGAGAACAATAGTTACCAGAATATCTCCAGTAAGGTTCCATAGTTGACGCACTATAGTAATTCTATCCTTCAGCGATGGAATCTCTCCCAGAACATAAGACTTGAGTGGCCAGCAGGAAACAGCACAAGGTCATCAAAACACAGCCGGCAAAGATAACTTCCAGCAAATACTATATGTTCACTTATGCAAACACTATAATTGAAGTAGACGGTGTATAGGGTTATCATAACTCACAGCAATGACAAGGTCATGTGGCCTTTCAGACTTGTTGATATCCTGACTTAATGATTGAATGCTTCCATAGCTATGAATAAGAGGCAATTTCTTGATATCTAAACCAGTAGGGCATTTTTCATATCAGAATTAGGAGTATTTGTGGAGTTCCTTAATCCATAAGAAGGTCTAAGTTTCAGCAGCCACCTTGTAACAAGCCCAGACCAGCACGCTGCATGGATTGTGAAGGCTCAATCAAATTAACTCGTTCCACAGATTGAGGCCAAACATCTCTCAGAGCCCTGCATTTATTAGTACAACAGACCTGAAGAATTAGCAATTAGATGATGGCCAAAAGAAATTACACAACAGAGACCGACCATACAAGGAAGAAAAGGGGCTTCTCACCAGAAAGCAGAACCAGTACCCGACCCAAAGTCCAAGACTTTGGCAGGAGAAAAACTAGGCAATCTTCTTCGGATCTGAAAGGATCAAGAAAAACAAAAATTAACTATATAAGCAAAGTGGGGGTTTGGGCAATGATGCCATCCTCAAAATGAAAAATGGCAGAAGATGACTGAATGAGTTACCTCTCGAAGGATTCTATAACAGGCAGAATAAACGGCCGGCATTCGAGAGGCAACATAGGCAACAGTCTCATCATCTTTGTAGGTCAAGCCAATATCACCGTACGCACTCTTAATTTTCCACCTCTTGGATTGGTGTAGGGTCTTTAATGGGTCCTCAGCCAGCTCCTTGGAAATAGACATCGGAAGCATCCGATTCGCATCCTTGATGTCGCTGAAGGATTCCGATAACCTGAGTACCTTCTTCTTCATATGCCCCATTTCCTGCTCTGAATGAACAACCAACAGAATAAAAAAGGTCCAGAATTTTCCACAAGGACTAAGTTTTAGCAGGAGGAGAGAGAGTGCTGACCTCGGAGATACTTTTTGATGGCACGGTCAAGACGGACAGGAACTACATGGCATTTTGACGACTGCTTGGCGGCGGAACGCAGGAATGATGGGGTGATGGCCTTCTGAGCGGTCTCCGGTAGCAGGGCTGACATTGTTGCTCTTTGGAAGCAATGGGCGAACCAGGATTTCAAGGGAGTTGGAGTGGGGTCACAATTAACTATTAATCATCAAATGTGTTTAGAGATATGAATTAAGAATTAAAACTGACAAAGAACAGGCCTCCTTTAAATGATTTATTTGCTTCCCAATTAGCATGCTTCACCATTAGACAGACAGTGGACCACTACTGTCAAAACAATAGCATATGATAGTTAGACCTACACATTATGCCGGTGTTCCTCAGATACCTTTTTCTTTTTCAAGAATGCTTTGCTTTGCTTTTGTGATTAGACTACTCTATCAAATGCTAGAGCCCATCTTTCAATCCCATGGACAATTGTGGTATGGTTTGTTATGGTGCAGTGTACCTATACAAATCACTAAATCAAATGATATTGTCAACACTTTATTTATGTGGCAACCAATATCCAACTCAACGTAATCTCACCTCAACATTGCTTAAGCAAGTATCCAACTCCCTTAATTTAAGAAGTGAATCATGAACTAGATTAAACAATTTCCACACCGCCTTGTTCATCCCACTATCTACATCTTACCACTAGCACGACACAACACAAAGGAATCATCCATAAACTTCCTTAAGCATTTCAATCACCATCTCTTATCTTTGCCCATAGCCTAGCTACTTCACAATTCCATGTGTTCACTCATTATCCACAAGCTCAATTGCAATTTTAGGCACAGTTGGGGGAAGAGTGAATTACCTTGAAGAGATTGGAGAGGGAATTTGGGTGGGCAAGTTGATGAAGACTGAGAGATGGAGGCGGCTGAGGGGCGTCACTGTGGGCTTCCGGCGGCCAGAAGTAGGCGGACGGCGGCCCTGTTTTGGCTGGCGACCGAGAGGAACAGGGGCCCGGCGGTTCACGCGGACGCCGCGGCTGCTGGCGTGGGCGGTTGGCTGCGGTCGGTGAACGAACTGGGGCCGGGGAGGACGGGCGTTAGGGAGTTTTTTTTGGGGGGGGGGGGGGGAGAGGTGGTGGCGGGCTACTGGGCTAGGCAGCGAAGGCGAAGAGCCTTTGGTCTCTCTCTCTTTTTATGCTACAGTACTAGTAAAGCTTTTGCCTTCAATTCCCACTTATTTTATCAATTCGCTTGCCCAATTTAGTAAAGGGCTTTGTGGACTCATTTTGTTCTTTTTCTTTCTTTTTCTTTTGTATGTTGATAATCACTTTGTCATATTAATAAGACCTAATCTCTAAAAAAAAGTTTTTCACATGTATCAAGATTGACCACACACTTGACCGGACTGATTCGTTGATTTTATTCCTGTTCTTAGTTGTTAAAAAATTATTACAACTCAGTAAATTTCCGATCTTGCCTGGGTGCATACGTACGTTTATTGAAAACCTTTTAATTTTTGCATAATCATCTGATATTTCATAAACTTGAAAATAACATCGCAATTTTTTAAATCGTGCATTACTCTTTTTAACAATAAAAGGAAGAAAATGCACAGCTTACTGCTCCAAATAATCATAATTATATGCATAATGCAAGAGTTAAAATTAATTAAACATGAGTAGATACCCGGGCATTACACCATAGCCCACCAACACTACTGCCACCACTACCTGATGCCGGTGAACTCCATAATCCCTGTGATAACAATCAATGAAAATGCCATAAACCCTGAACCCAAACTCCTCCCACTTTCAAGTAATTGAATTACAGGATTAATTGCCTTGCACTACCTCCATTCTTCTTGTTTGTTTCCATCCCTAAATTTTTATCAAATTTATTCAACCCCCGGAAATTTGATTGCAAATCCAATAATTGAAGGGTGAGAGAACAAAGGGAGATTTAGAGGGGGGAAATTCGGGCCACACAGGGAGATAGGAGAGAAAGAGTTTGGGTTTGGTCACTAGTAGAGGCTGTGGATTTGCCCACAACCAATGGTGGTGGACATGTTGCGGGCTTTGGAATTAGGGGATGAGAGAGAGGGGAAGCGGGTCAGGGGGGTTTGGCTAGAGAGATGGGTGGTTGGGTGCTGGTTTGGGCTGGCATTACGTTGTGGCTGACACCGGAAGGGAAGTAGTAGTGGTGGCACTTAGCTACTGGTGGTGGTGCTGGTGGTTGGGGGAGGGGGCGTGGTAGTGACAGTGGTAGTGGTATGGGGTTGGGTGGGTTAAGTGTTGTTTTCCTTTTTTCTATAATCATCATCGTCATCATCATCAAAACAAAAATGAAAGATTACCTGCTGCCCGGTTGTTAGGTTACAAAGTGCTATTTTGGGGGGGGGGGGGCCAATCTAAACTTAGTGTTAATGAAGATGAAAAAAAATAACTTAATTGAATGCTATTTTAAGAGATGAACTCTTGTTTTCCTTCCTTTTTTTTTTTGGTAAATTTTGGGGTGGGGGGAATGTGAAAAATTGAATGTTCGTATTGGTGGAATTTTGGGTTTGGGGCGGAGGGGACGGGGGTGGGGGGAGATGGGGAAAAATATTTGGGTGGTGGGGAATTTCAAAAAAATAAATAAATTTTGTGGGAACCTGAGAACAAGACTTCAAACAACCTAAAAGAAATTAAAAAAATTTTATGGTGAGAATTTAATGGGATATTTTTCACAGTAAGTGTAACAGCAGGAAGGCAATAAGAAATATAAAGTAGTGAGAAACTAGTGGGAAATTTTTTAGTGTATTTTTTTAGTGAAAATTTTGATTATTTTTTGTGATTTTCAAGTGAGAATCAAATTATTATCTCTGAGTCGTCTTATGATAGCTTAACTTGTATCAAGCGAGATACTAAACCAGCGTCCTTGGGTCCCAGAATTAAGTTTAAAGTTTTTAAAGTAGCTCCTCACCATACACATAACTATATACGTACATGTTTATTTATATGTAATTGCATACACATATATCATGTACGCTAATACGCATACCAAATTATAAACGTATGTTATGAAAGCATATGGTCTCCTATTGAGTCAACCTTCAAATTTGAATAACCATGATACAATGCTTCAAAAGGATCTTTCTAAGCTACTCTACACCGTATGGTACTCTAAATCAGATAGTAAAAGTATTACAAGGGATAAATTTTACGTAAACTTTATTAGTTTAACCCTCAAAATCATAGAAATCAACTGCATAGCAAACTTTTTCAAAGTACAGGTTAGAACCAAAATCTCATCAGGAAGGGGAGCGCCCACAATGAAAACCTTGCAAAACAATTAGAACTTCCACCTTCGGATCAACCTTCCGTCCAAACCAACAACAACAACTCCTATTGTGGGTCCCACTTCGTTAGGGTCTAGGGAGATCCAACTATAGACAATTTTACCTCTATAGATATTTCTACTCGTAAAGAGGTTGATTCCAAGAAATCTAGTCCAAACCACTTTTAGATTTTTTTGAATTACCAACGCATATATCGCTTAGGAAAGCGTGTTTTTTAAGAAACTATTTTAGGCCAAAGATAGTTTAAACCAATATTCAAAACCCAAAATTCAATCATAGAAATCTCATGTAGCTTTACTCCCATAGCCTTAAAGCCGTACAAATTTAATGCCATTAAATCTTTGGCTCTCAAAAGAAAACAATTGGAACTTAGTTTGGCCAGAAGCAGATCACTCAAATTAAAACTTTGAAATCAGTGTGATTTGTGTAGAGAAAAGATATTAGAGGTATTGAGTGATAACCCAATCAAAGCACAAGAAAGGATTGATCAGATCGAATAAGCAGTCATAATTGAGCAGTTTAGGCTCAAAAGTAAGCTCAATAAAGCCTAAATAAACTGAAGCCTTGAGTGTAATTCCTGCGTGTGTAAAGGAAAGACTTAGCCAAGATATCGTAAATCTACAAGGAACTGGCAAAGATCTTTGAGCCTGAAAAAATTGGGATATAATCTATATCTATAAAGATATGGAATCTTAGTTAAATTGTTCTAAGAGGACTATCCTAAATCCCTATATGAACAAGCCATGCTCAAGACAAAAGGTAGATCAAATTTACTTTCCTAAGCTATATTATGCTTATAGTTCTCTCCTAAAATGCTCCATGACTTGAGCATCAGAGGCCCTTAAAGAGAAGAAACTCCTCACTCGTTGAGAGTTGTTTTGTAGGTAATCCTTGAATGGTGGTACAAGTTTCTAATAGTTCTCAAAGAACCTCAAAAACTCTATATTGTGCTAAAACATTTGGTGCCATTGTGGGGAACTTGGAGTTGAGAAAAATATGACCCAAAGATGGTGATAAGGGAAAGAGCACTACTCTTCCTAAAAATGAAGATCTTGATGCTCAGGCCTCTGGAAAGGATAACTTTATCGTAGTGGACGCCTCAAACCAAGAATATACAACTCCCCTAGAGCAAGGACACCTATCTCCTAGGTATTCTCATGTCCTAGAACAAGTAGGCGATGCTCTGCAAACGATAGAGGAGTTAATGACATTAAAAGCCAATAAACCTATGTCAATCGTAATGACATATTTGGATGATTTTTTTTACTTCTCAAAGAAAGTCAAAGAAGGGTTTCCCTGAGATATTGTCTGTCAAAGATTGAATAGGAAGTACCAAAACTTGAAAGGAACTTTTCCCTAATGATTCAGATGAAAGGGACCTTGAGAACATACCTTCCTATGTATTGAATGAATAAAGATGAATATTTGAGGGAGACCTTGAACAACAAAAAGGATGAGGAGGAGAAATCCTTACAGAGTAGTCAAGCTAGGTCTCACCAAGAGGAAGACTGGTAAGAAAATTCATAGCAGTTGAGTTCAAACTCTGTGAAAGTTGTGTCGTCTCAACAACAATCAAAGGAAACATGCAAGAAGACCCTCAATCAAGTTGCTTCATTAATGGGCTACCCCCAGGTCAAGATACCCTTTAACAATAAGATTTAGGAGGCTAAACTCCCAAAGAAGATCAAGGTGCCAAACTTAGGGTAGTCTGATGGGATTGGGGACCTTGAAAAGCACCTTGATCCTTACTTAATTCAGATTTATCTGCAATCATCATCCTTAGAGGCTATGATGTTCAAATACTTCCCTGCTAATCAAAAGGGAGTAAGCTTGGTCCAATAGGTTGCTCCAAGATCCATTAAATCTCGAAATGATCTTTCCATTAAGTTTAGAAGCCACTTTGTTAGAAGAAGAAGTACTCAAAAGTCTGGCTGCAAAACTAGCGAACTTGGCTCAAAGAGATTAGAAGACCTTGTCTAAGTGTGTGGAAATTCACTCATGAGAAACTCTTCGTAGATGGTTTTAAGCAAGATGTGGCCTTAGCTTCCTTTAGCAATGGGGTAAGGCACAAAGGCTTACATGAAAAGTTCATTATAGAACAGTCAGCCACCTTGGAAAAAGCCCTGAAAGTGGCAAAAATTGAATGAGAAGCAGAAAAGAGAATTACAATTTTCTTTCACTAAGGCACCAAGAACAGGAAATTCCGAATCAGTTAAGGGTCAGATAATCAAGTAGTGTAAGAACTCAAAGATGTGCAAGTTGTTGGAGTATGATTTTAGGGAGAGCAAGTTCCATTCTCCAAGTAGTATTACGAAGATGTTTCAGAGCTTACTTTTCTTCTTATAACCTCAAGGTGATTCTTACACTCGGAGATCAGCTTTTGATGCCATGCTTGTGGGTTGTATACCTATGTTTTTCCATCATGGGTTAGCATATACTCAACACACATAGCGTCTTCCTAAGAATTACTCTAGTTACTCAGTGTTCATTTCTGATAACGATGTGAGGAGAAGGAAGGAGACAGTCATTCGCCTAATACCAAAATTAGTATATGTTGATCCTAGGTCCAAGCCGAAGACCCTTGAAAAATGCCTTTGATGTATCAGTGCAGGTAGTTATAGACAAGGTTAAGAAAGAACATTATTTAAGGTAGGGCAAAGTACGATAACTTCGTGGAGGAGAATAATTGGAGGTATGCCCTTCTAAAAGAAGGGCAACGAGAGGTAGGAGCTCATGAATAAGGCCCCTTCTTCTCTAAGCCTAAAGAGGGTGAAGAAGAATCTAGTACTGGTTCTTCTGTGGAGGTTGTCAAGAATTCCTGGAAGAATGAGCAAAGAAGTCACTTGACATAATGCTAGATACACATATGCCGCTAACATTCAATAACCTGAATAGACACATTCTACTATCCCGGTATAAATAGAAACATCTCGAAACTCTATGTCCTAAATTTTATTGTTCAACAAACATTTGACCCTTAAGCACTACCCTAAGAGGGATTTTAGGGTACTAGTCTGGTTTGGTTTGGTTCGATCATCTAGTTTAAACATGTTATAAAAGATCCTGAACTTATCAAATTGAATAGGAATGTGTGTGTAACGCCCAGGCTTTGTTTAAAAAAAAAAAAAAAAGTCAAAGTCAACTTTTTTTTCCTGGGTCAAAGTCGGTTTGACCATTTATAAAAGGGGGGGTGGGGTTTGTTTTTTTTCTTCAAAACACACGCACGGGGCAGAGAAGGAAAAGAAGAAAAGAAGGAGAAGAAAAGGAGAAGAAAAAGAGGAGGAAGAAGAAGAAGGTGGAGAAGAGGAGTTCGATTTTTAGTTTCGATTTGCAGATTAAGGTGAGTAATTCTTGTCTTTCTCAACCTAAAATTGAATAGGGAAAGATTAATTTGTGGATTTAGGATTCGAATTTGGGAATCAATTGAAGTTATGAATTTGATGTTTTAAAGCTTAGTAGATTAAAACCATAAATTCAATTGTTAGAAACTCACCCTTAAAAGTTGTATGTTTATTTACGATTTTTGAATTCTATGGATGTTGTGAATTGAAACTATGGATTTTTGGATTGGTTATCTGTATTTGGTTGAATAATATGGTAGAAAAATAGGATGGGATTTTCGGAGTTTTGTAGAACTCAGGAACTGTTCGAATTTCTGGGAATTATGGGATTGTTGGAATATTCTGAAATTTTTACTGTAGGTTCCCCAAGATATTAGGCAACTTCTGGTAAAGTTTCATGAATTTTAGATGTGTATTTTAGAAGTTATGAAATTTAGAGTGAAACTGCCCTGTTGTTGAATGCAGAAATTCAGATTCTGTTTGAATTATTGTGAGCTATTGGATTGTCTACAACTTATGAAATTTTTACTGTAAACTTCTGAGTATGACTGGAAAATTCCTGTAAATTTTCATGAATTTTGGATGTGTAATTTAGATGTTATGAATTTTAGATTGAGACTGCCCTATTTTAGTACCTGATTTCGGTTACTGTTTTCATTTGTTATGAACGGTTTGCTTGGAGAAAAATTATCAAAATATTACTGTAGATTTCTTATGATATGGGGTGATTTCTGGTAAAGTTTTGTGAATTTTGGTGGTGTATGCTGTGAGTTATGAATTTTTGAGTTATACCTCGTTTAGCATACTTATGGATTATTTGTATGTATAATCCATAAATTAGGTAAGCTGCCTAAAAATTCTGATTGTGCGATGAAGTTTGGGGAACTTGTGAAATTATTTTGAATGGAATTATATTTTGTTTTGATTACGTTTTTGTTCAAACTGTGGGGTTTGAATTTATTTGAATATATGATTTCATTAAGTTATGTTTTTGGGGAAAAAGATTCGTGTCTTGTCTGAGGCTATTACAGAGCGTTCTAGAGCTATGGCCATAGAAGTAGTTGTCTTTGTGTTTGGAGCTGTGTGAGTCATTGGTTGGTACCTTGAGTGGGCACTGTCCGGTCAGCCAATTGACTCCTCAGTTTGTGTTATTTGGGAGCTGTGCGGGTCCCTGGTTCTCCAGGATGTGAATTTGACTCCTCAGTTTGTGATTTGAGGGCATCTACGTACTTTAGAGCGTTGGGTCCCTGGTTGGTACCTTGAGTGGGCATCGCCCGGTTCACCAGGATGTGTGTTGTGACCCTTGTGTTGTGATGGTTCTTTATGTGAGTCATGAGTTGATTTCCCCTAAACTAAAAGTTTTGTATTCAGTTAGGAATGTGTGATGTGTTGTGCAATTGGTTTTGGCTTGGATTTTTGGACTTTGGATATGATATGGAATTGGGTTTCGTTTGGATTTGGTTTTGATGTTGTAAGACACATGTTATGTGCTTATGGTATGTGAACTTTTGTGATAAAGTTGCTTTGATGCGTGTGCCAATTGTGGTTATGGGCGGGCCGTTAGGTTGTTTAGCAGGTTTTACTTTCTTTTGGACTCCAGTGAGGACTATGAGCCTAAAAGACATGATTGGTATGGGACAATCATGGTTAGTTTAGTGAATAAACTAACAGCAAAGCTTGTTCGAGGGCTCAAGTGTAAACGTGAGTCCTTGAAACGTACCTGGTATGGGACATGTGCGGCTAAATTAATCTAATTGCCTACCTCATAACAGAAATGTGTGTGCGTTTGTGATATTTATGACCATATTAAATATGAACGATATAAGTGCATTTTTTATTTTTGCAACCTATGCGTATCCTCTTATCGCCCCCTATATGATATATGAGATGTTATGTTTATATGTCATAAGATACGTGTACTGTGCGCCTATGTGTTAATCGGTTAATGTGCAAAGTGTAACAACGGGGAAGGTAATGGTTATTCACTGGGCTCGGGGAGCTCATGACCTCACCATTTTTCAGGTTTTGAAAGCGAGAAGGGACCACAGGAGCATTAAAAGAACTCATTTGGACCTGGAGGGCTCGTTCTATGTATATGTTATGGATTATGTTTAGTAAATACAGTTCTGTATTTTGATTTGTAAGAACACTGGGGATACGGTTTAAGTATGTATGCGATGTATGTTTTAGATTGACCTTTCTGAACTTCAGTTAGATGTCTATAAGAGCTTCCGCTGCTATCTCTTATGATCAGGTTTATTAAGGTCAATAAGTTCATAGAGCCTTGTGGGCGCCCCTGACTGAGCGTCCACGGCGGTGACGCGCCTGCCCTTTCGGGCGGGGCGTTACAGTGTGTTCCTCTTTACATAGTTTGCTTAGTGACACATTGTAAGTTATATGATATATCTACCCTTGTAATGCAATCTGGCCTTAGTTTTTGAGAATTCATTTGGTATTCGTGGACACTTTTCTGGGATTGCCTTTGGCAAGTGTTGAATGGTTTTATCTACTATTATTTTAGTTGAAAATGATGTTGGCCTTCAATGGTAGAAAATGCATTTTATATATCTATTAGCCCTTCAATGATCATGAATAATGAATATGATTGCTTGTCTCTGCAAGTATAGATTTGAAATTTGGAAAAATATGAGTAAGGTGAATCATAAAGAAGATAATAAGGCCTAGAAGTTGTAATAGTTGGAATCCACATGAACGTGATTATGTTTCGTTGAATGTAATGCAATCATAATTACATATTTTATGGTAATCAGAATTACAAAATAGTTATTACTTGCAATATTCCCTTGCCAATATAATTACTAATTTATTTACATTACAAGGTTGTTTACATCTGACTAAATATTACCTAATTGTTAGATTGAAATGAATTTGAATGCAAAGCACATGTTGGAAACCCCTTCATTGGGATCAACCTTTACATTTCTTTTGGAAGGGGACAAAGAGAAAGAAAAAGGATATATCTCCTAAAGACCTAAAGAAAAAGTAACAATATTAGATCAATGTTAATAAAGATTATGATCAAATTTAGAGTATTGGATCAATTACGAAAAAAGAATTAGATATGGATAGACTAGCTGTGTGGCTATCAAGGATTAACTAATAACTAATTATAGCATGAATACTGTGCTTCGCAGGCATTTTTGTTCATGCTTATCTAATAATAATGAAGTGAAATTAATTTAGCATTGTTTGTATCTAAGATATACTAAAATACACAATACTACTAGAAATAATTAAGAATTTATAATAAATACAAATACAATTATAATAATTTAAAATTAAAGAGTTTTCAATCTTAAATTTTAACATAAAATTTATAATATTCTTGGTTCATGATTTAAATTTTATATTTTGCACAAGTTTTAAGAAAATACTAACACAAAATAAATCTATAATTTATATGTTATTGTCTTTTAAAAATAAAATTACAACTTTTATTTTGGTCATGTGGCTCATATTTTTATGTATATTATCTAATATTATGGTTGAATAACTTATAAAATCATATGTATCGCCATTTTGGAAAACTTGGTATCTTATCATCACTTTAAATTTCTTAACGAATATTGTTTTTTCGTTAATCTAACTCTCTATTGAGATTATTATGAACATTTAGCTCTTGTCATATGTCAACATGAATAAAATTTGGTTGCACCTAAATCAACTGCTCTAAAATGGAGATTGACATCACCAACACAGGCTAATTTAAGTAATTTAGTACTTTTTTTCCCTTAAATAAGATTTCGGATTCAAGTCTTGTGAATAGAAAACATCTGTAATGGAAGAGCTCTAACATTTATTGACCCAACAGTAGCCCAACTATAGTAAAATAGATGATCCGAGACCAAAAGAATAAACATTGATATTTGATTAAGAGCAACTGATTACTCTAGAAAATTGCCAAATAAAGTTAATTAAATCAACCAAAATCGAGCAACCTATCCACAAATTCAAATAAACAACATAAATCATAGTAGTGTTAAATATTGATAAAAATGACTTGAAAAATATAAAAGCGAACTCAGGAAAAAACCTATAACAATTTCAATTGAAAAAGTAAATGTAAATACCAAAGTCTCCATTATTAATTTGTAATCTTAGGCCCTGTTCTTTTCAATGGGAAATGATGGGTGTGGGATGGGTGAGTGTGGGAAGGGGGGGGAAGGAGTGGTATTTTTTTTTAAGTGTGGGAAAGGGGGAGAAGGAGTGGGTGAGAGTTGAATAAAAGAGTGTGGGAAAGGGGTGGAAAGAGTGGGAAAGGGGGGGAAGGAGTGGTATTTTTTTTAAGTGTGAGAAAGAGTGGAAAGAGGGGGAAGGAATGGGTGGGTGTGGAAAGGAGTGGGTTGGGTTCATTAAACCATGAAAAGAACAGGGCCTTAGTATTCGTCACTTATCCAACAACTATATTATTGCAAAATCAGAAAAGAAATGTGGAAAAGTAGGCCAGGGAAAAGAATTAAATATAAGCCTCCAACTGATTGATCCAAAGCCAACCTTTATATAATATTCTTCATAGCCAGTAAATCATCCTTATCAACATACGATTGTTCGATTGTTGTCTTCCTTAATATTATTCTTTTGCTTTCTATAAATTTTATCTAGAAAGGAAGAAGGGTGAAGATGATCATACTTTTAAGCCCTTAACCCTTTTTATGTATTCAAAAATTTTATCAACATACAATTCACCCCTTGGGGTGCGGCCATTCTCCGAACCCTGCGTGGACGCGAGATGTTTGTGTACCAGACTGCCCTTTAAAAACTCCATTTGACAATGAATGATTTGTTAATATGGTAGACTTTTTATTTACTTTCGAATAAAGAGGCTTTGCATTTTGGATTTTTGATAATATTACAGGGTGTGATTCTTAGACTTCCTATTAAAATCAAACAAGCATTGCATTTTTTTTAGTAACATAAAATTTAAACCTAAAAAACTGAGAGCATGCAATGGTACTATGATAAATGTCAATCCACCATCAATTGATTCACTTTTATATATGCCTATATAAATATCGATTTGAAAAACCATCTATACCAAAAGCTTAAATTCATAATGAAAAGTCTAGGACTAATTTTTTAATACACTTCAATTGCATCACTTTATACACACACCTTTTAGACCTTGTACAGCAAAAATTAGTAATTTAGGTAGTGCATAGATGTTCCGGTCCATTTGAAGCCGAACCCCCTTTTTTTAGACTAAGACCTAGATGAGTTCTAAGCCCTTTGGGTATGTGAAAATGGGAGATGGCCCTAGACCCTTTGGTCTGGCGAGTGTATATCATTTTACTACATGAGAGGTAGCTAACGTTGTATCCACTACCCTGTTGAATATTATTGCATATTTGTGGTAGGATAGTAGCAAATACTATCTTTTGACATGAAGAGAACAATTTGTCTTTGAGGTACAATATCTAACGACATAAACTATAAATGCCCTTAATTCTTACAAACCAAATGACATGCACTGATTGGTCGGGTACTCACGTGGTAACTTTGGAACGATTGAGAGAGACAAAAAGAGGGATGAATGTGAGAGAGCAAGAGTAGAGGACTAGGAAGCAGCTAGGCAGTGAGGTGAAATTATTGGATATGCAGACTTGGTAAGTTAGGACTAGTAACTTAGTATTCAATGTTGTTCCATTAAATAAAAAAACATTATTAGGTCTTGAGTGGGTCTTGGGCCGAATTTGCATCTTAATTTTGTAGACGTGGACCTATATCCGACTTGGAGCCACTTGGACCCAAACCATCTTAAGGCATACCGGGTCCTATTTGATTAGAACCAATCCCTTTAATTTATGATAGATCTAGCAAAATCGGGAAGTTAATTCTTAAGTACCCTAACGTGGGATATTAATAATTCAAGACTTGAGTTTCTGGAGTGAATATTTTAGTACCTCGAAGTCTAGTGACTGAGTTTTTAGTACCCTCCATAATTTCTTGACCCTCTAAACTTTTGAAATTTGCATTTTTAACCTCAATACTGAAAAACTTACTTTCGAAAATTTTAATTTTATGCATGCGTCATTTCTCTCGTAAGTACTACTTGATGGCTCCTTTCACTTGGTATCAGAGCCATGTGATCAAAATAGTTAAGATAGTTAAGTTAATAGTTAATTAAGCTAATTAACCGTGTTTAATGCTTAAAGGATCATCTACTTGTCCTGCCCTTAATTATTCACATATTGTACACTCACTAAAAAGAACCACTTCAATAGCACCTCAATTAAACTATATCACTAATATAGTTTTAGAATTAAAAGTCGAATTAGTAAAAATTAAGACTGAAGTTAAGGAGACTAAGAACCAAATGTATCTAATCCATCTTTCTTTAATTAATGAGATTAGACATAGTGAAAAATCTAATTTAAGTATTAGTACTTTATTTCAGCATAAGTCTGTTTTCCCAAATCTGAAAAACAAAAAACCATTTCCTTTGTATGATATAAAAATCTAAAAATAAATAGGAGAAAAAACTACTGAAAAATCATATAAAAAGGTAGGGAAAGAAGAAGAAGAAGAAGTATAAGTAGTATAATCTTGAGGAATCACGGAATGTATTTGATAAAGAACAAAACTCAGAAGAATTAAACAAAATCATGGGCGTAATAGTTGAAAAACAAGATGTATTATCTGATGACAATGAATAGACAAATTATATCTAATTAGAAGAAGAAATATATCAACAGATGCACCTAATTAAAAACAGGATCTCATCATTGTTCCTTTAGAAGAAATTAGGAGGAGATTAGATAAAAAAAAATAGGTAAAATGATATTTGACGATAAAATCAATGAAATTGGAGAGAACTCGACATAGATAAAATCGAGTCTAACCTAGTTAACAATATTGCTCCTAAATCTGAAGAATTTGATGAACCTTGTATAAGAAATAGTCATTTTATGAGACTCAGATACGTTCTAGCAGGATGTACAATAAATTTTTTCTTTAGGTTTATCCCAAGAAAAATCACGTCATTTAAAGAGAATGTCTACATCCAATTAGTCAAACAGGATACATCTTAAACATCGATGGAGCCCGCAATAGGAAAGAAATATTTGAGCACTGGAAAAGGGGTATGAATAGTGTACTGAACTTGAATATCACATGGTATGCTGAGAATTTCCTAAACTATATCGAACATAGTTTTTCTGGCACTATAACTGATTAATATGACTTACTAGATGAGGAAGCTAAAAATGTATTAAGAACGATGAAAACACCAACTGCTATGTTCAAAACATTATGTAAGGAAATTGAAACTGAATTTATCAAAGTTAAACTTGATTCTGAAGAAAAGGTCAGAGAATGGCAAAGAAATATTAATAACATAGAATTGTTGGATATGAGATATTTGGAGAACTATATTGCTAAATTTAGTCAATATTATTACAAAGTTGGATATAATGAAACCAATTTTGGTATGTTTTATGATAAATTACCATGTCCAATCAATTCTATAATAAATGAAAAATACATAACTTGGTGTGATACCCTTAGTACAAGAATCTCTTATTTAAGAAAATCGGTCAATGAGTGTCTTGATCTCCAAAAATAAAAGAAAATGAAGAAACAATTTCTAACCTATTGGGACAATTTTCACCAATGGGGAAAGGAACTTTAGAAGAGAAGACAAAGAAAAATTTTATAAGAAAAAGAGCTTTAACAAGCAAAGGGGAAAGAAATATAAAATAAAATATTATAAAAAAACCAAGCCCTAAAAAACCAAGAGTTTTTAAGAAAGTCGATTATTGTCCTACAGGGAAAAACTACTATAAGTGCTAGGCATGCAGAATAGTAGGCCATTATGGAAACGAATGTAAAAACAGGAAGAATAATAAGCTTATAGAAACTTTGGGTAGTCTTGATTATTTTAAGCCTAGTTAGGAAGAAACACTAGATCTAGCCCTTAAAAACAACAAACGAATTATTGAAATTGTATTGGAAGATAAATATGAAGAAACTGATTATAAAGAAACCAGTCATATAATGGAAAGTAGTTCAATTAGTCTTGGTGATCTTCACGGAGAAGAATTTGTTGTAGATAATGAGAATGAAGAAGTCAAAAGAGATTGGGTTCTTCCTATAATTCAGAAAGATATGATCTATAAAAAATTCATCTTTCAATTAAAGAGTAAGTACGTATGTAAAATGACAGAAACAGATCTAAAAATAAAAGACTGTGAGTATGATGTGGGAGAAGTGAATCTTAATAATTGAAAAAATATACTTAAGCATAGCAAAGATAGAAAGTATAGTTGTATCCATGTTGAAAGTATCCAAGTTCAAATCACTCCATTACAGTATTATGGCAAAGATATTGGTCTTTATGCTATACTGTGTGATATCAGGTGTACCAAATTTAATAATCAAGTTACCATGGGGATTAAGACCAATTTATGTAATGAACCAGTAGGATTCGATTTCCTACCTGGATATTTTGTAAGCCTAAAATATGAATTTGCCAAAAACTTCCTATCCTTTGAAATAAAAACAATTGGGATGGATATGAAAAGAGGAGGATACTCACTGAGGATATTTTGGAAAATAATCTGCAAACTAGATAATATTATACATACAAATGTTAAGATAACAATAATAGAGGTAGAAAAATTCAAAAGTCCTACTCCAATGCATAAAAATTCAAAGGATGAAATCCAATTTACAGGGCATAAAAGTCAATAGGTCTTGGATATATATAGCTTTGCTAATCCCACAAAAATCAACAAGAAAAATATAATAAAAATTGACGAGAATGGTAAAATTACCATTAAACCTCAATTGTTAAGAAATTGAGTTTTTAGGTCTAGAAATAAAAGCTCGACAGATTATCATACAAAAGCATATTCTAGAGAAATACAAAATTTTCCTGAAAAGATTGAAGGTAGGAGACAATTAGAAAGGTTTCTTAGACGTCTTACCTATACTTTGGATTTCATTAAAGGTCCAACTAAATTGAGAAAACTATTGTCGCAGAAACTCAAGAAAGAAGTAAATTGGATATAGACCACTAACGATTCAAAGATTGTTCAAAATTTCAACAGATGTATAAAAATCTTCTTGTTCTTAATTTTTCTAATGAAGTAGATAAATTCTTGAGACAGATGCCATCAATGAGGGGAGTACAGTACTCAAAATCAAAGAAGGAGAAAAACTCTGTAAATATTCCAGTGGAAGTTTTAATAAAGCATGATGTAACTATCCTACGATGGAAAAAGAAATCTTTACAGTCATAAGGGGAATTGAAAAGTTCTTAATTTTTTTAGCATCGAAATATTTTCTTATTCGAACTGATTGCAAATGAATACTTGGTTTTGTGAAAAAGAATTTATCAAACATGCAAGCATAAGGGTGACTCCCGTATTAGCAATTATGGCTTAACTAGTTTTCTTTCTCTATTGAACATATACAGGGATCGAAGAATTCTCTGATAGATAGTTTAACTCGTTAGCTTGCCAATGGTGATCATTAGAGTAGAACTCCTGCTATAAAATGAGGAAATCCAAAATGAAATGTCATTACTATTAGAATGGGTTTCTCCTTTGAGTATAATCCTTATAGATATTTTGGAATTCTATACAAAGGTTAGATTACGCTTTGGTCTGCTATCTTCAGTTATCTAATAGCACAAAGATTCAACGTTTTAGAACTATAAATGAATTACCTTAAGGTGTTCTTATGATATTTAGGAAAAAATAAGATCCTATGTTCAAGAAAAAGAGTTCAATGACTAGTATGTAGCCTGTTCTGACTACTATAATAATTATTCTTATGATATTTGGGGGTCATGGAGTACTTGATTTTCTTTCCTGATAGATCTAGAGTTGGTGGTGTTAGATTCTCAGCAAATTCAATCTCTGCAGATGACCCCATCATGGAAGCATGGGATTATGAAATGATAGCTTACCTCATGGAAACCCTAGACCCAAAGTACCCATTCTTCTTAAGAGTAACTAAGTTTCAACAATGCATGTTTAAAATGATCCATTGAATTCTCACATTCTCTGATGGTCCAACAAAAATTCCATACAATAGAAGTCTGTATGTTGAGGGACATTGTGCAATAATTGAGTAAGGAAATGGAAACGCCAAACCAACTCATTATCTTGTTCAAATTAGTTGATTTAGACCATCCCAATAACCAATGTCAAGAATTGTTTCAAAATGACAAGAAGTTGTTAGTGATCATGCCTTAGCAAGAGCCATTGGGTTTTACAACATTTATCATCAAATGTGGGTATTGATTGAACAAGGAAGAATACTAATGCATTACAGGAACACCACTTTCATTTATCAAAATGATTTCAGCAAGTACATGAAGCTAGAAGGAGCCACTTCAGAAGTTGTCTTTGATTATCTCTTTGATGTTGGAGCTGAAAAATTCTTATCAGAAAAAGAAAAGAAATATTTTCATGAATTATTTGAAAAATAGAACCCAGAGCATCTTCAATTTAATGATGATTTTGATGATTATCTGGATAATAATGGACTAGAAGACATCATTTGACAAGAAAGCATGCAGACCCTCTATATGGATGACTAGTCTTGTCAAGATTAAGTGCCCTGAAAAAGATGTTGCACCATTATTATATTTTGTCAAGTGTCAAGTCAGTAAAATAATGCAATCTAACGTATCCATATGAGTGCAGCTATAGCCATCTGAAAATATCAGTGTATATTGTAACAATTAGGGCATCCTATGTAGTCCAACGTCTTTATAAAAGAAGAACCAGAGTGCTGAGAAGGAACACGATCATTTAAGCATTCTTGAGCAAAAGAGAAGTTGGAAATTTTCATTTCTCTATGTGTAGGCACCTCTAATGATCTTAGTAGTTTAAGTCCATTTTCATTCTTTCCATTATAATATTTTTACTTTCAAGCTTTCAATAAAAGAAGTCTCCTAGCAGGGAACATTATTCAATCCAACCTATGTCTTAAATATTATAATTTCTTGATTAAAGTTCAACTATCCTTGAAAGTATTAAAAAAAAACCTTGATTAGTGACTATGGTTTGAGGTCGGAAACGAATTGGTTCTTTGTGTGCTTGATCTAAGAAAAGTGTGATTGAGATTAGCAATACCTATAAACTGGAAGTTAGAGGAATGTTAGATCTGATGCCGACTAAGTTCAGGTAATGGTTAAAACTCTCTAATTAAGCTTTAGTATGTTGCTAAGCATGGTTGGCCTATAACCATAGAAAATACAATATTTATGATAAAGTAGTAGATTATGATAACTAGTACCAGTAAAGTTATTATAAGAAGTTTAATAATTCAAAACAAGCATATTTCCTAAAAACCCCTAAAAATAGTTTATTTGCATCTTTTACCCAATTCTGGGTTATTTTCGTAATTCAAAAAAGTTTTTGGTCAAAACTGAGAGAAGAAATAGTGCAGGAGATATTAAAAAATTAAAACAGCCGTTTGGAAGGTAGTAAAAAATCAAAACATTAGACCTCAGGGTACTAAAAAATTAAGTCAAAAAAGTGAGGATTGAAAAAAAATCAATGACACAAATGTCAAAATACTAAAAAGTCATTTACGCAGCAAAATATGGGTCGGGCGTAGTTGGAATTACTACCATCCTTTTAATTGATCATCCTAAATAAACTATATGCTAACTTTAAAATGGCAATGACATGGCCTTACCTTTTTTTTATTTTAATAATATATGTAGTAAACTTTTCCACTAAAAGGCCCATGTGCGGCATAACCAAACTAAAAAAAGACCAGTTCTAGAGGTTCTAAGGTCTAATAGCTAGAAGTAAATGTATGTGTATTAAGAAGATCCGAGGAGCATGAGCCCCACGTGCATAGGACAATAGGGAAGGCCAACGATAATGCTATGCAAAATGGCTTCTTAGAACTGGAGCATGTCAAAATAAATGCACCCAAAAACCTCTAGAAATCTCTCTAGAACATTCACAGTTATTGACATGGTCCACCCATCCTATTCACTCCCATGAAATCTCTCTCCCTCTGTGTGTGTGTTTGAAACCTTGTTCCTAAGTCAAAATCACCAATGAAGTATTTATATACTGCAATCTTCTTCCGTATATATTTCAAAATAATTCATGCACGTAGTATCAACCCCAACCTGAACTTCTCGTGAAGGCTCCAAATACACTTGTCTCTCTCTCTCCCCCACCTCTCTCTCCCCGTTCTGTCTAAGCTCCATTTTCTCCCAAAAGGATTCATATCCTTGTGAAGAAGCTCCACTTCTTATTTCATGGGTTTCATATTCCATCTCTAAGCACTTCTTACACATTACATTATTTTGAATTTTCTCAGCAAAACCAAACCCAAAACCCCCTCAAATATCCCCATCCCTAATGAGGATCCACATCCATGACCTGAACCCATTTTGATTCCAAGCTTGCCCGTACTCGAAAAAGGCATCGACCCCTAAACTTTCCTTTTTGTCTCTACCCTTTTCTTCTATGTGGTTTCTCTTAATGCCCATTTGCTTCTCCATTCCTACATTGTCTACCTCCACCCTCACAGTGCAATACCTTTGTCTTACTTCCCCTCCAAGCTTCAACGCCACCTCTCTTTCCTCCAGAGAATTGTGCTTTGTAGTACTTATGAGGAAGGTGATGCTTTGACTTCTTCTTGCCTTCTTTATGTTTATCGTTCATCAATACAGGGCTTCACAACTCTTTTCTTAAAGCTAGAGGCCCAGTTATTAAGGAGCTTTCCTGATTTCATATCGATTCAGCCTGATAGGATGCTTGAGCTTCACATTAATTACTCTTACAAGTATCTAGGACTTGACACTCCTAGAGTTGGAACCAGGTTTAGGACCGAGTTTGGTAGGGGGATAATCATCAATGTACTTGACATCAGAGTGTAGCTTGAGAGCTCGAGCTTCAATGATAGAGATATGCCCCTATCTTTAAGGAAATGGAGAGGGGTGTATCAAGAAGGATAGAACTTCAACTCTTCTAATTGCAATTTGAAGCTCATTGCTATCACCGAGACTAGATTCTTCATCAAGGGTCACCATGTGGCCAACTTAGTACCATTGACACTTGAGACCAAATTTGAATATATATCCCATGTGACTCTTCAGGACATAGGACCTATATGCCATCGACAACCACAAGGATGACTACCACAAAGGCGAATATGCTTAGGAACGGCGGTGGTGCGGCCCATGGGATGGCCCCAGGGGCCCACATTGCCATCTGCAAGGAGTGCTTGTTCAATCGGTATTACAACTCTGACATCGTGGCGGCAATGGATGCTACCATAGGAGATGGTGTTGAGGTCCCCTTGCTCTCATTAGATGGACTCCCCGTCCCATTCTATGATGTTGTGGTTAGCAGTAGCTTCCGTGCTGCAGGGAAGGGCATTTCTATCATCTTTGCAGCAAGAAATAATGGTCCCCTTAGAAACTCTGTGGCCATTAAGGCTTCCGAGGTGACCATAGTGGGAACAAGCAGCCTTGACTAGAGATTTCTTGCTTTTGTTAGAATAGGCATGGAGAAGTATCTATATAGTGAATTGGTGTTCCTAAGAAATCACATTCTCTAGACCTAAAGAAAGCTCAAGTTGGTCTACGTTATAGGAGGGACTGAGGGGAGTGAATTATGCCACAAAGGGTGCCTTTCCCCTGCACAGGTTGCAAACAAAATCATAGTATGTGACAGAGGCTAGAAGGGGAGAAAAGAATGAAGTTTTGAGGAAAGCAGGAGGAGCCACAATGATCCTAGCAAACACTACCATAAATCTCGAAGAGGACTCAATTAATGCCCATGTTTGGCATGCTACACGCATTGGCTGCTAGGACTCTCTTTAGCTCAAGAGCTACACTAGCTCCACAAGGCGACCGACAACAAGCATTGACTTTGTGGGGACTGTCATAGGAAGATCTCAAGCAGTAGCTGTGGCACGATTTTCATTCAAGGGACCCAACTGGACCAACCCTTCCATCCTTAAGCCAGTTGTGATTGCACCAGGTGTTAACATCATAGCTACTTGGCCTTACAATTTGGGCCCTTCTAGGCTTCTAGTAGATTCTAGAAGTGTGGACTTCACTGTTATGTCAGGAACATCAATGGCATGTCCTCATGTCAGCGGCATCACGTCTTTAATCCGCTCTGCTCACTTGAACTGGTCCCCAGCTGTCATTAAGTCTGCAATCATGACAACTATTGATGTGGCATACCACTATAGGAAGCCAATCATGGGTGGGAATGTTCCAGCTAACTATTTTGCCATGGGTTCAGGTCACCTGAGTCACATCAATCCAGATAAAGTGATTGACCCACAATTGATATATGATATCATACTTACATCTTGCATCTGTGCAGTTTGGGATAGAGAAGATCGAAAATGTTCACAATTACATGGAGGAATATTAGCTACAATGAATTATTTCAGAAAAATAGGGTTTCATCCTCAATTGCCCTTCAACTTTTGCACTTTTCAGGGGCAGGGAAAGAGCTAAGGCAATTCACAGGAGAGTGACCAACATAGGCAAGCCTAGGTTTATCTACTCGGTCGACGTAAAGGCACCAAAGTAAGACAAGATCATAATAACACAAAGGCAGCTAGTATTTCAAAGAATCAATCAAATATTGGAGTATAAAGTCTACGTTATACACTGAAAAAGAAGGGGAACTAAGAGCATATGCAGTGGTGAGCCTATTTTTTGGTTCACTAATGGAGGCTTACCTCCTCTACATCAGCTTTTGGGCCAACTTTTTCGCTCACAAGTCTTCCTCTCTCGAATGCAAGGCTCACTACTTTAGTTTTTACATTTTGCTTGTTATATGGCTTTATTATTTTTGTGAAAAGTAATTTGCACCTAATAATTTGGTAATACAACTAATTAAAGGCTCTTATTTTTTTAAAAAAACAATTCAAAGAGGTTGAGTTTTAAAAAAATTCACACATGCTTGAATAAAAAATTACAAGAGTTTAACAAAAAAAAATTTTAAAAAAAAGATACATTAATTAACATTCGACTTCAAAAAAACCATACATGCTAGATATAAAAAAAATAAAAAAACTTACTTGAGTTCAGTTAAAAGAAAGATACATTGATTGTGACATTCAACTTAAAAACAAAACAATACAATAGTTAACCATTAAAAAAAATACAATATCAGAATCATTCAACTATCATCTCCCTCGCCGCCCCGAATTTCGCTTCCATATTTTGTTAATCAAGTCTGCTTGGAGATGTGCATGTGTGTCAGTGTCACGAACTTGTTTTCATTTTGAAAATATGCATCATAGCGTGGGTAGTGCTCATGGTTAACAATCGGCTCTGGGACAGTACCTTCCATAATGTCGTAGTCAAATGCAAGCTCGTAGTTATCCCGCTCGTCCTCAACAATAATGTTGTAGAGTATCAAACATGCTCTCATTATGACACTGATGTCTTTTTCCTCTATAGGACAAGCGGTGCCACATGCAATGGAAACTTGAGCTTGTAACACACCAAATGCTCGCTCAACATCCTTCCTAGTCAACTCTTGACGTTTAGCGAAGAATTTTACCTATGGCCCTTGTGGAAATGGGTTAGTTTTAACGAATATCGGCCAATTTGGATAAATTCCATCCAAAAGAAAATAGCCTATTATAGCCATGGTCATTGATGACATACTCACATTTAGGAGCCTAATCTTCATAAAACTCTTGAAAAACCAATGAGCAGTCATGCAGGTTTATGTCATTGAGATTTCTAGGCAAACCAAAGAATGTATGCTATATCCAAAGGTCATGTGATGCAACAACTTTAAGGATGATAGTTGGAACCTCATAAAATTTCTTTTGAAATGATGCCTTCCAAACTACTGGATAATTCTTCTACTCCTAGTGCATGCAATCAATGTGTTGACTCCCTTAGTGGCGAAAGTTTTGATGAAACACAAAATTAATTAGAGGCTTAGAGGGACACAAAATAAGTTTTGAATTCAAATATGAAGCACACAGCAAAGAAAAACGTGGAAAATGAATAAGGAAAAGATATATTTGCATGATCTCATCTTATCAAATTGACTGATTGCTTAAAGGACAATTACGGAACTTATTTAGCTACCTTACAATATATTTGCCATGATTATCATGTTCCATAAAGGAAACACACGCTGAAGAAAAATTAAGCAAGTATCCCTCCTTGATTGAAGAATATTTTATATGTCGAAACAAATCAAGCAATAATCTTTTAGTCCTTTGAAAAATATTATGAGACTACCTTGTACAAAGAGTTTTTGCAAATATTTTGAAGAAGGCAAGAAGCTGAACAATATCAATCAAGATTGGATGAGAGATGGCAAGAAAATCCAATCAGGAGCAGACAACTGGAAATCAGGGCCCTGAAAATCAACTTCAGGATAATCTGATCAGAATTTCTTTGATAGTACAAATCCAGAAGTGCTTATAAATAGACGTCAGAATCAAGGAGAAATTACAGCAAGAAAACCAACAAATGTGATTACAATCATTGAGAGCTTACTTTGAAATATTGTACTAAACATTATATTGTGATCAAGAGTCGAAAATATTTTGAGGACATTATTAAGGAGTGAACTTAGGAGTTGGTGTGAGGTTTCAACTCCTCCCATACTTTAATCAAGAGGTTGATTTAAAGTATTTGGGATCTCTAGAGTGTGATAGCTCTGAGAGGTTGTCAAGAGTTCATCTTAATAAAAAAGTAGAGAGTTGAATCTTAGAGTTCGACAACTCTAGGTAGGGACTTAAGCCTGATTGAGGCCCAACCTTGTTAAAATATTGTTACGTTCAGTCTTTATTTAATTTCTGCACTTACTCTTAATTCACGAAGTTGATTTTTTAATTTACTGCAATCACCCTATTCACCCCCTCTAGGGCGATCTGAGTCTTCAATTGATATCAGAGCCAGTCCTACACTCTTTGACCTAACAGTCGAGTGGGTGACGATCATGGTCTTCTCTGGAGATATCAATATCGAAGGTCGATCCACTGTTGGACCCCCCCTATTTGAAGGAACAAATTTCTCTTATTGGAAAAATGCCATGCAAATTTTCATTAAATCTACTGATATGGAATTATGAGAAATTGTGAACAATGAACCTTACCCTATGCCTAAAATTAAGAATGACAAGGGTGGGTTCATTGATAAACCAAAATATCAGTATATTAGTGCTGATTAGGAAAGAATCACCAAGAAATCAAAAGCTAAGCACATTCTTTATTGCGGCTTAGATGCAAACAATTATAACCGTGTTTCCGCATGTGATACAGGTCAGCAGATTTGGAATAAGTTAATTGTTACTTATGAAGGGATAAGCCAAGTCCATGAAACCAAAATGAACATGTTCATACATCAGTATGAACTATTCAAAATGCAATCAAATAAATCGATAAAAGATATGTTTACTGGATTTACTGATGTCACTAATAACCTAAAATCTCTTGGTAAGGCTTACACAAATGAGGAAATGGTAAGAAAGATTCTACGATGTCTTCCAAAGAACAAGTGGGGACCAAAAGTCACAACAATTGAAGAAGCCCAAGATCTCAAAAAACTGGAGTTGGATGGTCTTCTGGGAAAACTCTTGACACATGAGATTCATCTTAATGAAGATGAAGGAGAAAGTTCAAAGAAAGGGATAGCCCTTAAAGTTTCACAAGAAGATTCCAACTCTGAGGAAGAAGAAACCAACGATAATGATGAGGAGGCTTTCTCATTAATCGTTCGAGGTCTTAATAAAATGGGACTAAAGAAAAAGTTTAATCAATGAGAATTTAACTCGAAAGGATCCACATTAAAAAGAAACGAAAAATTCAAAGGTAAGTTTTCCAATAAAGACAACACTAATGTCAGTTCATGTTATGGTTGTGGTATGCCAGGTCACTTGTTGAAAGATTGTCCACTCATCTAAAAAATGAGTGATTCCCAAAGATTCAAGAAGAAAGAGAACAGGAGAGCAATGATCACAGCCTGGAGCGATATCAACACCAGTGATAGCGAAAGCGAGGAAGAGCACAATGCTAACATATGTCTCATGGCAAAAGAAGGGCAAGATCATGAAAATAGCAACGACATAGATATTGCAGCCCTTTATGAATGTTCTAAAGATGAATTAATCAATGCCTTGGTAAGTTTTGCTAAATTAGAATAAAGATATTCTTCTAAATATAAAGATCTCAACAGAAACTTTCAAGAAGCAAAACAAAAAAATGTAGCCCTGGAAAAAATGAACAATGACCTCCATGAAAAAATTAGAATTTTGAAAAATAGAAATGAGGAATTGCAAAACAAGTGTGACAAAGAGCACAAAATAATTTTAAAGTTCACTAAAGGACAAGAAAACTTGGAGAAATTGCTATGTACCCAAAGAGCATCATTTAACAAAGAAGGAATTGGATATACCTAATCTAATAAAAAGAAAACTTACAAAAATTTCTTTGTTAAATCAGCACCGTATAAAGAGGATACAAGAACTTACAAAGTTAGCCATATCACTTACTCATGCCCAATTAAAAAACCATCACACAAAATTACTCAGATATGGGTTCCTAAAGGAACTAAACCACCTAACATGATAACTAATACCTTTGGAAACAAATTTAATGTCAAAAGTAGCAGAAAGGTTTGATTTCCTGTTTTGCAGGTGTGTTTGAAATCCGAAAAAGACCTATGGTACCTTGATAATGGATGTTCAAGACACATGAGCGGTAATGCCTCCCTGTTTACCGAAATCAAAAAGAAAGGACATGGGAGCGTCACATTTGGTGATAAAGGTATAGGTAAAATAATTGGTGTTGGAAAAATCGGTAAAGATCCCGCCAATTCAATTGATAATGTTTATCTTGTTGATGGCCTAAAATTTAACCTCCTAAGTATATCTCAATTACGTGATAAAGGGAATCTAGTAACATTTGACTCCACTAATTGTATTGTAAAAAATAAACAATAAGGAAAAGTTGCCCTTCACGGACCAAGAATTGAAAATGTCTATGCCATAGATATCGACAATCTCCCCTCTCAGAATCTATCATGTTTTAAAGTCTCTCATCATGAGGATAATTGGTTATGACATCGAAGGTTAGGCCATGCAAGCATGCATACAATTAAGAAATTAGCAAAAAGGGAACTAGTACGAGGACTTCCTACATACGATTTTAAATATGATCATATATGTGATGCATGTGCTAAAGAAAGCAAGTACGTAGTTCTTTTAAATCACAGAATAATATTAGCACATCTAGACCATTAGAACTACTTCACATGGACTTATGTGGACAGATATCGATACAAAGTCTAGGACAGATATATTTTTGTGATTGGTGATGATTATTCTCGCTTTGCTTGGGTGTCCTTCTTAAAAGAGAAGAATGAAGCTTTTAAAGAATTTTCTAAACTCTGTAAACAATTGCAAGTCTACAAAAACTCTCCTATCATTTTCATGGGAAGCGACCATGGTAAAGAATTTGATCAAGGGGAGTTTACTGAATTTTGTAGCAATCATGGAATGGCTCACAACTTTTTGGCACCACGAACACCTTAACAAAATGGGGTAGTGGAAAGAAAAAATCGCACTCTATAGGACATGGCATGCACCATGAAGTGCGAAAGCAATACTCCTCAGAGTTTTGGGGTCGAAGCAGTGAACACTGCAAATTATGTTTTAAATCGATGTCTAATTTGACCAATCCTAAAAAGAACACCGTAAGAACACCGTATGAATTGTTTAAGGGAAAACGTCCTAACATCTCTTACTTTAGACCTTTTGGATGTAAATATTTTGTTCATAATAACGGAAAAAATAATCTAGGAAAATTTGATGCAAGAAGCGATGAAGGAGTGTTTGTAGGGTATTCATCACACAGTAAGGCGTATAGAATTTATAATAAACACACCAAAACTATCGAACAAAGCATTCATGTAATTTTTGATGAATCTAGTGATGGTGTGTTAAGTGGCTCTATAGCCCAGAATCTACACTTAAACAAGTATGGTAACGATGAAGAAGAAACGAAGTAAATCCTACCAATGAGCAGCCACAAGTACTACAAGAAGACTCCTCACCTCAAGAAAAAGAGGAGCCCACAAATGAAGAAAACTCTAGCCCTAATGCATCTCAACAAGAGGTAACCTAGAAACACTACACGTATAAATCATCTCATCCAATGGATAATTTATTGATAGATATATCCACAGGTATAAGAACCCATTCATCTCTACACAATTTTTGTGCATTGTTTGCTTTTGTATCACTCATAGAACCAAAGAATCACCTAGAAGCATTAAATGATTCTAATTGGATAAATGCTATGCAAGATGAATTAAATCAATTCGAAAGAAATCAAGTATGGGCACTTACAACTCGACCTAGTGACCATCCAGTTATAGGAACTAAATGGGTGTTTAGAAATAAATTGGACGAAACCGGTAATGTCATAAGAAATAAGGCAAGACTAGTGGCTAAGGGATACAATCAAGAAGAGGGTATCGATTTTGATGAAACCTTTGTCCCTGTTGCACGCCTGGAAGTGATAAGAATACTATTGGCATTTGCATCATATATGAATATAAAATTTTATCAAATGGATGTAAAATGTGCACTCCTAAATGGATATCTGTAAGAAGAAATGTCGAACAACCCCCCGGCTTCGAAAATCCAGATTTTCCTAATTATGTTTATAAACTTCAAAAGGCTTTTTATGGACTAAAATAGGCCCCCGGGGCTTGGTATGAAAGATTAAGTAGGTTCCTTTTAGAACATAATTTTAAAAGGGGACTCATTGATAAAACCTTATTTACTAAAACCAAAGGTCAGGACTTCATAATTATTCAAATTTATGTGGACGACACACTTTTTGGGGCTACAAACAACTCCCTTTGTGAAGAATTTTCCAACCTCATGAGAAAAGAATTTGAGATGAATATGATGGGTGAATTAAACTTCTTCCTAGGCCTTCAATTAAGCAATGCAAAGATGGCATATTTATTAACCAAAGTAAATATGTAAACGAACTGTTAAAAAGATACAAAATGGATCAAGCCACACATGCTAAGACTCCTATGGCTACAACTGAAAAATTAGACCTTGATAAAGAAGGTAAACCAATTAGAGAAAAGGTCTATCGAGGCATGATCGGTTCACTACTTTACCTTACCGCTAGTCGACCTGACATCATGTTCAGTGTATGCCTATGTGCTCGATTTCAGGCTGCCCCTAAAGAATCTCATGTAAAACGAATATTTCGATACCTAGCTAGGACTAAAAATCTAAGACTACCCTCGAGGGGGAGACTTTTCTCTAGTATGATACACTGATGCAGATTATGCAGGTCACAAAGTTGACCGAAAAAGCACTTCAGGAACCTGTCAATTTCTCGGACCATGCCTAATTTCTTGGCACTCTAAGAAACAAAATTCTGTAGCCCTATCAGCGGTAGAAGCAGAATATAGCGCTGCCGGTGCATGCTGTACAGAACTCATGTGGATCATGCAGCAATTAAGGGATCTTGAGATAAATCTCAAAGATAGTCCCTATAAAATGTGACAACAAAAGTGCTATTGATATCACAAAAAATCCAGTTCAACACTCCCGCACCAACCACATTGAGGTACGCCATCATTTTATTCATGATCAAGTTAAAAAAGGACGTGTTACTCTCAAATTCGTGTGTACAGATTATCAACTCGTTGACATTTTCACTAAACCCTTAAGTGAAGACCGTTTTAATTTTATACGACATGAACTAGGCATGATAAATAGTGATGCATGAATTGAGGGGGAGGCCTCTCTTATAACTAATTCAGTTTGCTAAGTGGATTTCAGGCTTAATCATCCTTCCTTCGCTCATGGATAGCTACAAAAAAAAAAAAAGGTTCACCACGAGAAGGTTCCCTATCATATTTAATCAGGTACGTCATGAACTCCTAAGTTCAATTAACATGGCCTGAAGAAATTAAATTTCAGTGCCCTGGAATAAATTTAGTACAACTAAATGGAGCACAACTGATAGACAAAAGTTCCTTCATAACTTTCTATCTATCACACACCAATTAGATTCCAATTGCCTTAAGGATTCAAGCTTAATCCCACGTCTGATCTTTGCCAAAAATTTATCTATGTACCTTAAAAAAAATATTGGCCAAATTACTTTCCTTTTCTAGGCGAATAAAGAATCCCAACTACCTTGCCCCCTTCTTCCCTTTCTCTCTCTTATTTTCCTCTTTCACCCCACATTCTCTCCCATCCCTTCGCACAACCCAGCCGAGTAGCCATCTCCATTCCAAAAATTCAACCTTCTCAATCTTCCTCCCTTCTAAATTCAAGCACAAGTATAGCTTTCCTCTCTACAAAGGCTCAAATCTTCCTATATAAAACCCTCTTAAGCCCGACATTCTTCCTCACCCCACCATTCTTGAAGCTCTCAGCTCCCACCATGTCACCCAGGAAAAAGGGCCTCAAGGCCGCCTCTTCTCCCAGAAAAGTGCCACCATCCACCTCCTCAAAACAGCTGCTCAGTCAGCTCCTCTTTGCCGTAGCACCCAGATTTCTATTTAACCGGTCGCCCTCCATGCACTCCCAGACGTCCCTCAGACGCTCTCCGACTCCACCACCGCTGTAGAACCTATGCGACCAGCCTCTCCGTTCTCTTCAACTGCCGGCAACTCATTCTCCACGGCTGACACACCAATATCCATCGCCGCCAGGACACTGTCCGTTGCACCACAACCCTCCTCTTCCACCTCACCACCCCCCACTCCTACCACCACTGAGGTAATCTCTCTTGCCTGGTTCTATTCCAATTTAGCTAGAGAGAAATTTCTGAACCAATTTGTCAATGGACCCAACCATGTGTGTGAAAGAGTAGATATTACATCCTTTTTGGCTGAGAATTTGAGTTTTATTGAGTATTTTTTGAGGAGCAGTTGTGGAAAGTTCTTAGCCTTAGGTACTGATCACTATCCCCAGTTGGGTTGAATGTTCTATGCCAATCTTCAAACGATTAAGACTAGACCTGTTATAGCCCTTGAATGCCAAGTAAAGCATACCAAGTTTACTCTCACTGAAACCGAGTTAAACACCATCCTCCATCTCCCTCCTGTCTCCCCATCCACGCAGTCCCAGACTGAAGCACACAATAGGTGCTTGACTGAATTTGCCAACCCCTACAATCAAACTAACCCAGCTCATCTCTCATACCTCATTCTCAAAAAGGACCCTCGCCTCCTATACTATATCGTTGTTTGCACCATGCTACCAAAGCCTAACTCCACTGACAGCATCCACACCAAAACCCTTGAGTTAATCTACTTGCTCATGACTGGAAAACAAGTCAACTTTGCTCGGTACATTCTCGGGGCAATGTCCAAGGTCAGCTCCATCCGGCGTCCTGCTCCCCTGCCCTATGCCACCCTCTTGACTCTTGTGTTCAATCACTTTAGGTTTGCCTTACAAATGAAATCAAAGAAACAAAACCAGTTCCCATCATCATTCCGGCCTCCCTGAAACACATTCAGTTCTTCAAAACTGAATCTGGTGTGTAGAAGTTTGTAGACGATATGACTCAAAAGAAGCTTGTGACTGTCTCCAAAAAATTTGGCCAACATGTTAAACCTTGTCTAACCTCTCCTCAAATCACCTCTCCTCCCTCTCTCCTCGACCACATCCTAACTCTTGATGAAAAGGTCTATGAGCTGCAAGAAACAGTCGAAAAGCTTGAGCATATCATGGTTCAACACACAGATGCCCTCGATGGGATTTCTCATAATTAGGCTATCATTGACAACCGTTTGAACCGCATCCAAACCTTGCTTACCACTCACATCTCCGAGGTCCATCAGAAGCTTGGTGATCTCATCACCATGGGAAGCATGACTCGACAACGCGCGCTCAAAACCGTTTCTCTCTCTGCTGCTAAACAAGCACAAAGCTCTGCCTATGCTGCCTAACTCCTATCCGCTGCCAAATCCTCCAAGAACAAGGCCTAACCTCTGAATTCTAAGTCATTTGGTCTCTTGTTGGTGTGCTCCAACATTTTTTGGTCACTACCCTCCTTTTTGATGAAAGAGGGGGAGAAAGTGTATTGATCACTATCTATGGTCTTTGTTAGTATTAGGTTTCAAAGTCTATGGTCCTTGTTAGCATTAGTTGATTAGTTTTTAAAGTCAATTACTTATCTTGTTAGTTAATTTGCTAAACTGGTTATTTTGCTAAGTGATGTTATCCGAATGCCTAGATATAGCTCAAATGCTCAGATCACATAATTTTGCAATATTTCACTTGCATGTAACAACCTTGCACCTCACAATACTTTTTAACAAGTCTATGTGATATGCCTCTGTTATCACAAGCACTCGGCACGATATAGCTAAATAAGTTAATTTTGTCTTTCATCAAAAAGGGGAAGATTGTTGACTCCCTTAGTGGCTAAAGTTTTGATGAAACACAAAATTAATTAGAGGCTTGGATATAAAAAGGGACATGAATATTGAATTCAAATATGAAGCACTCAGCAAAGAAAAACGTGGAAAATGAATAAGGAAAAGATATATTTGCATGATCTCAGCTTATCAAATTGAATGATTGCTTAAAGGACAATTAAGGAACTTATTTAGCTACCTCACAATATATTTGCCATGATTATTATTTGCCATAAAGGAAATACAAGCTGAAGAAAAATTAGGCAAGTATCCCTCCTTGATTGAAGAATATTTTATATGTCGAAACAAATCAAGCAATAATCTTTTAGTCCTTGGAAAAATATTATGAGACTACCTTGTACAAAGAGTTTCTGCAAATATTTTGAAGGCAAGAAGCTGAATAATATCAATCAAGATCGGATGAGAGATGGCAAGAAAATCCAATCAGGAGTAGACAACCGGAAGTCAGGGCCCTGAAAATCAGCTTCAGGATAATATGGTCAGAATTTCCTTGATAGTGCTAGTCGAAAAGTGCTTATAAATAGACATCAGAATCAAGGAGAAATTACAGCAAGAAAACCAGCAAGTGTGATTATAATCATTGAGAACTTACTTTGAAATATTGCACTAAGCATTATACTATGATCAAGAGTCGAAAACATTTTGAGAAAATTATTAAAGAGTGAACTTAGGAGTTAGTGTGGGGTCTCAACTCCTCCCATACTTTAATCAAGAGGTTGATTTAAAGTATTTGGGATCTCCAGAGTGTGGTAGCTCTTAGAGGTTGTCAAGAGTTCATCTTAATAAAAAAGTAGAGAGTTGAATCTTAGAGTTGGATAACTCTAGGCTGGGACTTAAGCCTGATTAAGGTCCAACCTCGTTAAAATATCATTGCGTTCAGTCTTTATTTAATTCCTGCACTTACTCTTAATTCGCAAAGTTGATTTTTTAATTTACTGCAATCACCCTATTCACCCCCTTCTAGGGCGATCTGAGTCTTCACAATGCTTCCAAACATACCGGGGAAATCACAAGCTTCAGCAACGTGCAATAGGCGATCAACGTCAGCTTGATTTAGTTTTCTCAAGTAGTCTTCCCCAAATACCTCAATTATGTCTAAGGCAAACTTTTTCATTCATTCTAGTTCATTGCTTGCATGAATCTTTAAGTATTCATCAATAGAATCGACTGTTATATAATAGACGAGCATTCGTATAGTTGCGATACAGTGGGTTAACGACGTCAATCCACGCTTTCCGATCACATCATACTTCAACTGAAAGTGCTCGAAATGATTATCAAGCACCTCCATAATGCGGAGAAATAAGTGCGTCCGTATTCTAAATCTACTTCAAAAATGATGTTTGTTATAGATTGAATCTTCTGCGAAGTAGTCTTTGTATAAGTGATCATAACCAGCTTCTCTATCTCTCTTAATACATCTTTTCTTTATCTGAGGCCTGGATGCCAAAGATGTCAACTCTTTTGCTGCTTGCCTAAGTTGTACAAGGAATGTATATGTTTTTGGGCTTGTTGTTGATGATGCAATAAATTTTACACTGCATGCAAAATGATATCATCATATGAATCATTGATTATTAACTTAAACTATCTGATGAAGAAGAAGAGGACAAGGAGAAGGATTCTTCCTCAAGGGCCAACTTGCGAACATTGAAATTATCCATTACAAACGGTCTGTGTAACATGATAATAACTAAATGTTAATGTGTGGAAGAATAATCATTTGATTAAACAAGAGGCATAATAATTATCAATTTCATAACAAAACATGATTACAACATTTAATGTTTAAAGCAACACATGCTAAATAAAAATTGCACAATAACAACTTACAACCTATGATGAGCTACGTAGTTCTTAGTATCTATCTAACAAGGGGGAGGGGAGATATATTACTGAATTGATGATGAATGCTCAAAATCTCCTACATTTGATTTTTACTTTTCTTGACTAATAATGAGGGATGTCTTCAGGAGTCATCTTTGAAGTGTCTAGCATCATTATTTTATCTTTATGGGTGCTTAGCTTGTGTTCCTACAGCACCTACTTATGAACCCAGTCTTCATCCCTTAAGCGAATGGCCTTTTGTGCTGCCGTCGCCTTTTTGCTAACTACAGTGACCAAATCTTTGAACACCTGGCTCATATCACTGTTGGTGGCATTAAACTCCTTGAAGTGGTTAATGACGAACTCAACAATGGTATTATTAGCCTTTTTTAATCCCTTCTCTTCGCACCTTTGCTCCCTTCGGGCTGGTCACTCCACTCGCACTTTCATTTCTTAATTCTTTGCTGTTGGGATTAGAGGCTTTTTGTGATCCTGACCCTGATTTAGGTGGATCATGCATCATCATCTATTTGGGTTAGTCCTTGAGCATCTCATACCACTGCTCTAAGTCAAACTTTTCTCGGTACATTCAATATACAACTTGTGGGTCTCCTTTAGAATCATAATCTCGTTCCACTTTGATTAGTATGCTCTACTTCCAACATATTACTCGCCCATTTATTGACGATTAGGGGGCACTGGCCCCATCAGCCGTTGAGTGTTTTCCAAGTACGTGTCGAGGCTCCTCATAGGCGGTGCTCATTGAAAGTTGGGGGCAAACCATAGTCAAGAAGCCAGAATTCTTCTTATCAACCCTGACAACAGCGTTCATGCTTATGTTAATCCAAGCACGTATTAGCCATTAATTCTCTTCAACTGTCTACTTTTTTTACACCGATAACTACACCCTCCACTACTTCCTCCACATCGCTCTCATCAGTACTCGAGTCAATATCCATCCCGGAGTTCCCTAACCCTGCCATCGATCTAGTTGGTGTGGATAACGGTGGTGGATTCCCCCCTTCTGAAAAGTAATTTGGTTTAGGAGGTGGTGGAGGATAGTATGAAGGGTAATACAGGTACTCAATACTAGGCAGAGTTTGCGAGTCATTATGTGGTGGGCGATACTGCAGTGGAGGATAGTTTTGAAGATTTTGACTTAAGCCATCACTTGGATTCAGCGGATTGGGTTGTGGTGGCTAATATGTATGGTATGGCTGATGGTGGTAGTTTGGTGGTAGATATGGGGGTTAAGACATGTGGAGATTAGTTGGGGGAATCGGGGTAATTCTATCCCCCCCCCCTTAGGGTGAATCGTTTCCTTTAAGTAAGCTAATAAATAATTGGGGGATTACGATCAATGTTTGAGGAACAATTACCACCTACAACCATATAATTAATTGTATTAATATGTTATTAATTAGTCATATTAATTTTACGTAAAGAGATTACAAAATTTATTAACATATTAAATTATATCAAGTCATAGAAAACTATATCAACATATCAACATATAATCACATTCAAAACTATATTTCATGAATAAATATCATATTAATTTTAGTTAGTCATATTAGTTTCAGTTCTAAATTCTAATTTAAAAAATCATATGTAATATTGTCATATATTTAAGCATACCAATATATTTATAAACTTTTATTTTCTTTTTTAACTTTACAAAAAATTTTAAATAATTTGACTAACATTCATGACTTAATAAACCAAATTATTTTCACTAACATGCCAAAACTTAATATATTAATTATTCAAATTAATTTTAGTTTTACTACTTGAATATTATGAATCAGTTCATATTCATTTTAGTTAAGAAATTCACATTAACATATAACCATGTCATTTTTATAATGAATTATTTTCAATTACCTTCCTCGAGGTTTTGGAAAATATTATTTGTACCCTTAAACCTTTTGAATTATCATTTACTCCCTTCACATTTGCGTAACAATATTACAAACCACCCAAATTATAAAAATGCCTTCGTGTTTATAAACTTTTTACCCTTACCATCTCTTCTCTATCCATATGAAGTTTAATTGAGGTCTGACCTGATTCTCTTAACCTTTGATAAGATCGATGTCATCAGTAGTGGTTGCAGTAGTGACATCGAGACCATTGCTAAGGTTGCCATGGTCCAGCAAGCGTCCCAGCACTACCTGTGGTGCGATCTGAACCTTCCTTCATCATCTAGGATAAGTTTATCGATTATCTCCTTTTCAATTGCCCAATATTCGGCTATTTTCGAGTAGGCATCTTTATTGTTAAAAGCGCCAAGTAGTCTCCTCGAACTATGTTTTTACCTTGTCATTCAGTAATCAAACCAATTTAAAGAGAATCAAGGACGTTTTTTGTAATTTGGAGGTTTGTAATACTGTTATGCAAAGGTGAAGGGAGTAAATGATAATTCAAAAAATTCAGGGGTATAATGATATTTACTAAAACCTCAAGTGGAGTAAATGAAAGTAATTCATTTTATAACATATCGTCATATTATTCAATCCTAATTTCATTAGCATGCCATAACATATTTCATATAATCATATAATCATGTCATATTTAATAACATACTGTCATACTGTTTACTATAAAATCAATCCATACAATCATGCCATATTTACTAACATGCCAAAGCATATTTGTAAAAATTCATTTTAATTTAACCAATATCACCTAAATATAAATTTTAATTTAATGATAATTACTAGCTACTTATATAATAATTTCAAACTTCTCTTTTCTTTTACTAACATGTCAAGTCATATATTTACTAACATGCCAAGTCACATAATCATGTCACTAACATTACATACATATAATCTAACATGTGAAAACTTAATTAAATGTGACTAACATGCCAAATATATTTAAATTTAATCATATTGTTTATTTTAGATACTAACACATGACATAATTTTCCAACATTTTAAAAATGATTCATACTCACAATTTTCTTCACTTCTTTCTTGATTAAAAGCACCTCTAACTTTTTTACAAAAGAAGAACAAAATTTAGAAAAAAAATGATAAATTTATCTTACAAAATTAAGTACATAATTGAATAAAAATTACAAATACTTACTAGATTTCTTCACTTCTTTTTGGACGAAAAAATTTAACAACTTGCTGAGTACTTTGATAGAGAGAGAATAATTAAGAATTTTGCGTGCTTGATTTAGGAAAAATTGAGGTGTATTTATAGAGTAAGAAATAAATTCAACAAAAAAAAAATCCAAAGCAGGCCATATAGCCGTTGCCCAACTAATACATAATCAGCCTTTGCATTAGATCTAGCCCAGACATGCTTTTTCCTTTTTTTAAATTCCCTCAAACGGTAAAAAAAGCTGGTGAAGCAAATTAAACAGCGTCTTTTTGACACATAAAACGGCAAAAAAATATTGGTGAGGGTCGCTCGGCGAGCCGCGTACTGCGAGTCGTCTGCTACGCCCATACGAGTGGCCCTAACTACTTTTAGCCCCCATTTCCAGCTCACTCACCTAGCATTGCACATGGTGTAGCTTGCGAGCTTGGCTGAAGGAGAGTTGGTCTGGGTTCATTCTCATAGGAGCCTGTTGAGGAATTAGATAGTCAGTTAGCATTTAGCTAAAAATCAGCAAACTAGTTTCTCTCTCTTTGCCTAGTCAACAACTAACTTATTATTAGAGTTAGTTGTTCTTACTAGCTGTATGTAAGCTTTATAGTAGCTAGCTTGTATCTTCTTGATCATCATTGCACATCAATGGAATATAGAGAGCTCTTCTCTCATATTCTTGCTTTCTCTCTCTAGAAATGCTCACCATTTTACATGGTATCAGAGCTTCTAGGTGATGATGATGATCCTGAATCAATCAATCTTCATTTTCCTTTTAATTGATTGATTTTTATCATCAATTGATAAAGATTCATCAAACTAAACACATTCGCTTTCCCTTCCTTGATCGATTGTTTTGAATCAACAATTGATCTAGCTTGCATCAAGATTGATTTACAAAACTGTTAGCGATTGATTGAAAATCGATCAGTCATTGCTTTTCTTTCTTTCTTCATGATCGATGATGGATTCTGCTGAGAATTCATGAACAAATGGTTTTGAATCAAGGAGGAACCAAGAAAGTTACAATAGTGATCCACTCTACTTGTCGAATTCTGATTTTCCAGGAATACAACTCATTAATGTAAAGTTAAATGGATCTAATTTTCAAACGTTGTGGCTGTAATTGCTCTATACTCTGCCTTGACACTTGACTTGGCAACAATTTTTTGCTTCTTGGTTTTCCAAGAAACCAAGGAATTCCCTAAAAGTACACAATAACTTGTTAAAGATCTAGAACTCATCTTGGAAGTTCCCCAATCAGCATCATTATATGCAATCACTTGTAAACTATTTTGTTTAGGATATAACAGGCCTTTGTTTGGTGTTCCCTTCAGGTACCTCAACACATGCATGGCAGCCTGATAATGTAACTTAGTGGGGATCTGCAAAAATTGACTCAAATGTTGCTTATCATAAGAGATATTTGGCCTTGTAAGAGTCAAATACAATAGGCTGCCAATCGCCCTTCTATACGGTTCAAGGTTATCCAAGGCACGACCTTTATTAGTAGACATATTACATCAGATAATATATCCAAGACATATTTCCTTTGGTTCAAAAAGATTCTAGTTTTGGAACTAGAGATCTCTATACCAAGGAAATATCTAGCTATTCTGGGATCCTTAATGGTAAATTCCTTATGCAAATCTTGTTTCAGGTGTGTAATACCCAAAATGTCATCATATGTAATCAAAAGATCATCTACATATACTAGTATAAAGGTCCGCGAACCCTTATTATCTCTAGTGAACAAAGAGCAATCACTCTTTGATTGCACAAAGCCCTTAGACTGCAAGAAGTTTGTGAGCTCCAAATTCTGTTGCTTGAAGGCTTGCTTCAAGCCATAAAGAGACCTTTATAACTTACAAACCTGTCCAGGTTTTTCCTTAATTGTACCCCTTAGGTGGAGTCTGTTGTGTTAAATTACCGCAAGTGCACTACGTAGCTGTAGCTAGCAACTGGCAAGTACGAGTCATGTCCACGAGGAACTTGCTTTCAACTACCAAAACTAATCAACTAACCCAATCTAGGCCAAATAAAAAAACGAGTTTATGACTAAACTAATGAACACAATAACAACTAAGAATTGAATGTGGGAACAGAATATTAAAGCATTGGTGTTAGAATTAACGGCACGATTATGCTAGTTGAACCAATTACTAACCCCATCGAACAATCCTAGAGACGCGTCATGAGTGAATAGATTGCCAATTAAGCTCATCTCCTCCCTCTCTCAAGGGTCGAAGACTAATCCTAGAACTGTAGTCATCTATTTTCATGGGACTAAAGGTCACTGGATTGCAACATCTATAATCTCTAATCCCAGCTAGAACCTTGATTATTTTCATATCAAAATCCTAATTGTCTACTAATTCGCGCTAAGTGAAGGTTCCATCTTTCAACGCTCCCCTAAACCCAAGTAATAATGGATGAATGCCCTCTCAGGCATTTCATCGAGCATGTCGCGTGCATAGTAGAAATCATGAACGCAAAAGCAAGGAAGGTAAGGGATTGGGGCTACAATTGATTCAACTAAACATAATCGGCTTTAATCCCAACCCAAGTTGGGAATTTAGCCACACATCACTTCACAATCAACAACCATAATTTCAATTCTACCAAACAACATTCAATTCACCAAAACCTAAAATAACAATAAAGAGAAGAGAAGGAATCGGGAAAACAAACTTGAATTGATTGTTGCTGAAAGGTATATCAAACTTCGATGCCAATTAATTCAATATAAAACAATGGAAATCAAAAGCCCGAATGTAAAACCTAAAAATCGCGTAAAAACGTTTGTGAAAAGAGAAAACTTAATGAAAACTAAATGAGCCCCAAAACAACCCCGAAGAAAAATTTAAGTCGCGACGCGGAACGGGGGTGGCACGGGCGTGCCTCGAGACACGGTGGCATCGTGCCAAAATACTGGCGAAACCACCCAAAACCGGCGAAGCAGCACTGGCGTGCCGCTTGGCATGGTCGTGTCACTTGGCTGGCCGGCTGCTTCGTCGGTTCTTCGTGGTTCGGCTGTGCTACGTGTGTTTGATTCCTCAGGACTTCCGTGCGAAGCTTTTTCGTGGCTTTAACTTGCCTCCTTGGCACTCCTTTCTACTGAAATTGTTCATCTTTCCGTTTCTTCGATAAAGTTCCTGAAAATATCGAAAAATGCTGTATGAGTAAAAAGTATGCTAAATGAGGTCGATTTTACCTTTCCTTAACGCAATTGAACACGAAAACGCGGGAGAAAATGGGTCAAATAGGGGTTGAAAATGGGACTAAATAGAGGTGTATCATGCCCCCATGCTTATCTCTTGCTTGTCCCCAAGCAAGACTACGCTATGAAAGATCAGGGAGGATGGTAAACCTCTCAATACACCCTTTTCAAGGCAAGGGATGAATAATCAATAATCCAAGTTAAACTGTGCATTAGAGGTGGCCAAGTCAAAGTGTGAAACAATTTCAATATAGCATGCACACTTCCTTCCATGAATCCCCATACCCAAATGCAATGCATCAAATGCCCTAGTATCGAAACACATAACAAGACCGGGCCTCCCTTGATGAGTGGTGAGTAAGTGGGACTGGTAGAAGCTTACTTTTTAGGACAAAGTGGAACGCTCCCCTCAATGTGTTTAGAATATTTAACAAGGGTGCATTCAATACTCTACCCAATCAAGCAACTACCATAAGCTTGGTAAAGTTCTCAATTCTCCACCGCCTAATGAAAAGTGCAATATGTAAATCATGAGGGCTTGTAGAGGGATGTAATGGGGTCAAAGGTTGAGGGTGAAAAGTGGAGTAAATTTGGGAAGAGTGGAGCTAATGGTCAAGAGACTAGGGAGCAAAAAAACACTTCCACAATTAATGTTGAAACAACAACTTCACCCCACAATTGAAAATCTGAGCAACAAACCCCACAAAAACCTTAAGGGAGGAACTTAGTAATCCCACTATCACACTCCCATGCCAAACACCTTATTCATAACTTTTCTAATTTTTTTTTCTTTCTTCCTTTTTTTCCCCATTTTTCTTTTCTTTTTCCTTTGCTTCCTCCTTTTTCATTCATTTCTATTTATTTTCTTTGAAAGGAGAAAGGCATGTGAATGGCATGGGGAACACAAACTTGAAACACAAATCCCCCCCAAACAAGCCACTAATAACGCACCCAAGGTGAGCTAACCTTCGAAGCAAACCCAACTCAATATGGAAGTGTCGCTCCACTAGACCTTGACAAGGATATGGAGAATATCGATAGGCCAAGTGTGTAGTGTGTAGGGGGCAACAACAAAGACAAGGGGAAAGGCACAAAGGGCTAGCAAAGAGGGTAGTACATATTAATAGGCGGCTTTTGGCTCATGTGGCTAAATAGAATAAAGATTGCCTCAATCATATTAACATATGCACATGCTAAATGCGATTCGAAGAGAACAAGACCAAGTTCTAGAGATGCAATCCTGGATGAGTCACACATGAAGGAAAATACGAGACTATATGCAATGAATAGTCATCAGGCTCAAAGTCTCACAGGTAAGTCTACCACAGTCCCATAACTTACTCCAAAGTGTATCCCACTTATCGAGGTCAATCAAGCCAAGTCACATGAATCTCAAGGGCAATATGACATACAATATAGGGCAGGGGAAATATAGATGGCAATGTTAAGAGCGCAATTCACAAAAGTTCACATAATAATAGGCCACACTTCAACACACAAATCAACCAGATCAACCAATCATCACCTCTGGTGTTCTCTTCATAAAAGGGGTTTTCGCACACATTTATTGAAAAAGCAATAAATCTAACTAAGAAAGCGGTAAAGCATATAAGGGGAAACGAAGAGAGGGGCAAGAAGTAGTACCTGAAAATTTTAAGGATGCCCAACTCGATCACTTCTCCTTTTGAGATGCAAAACCTAAACTATATGCTCTAAGCTACATGTTCTAATAAACAAAATATGTAAAAACAACCTAGTGAAACTATATGAAGTCCTATCTATATGATGCGAATGCAAGTGACGTCAGCCGACCTAACCCTAGGATCTGCGATTTCACCCGAAGAGCGATAAGCTCACCCCCCCCCCATGCTTGAGATTTTCAGTGTCCTCAATGAAAAAGATGCCGAAAAAGAGCAAGGGAAGGGGTAATGCAAGGATCGAAAGGGGAAAGGGGGAGGGAAAAGGGCGGGATAGACACACTAGGTTTTTGTTTTCTTTTGTTTTTTTTTTTGTTTTTTTTTTTTGAAAGCGATAAATGCCTTGAGTTGCCTCCCAAGAAGCGCTTGTTTAAGGTCCTTAGCTTGACCCTTACCTCCAAATAGTAGACGGTAATGATACGGGAGGTGGCCTAGGGGAGTTGTAGAAATATGAAATAGGATCCTCTACCTCCCCAGTACAAGCAGAAACGGTCGCGAAACAAGATGGGACGACCGCTCAAAAAGTAGAAGAATCTCCAAGCAGTATGGAAGGTCCCCCATTTCCATCAAACATCTCAACCCCAGAAACAGCATCGAATGGGGAGATAGGGATAGGCTCCTAACAAGGCGGAATGAGGACATGCGCTGAAGGTGGAGCGGGATGAGGGAAACTAAAACCCACCCTCTCCCCACATATAGTGAAGGATATGGTGTCTGTCTGCACATCAATCACCGCCCCCGCGGTCACAAGGAATGGCCGACCTAAGATGAGTGGGGTCAGGAAGTCCTCATCCATGTCAAGAACGACAAAATCACAGGAGATGAGGAACTTGCCCACCTGGACTGGAACATCCTCTAGAAGGCCTACAGGCTGCCTAATGGAGCAGTCTACTAGCTAAATAGTCATGCTGGTAGGCGTGAGGTCTCGTAATTGCAGCTTCTTGCAGAGATAGAGCGGCATGAGGCTCACACTGGCGCCCAGATCGCAAAGGGCTCTCTCGATTTGCATATCCCCTATGCAGTATGGGATAGAGAAACTGCTAGGATCCTGCAGTTTTGATGGGGACCACCTCGGTAAGAGCGAGTTGCAGGATCCGCCAATGGGGGCCACTGAAGCTTCCCCAAGTTCTCCCTTCTTAGATAGGAGCTCTCTCAAAAACTTCAAATTGGCAGGTGCGTCCTTGAGAGCTTCCAAGAAGGGCCTACTGACATAGATTCGGTGTAGGGTCTCCAGGAATCGGGCGAATCTAGGTTCAAGCTGAGATAACTTGGACCATGCCAGTCACTGAGGGAAAGGCACTGGGGGCTGGTAAGTACGGGCAGGAGGTGGAGGACTAGGCTCCCCAGCATAGCTCAAATTCTCTTTTCTTTTCTTCCCCTCTATTCCTGCAGAATCAGGAATTGGAACTACCTCCTGGAGAACCATCACTGGGCTTCCTCTAACCCCTATCCCATCGTGGAGATGGCATTGACGTGACCTCGGGGGTTAGTCTCGGGTTGGCTTGGAAGATGCCCCTGAGGCCGAGACAAGTGGCTCACTTGCTGAGCGATCTGAGCGATCTGGGTGTCCATTGTCTTCTGATGCACAGCCATAACATCGAGTCTGGAGGTCAATAAATTGATCGATTCACCAAGACTTTCATTAATCTTGGTCTGAGTCGCTATGAGGTGCTCCATGAGACTCTCACGATGTGACGTGGGTTGAGGAGGTGGAGGGGGTGGAGGAGTGTAGGGAGCTCTATTGTGGAAACCAAGTGTCTGAACAGAACTCTGGGGGTGAGGGTTGGAGTTGTTGTAAGAAGGATTTGGGTGACTCTTCCAACCCTGGCTATAGATGGTGGGGTGGGGGTTATTTTGTGGTGGGGGGTTGTAATTGTGGAAAGCGTTGATGTGTTCAATGCTAGGGGGAGCATTGTAACACTCAACGGAGGTATGCCCTTGTACACCACAGGTCTCGTAGTATGCATATTCCCCCATTGATGTCCCCGCAGAAGTGACTGATGGGGTAGCCACCTTATCCAGTCGCTATGCAAGGGCATCCACCCTGCTGGCTAGGAGCGTCATCGTGTCCACCTCATGTCTGCCACCGCCTCTCTTGCGGGTGGCTCTTCTCGCGACCAGTGATAATTGTTGAAATCCATCTCTTCCAACAATGCCTTCGCCGCTTCAATAGACTTGCCCATGAGAACGCCCCCTGCTACGGCATCGACAGAAATCCTCACTGACCGCTCCAACTCATTATAGAAGGTTTCGATTAGGAGCCAGTCAAGAACTCCATGGTGGGGGCACTGTTGTTGGAGGTCTTTGTATCTCTCCCAGGCCTCGTACAAGGACTCTCCATCCTGCTGGGTGAAAGAGGTAATGTTCGTCCTCAATTTGGCAGCCTTGCCAGGTGGGAAGTATTTGCTGAGGAAGGCCTTGGAGAGAACCTCCCAGATGGTGAACGAGTTGGGCTCCTCGTTCTGCTGCCAATCACTAGCTTTGTCCCTCAATGAGAAAAGGAAGAGTCGCAGTCGAATAGCATCGGCGGACACCCCATTGAGTTTGAAGGTGTCGCACTTCGCAAGGAATTTGTGAAGGTGCGCGTTGGGGTTGTCCGAGGGATAACAGCCAAACTAATCACGCTCCAAGAAACTGATGAGCGGTAGGTTAAGCTCGAAATTACTAGCCTCAATCGTCGGGCTAACAATCGATGAGGTGACGCCAGATGCCTGCGGCAGGGCACAGTCCCGCAGCACCCTATTGTCTTCCTGGGCCATCATCATTGCTTCTTTCTTCCTCCTTCTCGCTTCTCTGCTACGTCGGCGTGCGGCTACTTCTATCTCAGGATTGAGGGGGATAAGGTCTTGATCCCTCTGACTCCTCATGTGCATACAAAGCAAGCACTACCAAGGCGTAAACAGTTTCAAACAGAAATAAGGAATGACTGAAAGTTACGAAAAGAAAAATAAAAAGGCCTAGTCTAGAGTATAGTGACCGGTTCTGATATCGAAAGGAACAATCTCCCCGGCAACGGCGCCAAAAACTTATTGTGTTAAATTACTGCAAGTGTACTACGTAGCTGTAGCTAGCAACCGGTAAGTACGGGTCGTGTCCACGAGAAACTTGCTTTCGACTACCAAAACTAATCAACTAACCCAATCTAGGCCAAATCAAAAAATGAGTTTATGACTAAACTAATGAACACAATAACAACTAAAAATCTAATGTGGGAACAGAAATTAAAGCACTCGGGTTGGAATTAACGGCACGATTATGCTAGCTGAACCAATTACTAACCCCGCCGAACAATCCTAGAGATGCGCCATGAGTGAATAGATTGCCAATTAAGCCCATCTCCTCCCTCTCTCAAGGGTCGAAGACTAATCCTAGAACTATAGTCACCTATTTTTATAGGACTAAAGGTCACTGGATTACAACATCTACAATCTCTAATCCCAGCTAGAACCTTGATTATTTTCATATCAAAATCCTAATTGTCTACTAATTTGCGCTAAGTGAATGTTCCATCTTTCAACGCTCCCCTAAACCCAAGTAATAATGGATGAATGCCCTCTCAGGCATTTCATCGAGCATGTCGCGTGCATAGTAGAAATCATGAACGCAAAAGCAAGGAAGGTAAGGGATTGGGGCTACAATTGATTCAACTAAACATAATCGGCTTTAATCCCAACCCAAGTTGGGAATTTAGCCACACATCACTTCACAATCAACAACCATAATTTCAACTCTACCAAACAACATTCAATTCACAAAAACCTAAAATAACAATAAAGAGAAGAGACGGAATCGGGAAAACGAACTTGAATTGATTGTTGCTAAAAGGTAGATCGAACTTCGATGCCAATGAATTCAATATAAAATAATGGAAATCAAAAGCCCGAATGTAAAACCTAAAAATCGCGTAAAAACGTCTGTGAAAAGAGAAAACTGAATGAAAACTGAATGAGCCCCAAAACAACCCTGGAGGAAAATTTAAGTCGCGACGCGGAACGGGGGTGGCACGGGCGTGCCTCGAGACACGGTGGCACCGTGCCAAAATACTAGCGAAACCACCCAAAACCGGCCAAGCGGCACTGGCATGCCACTTGGCACGGCCAGACCGTGCCATGTGCACACTTGGCTGGTCGGCTGCTTCGTCGGTTCTTTGTGGTCTGGCTGTGCTGTGTGTGTCAATTCCTCGGGACTTCCGTGCGACGCTTTTTCGTTGCTTTAACTTGCCTCCTTGGCACTCCTTTCTGCTGAAATTGTTCATCTTTCTGTTTCTTCGATAAAGTTCATGAAAATATCAAAAGATGCTGTATGAGTAAAAAGTATGCTAAAGGAGGCCGATTTGACCATTCCTTAACGCAATTGAACATGAAAAAGCAGGAGAAAATGGGTCAAATAGAGGCTGAAAATGGGACAAAATAGAGGTTCATCAGAGTCATGTATACTTGTTCATCAATGTAACCATGCAAGAAAGCATTATTAATGTCTAATTGATGAAGTGGTCGATCCTTGGTAGTGGCCATAGCTATGAAAACTCTTACAGCAGTGAATTTGGCAACTGGAGAAAAAGTTTGCTTTTAATCCTTATCCTTGATTTGTTCAAAGCCTCTAATAACCAATCTAGCTTTATACCTTTCAACTGACATATCAGGCTTGTACTTGGTCTTGTCTACCTACTTTGATGTAAGAGCTTTCTTTCCCAGAGGAAGAGAGGTTAAAATCCAAGTATTGTTCTGTTCTAATGCATCAAGCTCATTTTTCATGGCCATTTTCCACTCATGATATAGGTTTGGCTCTGGTTTATGTAACACATTGACTAGTGAAGCCACATAATCTGATGACAAATATGCCAAATAAGAAGAAAGAAACAATGGGTAAAGAGTTTTAGAATGAAATATATGGGATTAGGAAGTTTATTTAGGACTTGATGTAGTTAAGTGACCAGTAGCTTTGTTAGTGACCTTGGGACAAATGTAGTCCTTTAGACAGGCAGGTGGAGCTTTCACACTTGCTGATTTCCTTGGAAGTGTTTTAGTTCCACTAGGAAAACTAGAAATAATAGAACAAGGGGTATTAGAACCAAGGTTAGTAGGTTGTTCACATGATGTAAATGGTGAAGAAGCACGATTTGTGAGGGTATATTGATGTCAGGTGTGAAGGAGCGAGGAACGGAGTCTTGCACCACCCCAAATGGTGAGGAAATTGCAGCCTTTGGTGAATCAGGAAGGGAGGAAGGAATCAAAGAAGGTGAGATGGGATCCTCATCATCCTTTTCAGGTGGTGTACAAGAATAGATTGTGCTAGTTTTAAAAGAAATCATGGTTTTTGTAAACAAAATATCTTTGCTGTGAATTATTTTCTTGGTTTGCAAATCAAAAAGTTTGTAACCTTTATAACCAAAGGTGTACGCTAGTAAAATGCATTTGTGAGCCCTAGTCTCAAACTTGTCCTTTTCTCCCACATTAACTACAAAACATAGACAACCTATTGTCCTTAGAGTTGAGTAATTAGGAGCTTGATTGTAAAGTACTTCAGAAGGACTTTTCCAACTTAAATTAGACATAGGTAATATGTTTATAATGTGAGTTGCAAATAGCACACACTCACTCTAAAAGCTTTTAGGCAACCTTGTATGGAACCTAAGAGCCTTGGCAGCATCAAGTAAGTGTCTATGTTTTCTTTCTAAAACTCCATCCTACTGTAGGGTTTTAATAATAGATTTTTGATGCAAAATACCTTTTGAGGCAAAGAAATCTAAACATGCGCTACGAATAAACTCAAATCCATTGTTTGACCTGATCATAAGAATTTTAACCTTGAATTGAGTTTCAATCATATTATAAAATTGTTTGACTGCAGAAAACACCTGTGTTTTGTCTTGTAACATGTTTATCCAAGTGGATCTACTAAAGTCATCCACAATGGTAAGAAAATACTTAGCCCCAGTCACACTGGTTACCCTGTAAGGACCCCAAAGATCCATGTGGATAAGTTGAAAAGGAGCTTTTGTTACAATGGTTCTTTTATTAATGTGTGAAATTTGGCCAGTACACATATCTCACCAAAAAATCAGAAGACAAAAAAGGTTTACAATCTGCAATGTATTGCATCTTAGAGAAAGAGGTATGACCTAACCTAGGATGTAATACATCCAAATTATGAGATTTACATGCTGAATTATTGCAAGGAGATGAGTCTTTATTAACTGGTATTGTATATTTGTGGACTGAGAGACACTTCAGAGATAGGGATGAGAGTTGTATCCAAACCCGAAAAACTTGCCTCGAACCCACCCATTTATAGTGTGTACGGGTATGAAATATTGGGAAAAAGTGGGTATGAGGCGGGTTGTTGAAAAAGGGTATGAGCATGGGTACGGTTTCGGGTATAGGCATCACCTACCCCATACCCATACCCATACCCGCCTGTACCAAAAAAAATTTAGGAGATAAAATAAATTTTTGAGTAGAGTTTTGAATTTTGAACATTAGTAGTTAGTTCTAAAAAAAGGCTTCATGTCTCAACCCATCCCCAACTATGCAATGCATCTATTTGTGTCGCTCATTTACTATGGTGATACATGAAGTCATGTGACTCACGTCTCATAAACCTAAGATCCTGGCTCATTTCATGTGTCCCTCACTCCCTCCTTTGTTGTGTCCCTCATTCCAATCATTTCCAGAATGCGATTTTTGCTCATGAACTAAGTATGAACTCTTGCACTTAATCCAATTAATATTGTACTTCTTTAAAACATTCTACCTAGTTGAATTTAGTTTTATGAATTTCTTTACATAAAAAATTATCGTACCCGGTGGGTGTTATATTTTAATATCTATATATACTCGAATAAAACCTGAAATACCCAATGGGTATGGGTATGGAGATAGATTTTGAAAACCCGATGAGTATGAGTATGGGTATGAGGATGACTTTTGGAAATAGGTATGGGTGCGAGTATAACTTTACTTGCCCTGTACCCGGCCCACGTTCATCCCTATTCAGAGACATTAGATGCCAAGTTAGAAACTTTATCTCTAAAATGAGAAGACTTAAAAGTATAAAGTCCGCTAGCCTTTTTACCAGCAGCTCCAATCAAGTTAGTTGAAAGGACCTGAAAAACACAGTGAGTTGGATAAAAAATGGTGAAACAATAATTACTTTTCAGGAATTTGGTCACTGAAAGCAACTTGTATTTGAAATATGGCACAAACAACACATTATGCAAGGTCAAAGTAGGTGAAAGCTAGATATCACCAACAAGGGTACTAGGCTTAAGGGTGTCATCAGGTAAGGTGATAGTGAAAGATCTAAGCAATGTAAGTGGTCTGGGAAAACAGGCTCAAATCAAAGGTCATATGGTCACTGGCCCCAGTGTCTATAATCTAAGAGCTTGGAACATTATTTAGCACAGCACAGCTAATATGAGAGTGAGAGCCAATAGAAGTCATACCTGCAAATTGGGCTAAAGCATTATGATCTGTGGACTGCATGTCCACACCTTGTTGTCCCTTGACTAACCTCATCATTTCCTCAGTTGGGGCTTGCACAAGATTGTAATCAATCTTTCTTATGGAAGAGGATGAACCTAAGTGAGCCTGTGCTAATTTATTGAGTGCCAAAAGTGTGATAAGGTACAGTGTCAAGATTGTTTTCAAAACCAGCAAAATTTGTTGCAGCCCTAACATTCTTCTTTGGCCTAGAGTTGTCCTTTGGTCCTTGGTACTAGTCAAGGTAACCTGTAATTTTAAACCATTGATCACTTGTATGACCAGCCCTTTGGCAATGGCCATAATACCTACTTTCTTTGTTTTTCTTGACCGTCTTGAGCTAGGACCACTTCTTACAGCAAAAGCATTCGCCACATAATCTAAATCCTCAAAGGGATTTGAACCAAGCCTCATGACATTAGCTGCTACTTCCCTGTTGGCTGTTATATTTGCAATCACATTCCATTGAGTTTCAACTCTTTGAATCATAGAGTATGCTCTATTGACAATGGGCAAAGGATCTAGAACCAATAGTTGTCCCCTAATGGCTTCATAATTCTAATTCAAATGCATCAATCTTTGTTTGTATGCTAATTCCATAGTTTTGAGCCACAATGTCTAACCCCGAGTGGATTTCACATTTGCTTCATGATTTATAGGTACTTCTTATGCTGCCTGTCCTTACGCATTACGATAATAGGGTTGCATAGTCGATAGCAGAAAACCTTGTCTTTCATAAACCGTACAAAACATCTCAACATCGATTGTCACTATACTAGAGACATGTACTTGAAGGTTTTTTGCAAACAGTCCATGTATCATCAAAGAAGCAACTACCAGACCTCATGACTAAGCCACTAAGTGAGCTGCAACACAAATACATCTGTTCAAGGCTTGGATTGCTGGATTCTCCTCCAATTTCACCTTAAGGGAGGATGTTAAGGAATTAGTTAGATAGTTAATTAGCATTTAGCTAAGATTGCAAATTAGTTTCTATAATGCTCCCATTGTACCTGTGTCACTATTCATCTTCATAATCTTTGTTACAACTGATAAACCCAATGAATAGGGCGTTACCGCTGTTCTGAAGGACAAGGTTGTAAACACCATGATTGGATATAACATGGGTCACTTATATACATCTTCAAACTTCATTAAATCATATACAAGTAATGACTACTAACTTAAAGTTTACATCACCATAAACTTACATCACTATCTACTGAAGTGCTTATGCAGTGGTCTTCATACAATATGAACAGGCACCACTATAAACCCATCCAGATGTCCTTGGACCCTCGATTTCTTCAACTGGCGTGGTAGAATAAAGAAACTCTTGTGCATGCCTAAAACAAAACAGGAAAACATTTCGAATGGTGAGTCGAAACTCAGTACATACATTACTGTATTGTAAAATAACCTTGCAACATTGGTTGAGCCTGCTTTGCAATTCATTTTAAGTTAAAACAGTGACTGAGATAAATGTAAAATTTCATTACTGATTAGTATCTGGAAGCAAGCTCCTTGTAACTGTTATGATCTATGGATAGGTGTACACCTGTCAAGCCGATCGGGGACCTGGCCTGAAACTGCGCGAGTAACTGGAAGGCGAATGCCTTATAGATGATAACTGATAGGGTCACTAATTAAATGATAAATCATTATATAAATTGATTCATTGATGTACTTACCAAAACATTATAATTTTGATAAATACGTGTTGATTTCTAAAGATACAAACAATGAACGTACATGGGGCTTTTAATGAAATGTCATTGAGTCGTATTATGCACAAAAGGGGAGGAAATGATAGTTTAGGCCCTGATTTTTTACAAAATATTGTTATAGGAACATATAGTTAGCAAATGTATTTATTTTCATAGTTAATACTTTAGTAAAAGAAAAGTAAGAGCGTAAAATGGGCTAAAGTAATGACTCATAACCTAATCTCCCAGCCTCAATTTGAGACTTAATTCCCCAATATAGAAAGCTTAAGAAGTCCTAAAAAACTTTTATTTAAAACACAAAATATGATTCTCACAATAGGGTTCCCAAAATGGGGTTAGAACACAAGTATGCCAGTGTTGGTTGAACCTGAGCAGTTCTAGTTAAACGGCCATAAATTTTTCCACATACCTCGGATTAAGGCGATTTAAAATCCATTTGAAAGCTAACTCACTGATCTATCTACTCACCGAAAATAATAAATTTTGGTTGGGTTGTGCATTACCAGTTTATTGACAAAATTTCCCTATTTTCTGTAATTTCCCAGCCCCCATTGTACCTGGTTTTCTCCTCTCTTTTCACACAAATCCTCAGCTAAAATCAATCCCAAAAATCATGTAACAAAGCTTTAATCCTCCCCTCATCATGCAAAACCATCATACTCAGTTTCACTTTATAGTCATATGCATCAAAGATTCATTTTTTAATCAAATATACACATATAACATGCTTGATATTAAAGGAAACTAAACCTTACATAATCTTAAAACCCTAACTTTTGGCCAACTTACTTCCTCTTCATTTCATCCAAGATTACAAAAAACACCCTCATAAACATTATTAGAGATTAAAATCACTAGATTCAATACAAGCAATCTAAGAAACACATACTTCCAACCTTAAGCTTGCATACTCATGAATAGCCCTAAACCCTAGCATGATCCAAACTCAATCAACAATTAAAAACATCAAAATAACTCTTGTTTCCATCCAAAAAAACATGATCAGAACTCAAATCAACATAATCAATAATCAAAATCAAAAATCCAAAGAAAACAAGCTTAGGGTTACTCACTTTGAGCTTGAAAAAAAGTGGAGATGGAGGTGATGTTTGGTGGTTTTGAGGATGGAGGATGGTGGCTAGTGATACTAGGGTGTCGGAGGCAGCTAGGGCTGGCTAGAAACTTACCAGAAAACACCAGAATGGGGGCTGGAGCTAGCTGGTTGTGTGTTTAGAGAAGAAAGAGAAGAGGAATGTGTGTGTGTGTGTGTGTTTTACTTGGTTAAGAATGAAAGGAAATTTATTTGGATGATTTTTATCCACCCATAAAGTGGCTTTTAGCTAATCATGGTCAAACTTAACTCATGGTAATTAGCTAGGTTAATATGCAAACTTGTTGAGCTTCAAATTGGGCCGAAATAAGTGGGGTTCGGGAATAAAATGCTTTATAACAACAACGTTTTTGCGTAACTCAAAATTAAGTTTTTGTAATGTTACGGAAAACAAAATAAATTACTTAGATTAAACTTGTTAGGGCCTACTATCAATTCTTCCAAAATTTTCGTTAATAATTAAATAAATAAATAAATAAAACCTGAATTGCCAATTGAGGGCCCAAATATTGTTTTTCCACCTGGAAGATTGAATGCGATAATTAAATTTGAGAAAATCTTTAACATGAAATAATTAAATAAATAAACATGATTTAGGGTTGGGCTATTACAGTTTCTCTCTCTTTGTCTAGTTAGCAACTAACTTATTATTAGAGTTTGTTGTTCTTACCAGCTGTATATAAGCTTTATAGTAGCTAGCTTGTATCTTCTTGATCATTATTGTACAGCAATGGAATCCTATTCTTGCTTTCTCTCTCTAGAAATGCTCACCATTTTACAGAGCCTTTATAGGGTGGGAAGCCCTACTATAGTGTCTTGGATAAGGAAGAAACGGTAATAGCTAGAAAGTTCCTTCTCTGGTTGTGTTTTGGAAGAGACAAAGCAGAGCATTATTCCTACGAGTTCGAAAGAGAAAACTCACTGTCTCCTATTTGCCTTAAGATAAAAAAAACAAGATATAATGTGATCAACTATTAACCAAAAGCATTTAAGAAATGTTTCCTTGGAGTACAACTCCATACCTCATGTTGTTACTTTAAGCATACCACATTCTAGCAAACAATGTCAACCATATTGGTGGTAGGCTCTGACATTAGTCTAGATGTTAAGCCTCCTGTATTTTCCAATACTTTTGTGTCCTTACTCTAGAATGAAGGCTCATATGTCAATATCATGTCAGAATTAATATAGGATATGTAGGGATATAAATGTAATTTTATTGTACTATCTTTGACTATATATACAAGGCTAGGCTCCCAGGTTTGGGTGAGCTATTCACTCACTAAATCTCACATGGTATCAGAGCCAAAAGAATTTTAAAATTTTTTCGCTCCTCTCTCTCCCATGGCTGCTTAGGGTTTTTGGTTCCTTCAGGCTTTCTTCTTCCCCAAGTAACACAATCCCTTTCACACAAACCCCTTCTCCCTCCTGCCTAGGGTTCAGCCATGCCACAGTGGTTTCCGTCTGCATCACCAGCCTGCTCAGCCTCTCGCCGTCTCTTCTTGCACGATGGTCTCCACCCTCTCCAACGACTCCTCCCCACTCGTCACAAGCGCTTAAAACTTACGAATGTTTTGTGTGTCCCTCAATTACAACACAACTTGTTTTCAGTTCAACAATTATGTAGGGATAATGCTTGTCATGTGGTATTTGACTCTTCCTGTGTGCATGTCAAGGACAACACCGAGGGTGATGTCCTATTACAGGCCTCTAGTTTGGGTCCGGTCTACACCGTCCCTATTCCTGCTCACTGTGTCTGTCCCTGCTAATATTGTCCTCACCAAGTCTGGCGATCTTTGGCACCGAGGCTTGGGTCATTGTGGAGCTAGCATTTTAGATGTTTTAAGGAAACACAATTTGCTTCAGTTTAAAACAGTTTTCTCCAATAATTGTGTATCTTGTGGCTTAGCTAAATCTCATAGACTTCCGTTTCAATCTGCTGAACATAGAACGAATTCTCCTCTACAGTTAATTCATTCAGATGTTTGGCACAATCTCCTATTTTATCTCATCAAGGTTATAAATATTATGTATGTTTTATTGATGACTATTCTCGTTTCTCTTGGATTTACCCTATGCGGCGCAAATCCGAGGTCTATGAGTTATTTCCTAAGTTTCAGCTTTTAGTAGAAAGCATGTTTAATTGCAAAATTAAGATGTTTCAAAGTGATGGGGGACGAGAGTTTGATAACTCTTCTATGCATGACTTATTTACAAAACATGGCATCTACTTTCGTAAATCTTGTCCTGATACTCAACAACAAAATGGGGTTGCTGAACGTAAGCATCGTCACATCCTTGAAATGACTCGCTCATTTCTTATTGATGCTTCTATGCCCACCTATTTTTGGTTAGATGCTGCTAATACAGCTGTCTACACCATTAATAGACTCCGTACTCCGATTTTGAAAAATAAATCCCCATATGAAGTTTTATTTCAGCGATGCCTGGCTATTCCTTCCTTAAACCTTTTGGTTGTTTGTGTTTTCCCAATTTTATGGCATCCTCTACAAATAAACTTCAAAATCGACTATTCAATGTGTATTCTTAGGTTACATTGTGAACTATAAAGGATAACGTTGTCTCGATCCCCTTTCAGGACTCGTTTATATTAGTCGCCATGTCCGTTTTCTTGAAATGCAATGCCCCATCACCACTGTAATCACAAATTCTCCACAATTACATCATTCTTTTGCTTTTAATCATGCTGAAATTTTGCAATTGACTCCGACGTCTAGTGTTGAGGTTGCCTAGGCTCCTTTATTTGACTCTGCCATGCCCACTACCTCGACCTTGGTTGATTTGCGTTTAGGCTTCTTCGATAATGGGTCACTTCCATCGGCCCATTCTTCCTCCACTTCCTCTCGATCTCAGCATGACCCGTCATCATCCTCCCCTCTTGGGCTTGGGCCACCCCCTTCCCATCTGTGCCATTTTCCCCTTGTGTCTAGGTCTGTCCCTGTGGAGACTGGGCCTGATCCCATCAGCCCCCTGGCCCATTCTAGCGAGGCCTAGCTACCCTCCCAGTCCACTTTCCCCACCTTCTCTTCCCTCACAATTGTTGCCTAGTCCAGCACCCTGGTCGCTAGTTTCTTCTGGTGTCGGCCTAGACACGCCCTCACCCATGCAGCCTAGCCCAGACTTACCCTCACACTATGCGGCTGCCCCTTCACCCACCATTGGTATGCTTCCTGTGTCGGTTAATTGTCACCCCATGCAGACTCGCTCCAAATTCGGTATTGTCAAATCCAAACCCATGTTATCCCTTGTCTCATCTGTTACTGAAGTTGAGCCTTCTTCCTTTGCATTGGCCTACAACTTTCCTCGCTGGGTTAATGCCATGACAGAGGAATATCGTGCTCTTCTAGCCAATGACACTTGGGAGTTGGTGCCATCTCCACCCGGTAATAATATTGTTGGCTGTAAATGGGTTTACAAAATAAAGTATTGTTCTGATGGTAGTGTTGAAAGGCACAAAGCGCGATTAGTGGCGCAAGGCTTTCATCAACAAACAGGCATTGACTACCATGAGACATTTAGTCCCGTTGTCAAACCTGTTACTATTCATTTGCTTTTGTCACTTGTTGTTTCTTTCAATTGGCCTATTCGATAGTTAGATGTCAAGAATGCGTTCTTAGAGGGCAATCTAACTGAGGAAGTTTACCTAAAACAACCTCCAGGGTTTGTTAAACTTTGCTTTCCCGAGGCATGACTGTAAACTGAAAAAGGCTATATATGGTTTGAAACAAGCACCTCGTGCTTGGTTTCACCGCTTCAACAGTTTCTTGCTATCTTATGGTTTTGTGTGCAATCATGCCGACCCCTCCATGTTTATTGATTGCGTTGATTCCCACATTCTTGTTCTTTAGCTTTATGTTGGTGACATTGTCTTGATAGGCACTTATGGAGCCCTTCTCCATAAGTTTATTAGTTTTCTATCTGCGCTGTTTACCATAAAAGATCTTGGTGATCTTTTTTTCTTCTTGGGCATTCTGGTGGTTCATTCTCCTTCAGGTTTAGTTTTAACTTAGCAGAAGTATGTTGTTGACCTTCTTCATAAATTTCAGTTTCAAACTTGCAAACCTATTAGAACACCTTCTGCTACCCGAACCACCCTTTCTCGCTTAGATGGTGAATTACTTGTAGGTCCCTCTCCGTAGAGGAGCATGGGTGGAGCATTGCAGTACCTAACTATGAGTCGACCTGACATTGCATATGCAGTACATGTTATTTCTCAGTTTATGCATGCTCCTCGCACTACTCATCTCCAAGCTGTCAAGCGCATATTTCGCTACTTGCAGGGTACATTGCCACATGGTATGTGGTTTCTCCCAACCACCTCTTCTACTCTGGTGGCGGATTACTTTGATGCTAATTGGGTTGGCTGCAAGGATTCCTATCGGTCTACTACAGGATATGCCATTTTTCTTGGATCCAACCTCATTGTCTGGCGCTCCAAGAAGCAACCTACGGTCTCCAAGTCCTCCACTGAGGTTGAGTACAGGGCCCTTGGTTATACTGTTGCTGAGACTATCTGGGTTCGTAAGCTATTGTATGATCTTGGTGTCACTCTCTCTACACCTGTTCGCCTCTACTGTGACAACCTCAGTGCTACCTACATGTCTGCCAACCCTATGCAACATGATCGTAGCAAGCACATTGTTGTAAACTATCACTTTATTCGAGAGCGGGTTGCTGATGGAGATTTAGTCATTCGTGATACTCCTACAAAGTTGCAAATTGCTGGCATTTTCACCAGAGGGCTATCATCTCAGCAGTTTATGTTACATAGAAACAATCTGTCTGTGCGCCCTCCCGATCAGATTGAAGAGGCGTAATAGAGGATATGTAGGGATGTAAATGTAATTTTATTATACTATCTTTGACTATATATACAAGGCCCGGCTCATAGGTTTGGGTGAACCATTCACTCGCTAACTCAAGAATATCAAGCAACCGATACCGGCAGATGTGAAACAAAGAGGTGAACAACATAGTCAACAAGTGAACATTGATGCAATCATGCCTTTATGTCCCCCACGCACAATCTCATTAGGAAAAGAGAGCATTCAAATTTCCACAAGAAGCAAATGTAGTGAATCTACCACTTGGGCTGATATGTCCTAAGGCCCGGGTATATAGCTATAGACAAACTTAGTCCCAACCGCTACACGCCCATTCCTAAGAACGGAGAGTTTGCTTCCAAAGTTAAGCAAATCGGCAATAATAATGCAATAACTGTGAAGAAATGCAGCTTCTTAGATTAGTTGGTACAGAACAAGTACAAGAAAAAAAAATGGACAAGAAGGCTTTGTGAGCTATACTTAAGATAACCTCATTGAAGAAAGAAAAGGCACGTGACCCCGCTAAATCAAGGTGCAATTATAAAGGGATGATATACATTGCCTCAACTTTTGACAAATTGCAAACCATTTGCATTGGAGTACCGTTCCATGAATCTCATGAATCTATCCCATTCCCGGGGGCTACGCATGATGTACTTTGCTTCAATACCCGCTGGCTTTCCATTAACAAACCTTGCATTAACAATGTTTGATGAGATGACGCCTTCATCGTCAATCATATAAAACCCAGTTATATCCCCAACTTCACTTGATGAGTCAAATACTGAGGGCTGATCAAACTTGAATGTAGCCACACCATTTGTGCCATCCTTTGATTTGGTTAACCTCACTTCTGGTATCGTGCGTTCGTCAATCCCTTGGATGAACTGAATTTTCGGTGTCACCGACATCATTATTGGTTCAACTGCCTTCGAAGATGACCTATGTGATGTCCACTTCAGCCGTTGCAAGTTCAACTGAAGTCCATTGAATGAAGAATGGTGGTGCTGGGCTATAGCCCGAGAGAAAATGCCTGCATCAGAGACAAAGGATAAGCTTATAATGTTTGGCCATGACATGATCATAATAACCCAGTATATTTGCACAATCGGTTCCATAGTACAATAGAGAAATAGCTTGACTGTGGAGCCTGAAATGCACGGGGGTGGGGGAGATAGGGTTCCCAATCAGGCTTCATAAATTTCACAACAAGTGTGATCAACACCCCCCCCCCCCCAAAAAAAAAAACCTCCCTGCACGCACCCCACAAAGAAAAAGACCTCCAAATATTTTTTTAAGAAAATCAGGCATCTTCAAATATAGTTTGTCATTCCCACTTGAGTTTTCTTAAAAACTCAGTCAGCTTAGTTTTGATGTTGCGTTAGTATCACATATTTATTTTTGACCCTATATTCTTTGTTGGCATGCACCAAATAAGAGTACTAGTTAAGTAGTTGACATTTTTCTCGGTATCAGCTAAGCATAGCAATGAAGTCTTTGCAGTGGCATTGTAGCATAGAATTGGGTCCAAACTCTGCCTATCTATGCCTTTTATGCATTACTTCTCAGGCACACACACACACACACACACACACACACACACACACATGTGTACACACACAAACAGACAGAGAGAAGAATCCATGCAGGATCAGATAAAAACCCAGATTTGTAATCGAAGAAGCACAAACTGTCTATTCAACTTAGCATCCCCATGTCTAACACACGTCGAAGACCAACACAGACAAGTATTTATGTTTAACACATTTTTAGGCTCATTCCAAATATACAAGAAGTTGTATTTCGTTATTTGACATATGCAGGGCAGACACATTACAAACAATTGGCGATTCACAGTCAAACATGAGTCTTTTAGGACTAATAATATAGATCAGATATTAAAAACCCAACTAAGTAAATATTCTATTATCAATGTGCGCCCACCAAATGTGTCATATCCTATCTTTTTCAAAAGAGAGTGGCGTCCCCTTGTTATATTTGTGCCTCGTATCAAAGTCCCTCCTTAGTTTTAACACCATCCCTGAACCTAATACCAGCAAACTTAGCCAAAACCCGCGAACAAACATGATCATGAATAGGAGCAAGAAAGCTAGTAAGTAGGGGACCCAGTCACTGAAATTGAGGGAGTACAGTGTGCCCCACATATCAAAACATGCTAAATTAAAGCCCAGAATATCACAATTCCACTCAACATAAGTTAATTCCAGGTGTCAAGCTCAAATACAGAACTGGGCACAACCAAAACACAGAATAACAGTATTCCTCTTATATTAGGCATCAGTACAAGTAGAATTCAAGCAAAAACAATGCCCATTTCTTCTTCAATCACCCACAACACAAAGAGAATTAGAGGCAAAGAGGGGACCTGCGCGAGGGCGGGAATGTTGAGGGGAGGAGCGAGAAACCGGCGAAGAACAAGTGAAAGATTGCAGAGCTGCTGCCGCCATGATTGGATGGTGGGAAATGAGCTGAGAGAGAAAAGGGTGTCGAGTGCGTGTATGTTTTTAGAGTGATGAGGTGGGTTGTCGTTGATGATGTGTTGGAACATACGCCATTCACTACAATCATTCAAATCAAATCACAATCAAACGTAGGGAAACTGAAAGTAATGAACAAATTCTAAGAAAAATACGAAAGATAAATCCAACCCAAATACTCAACTGGGCTGTTCACCAGCCTAGCTAGAACCCAGTTGTCAAACCCACAGGCGAATCCTCGCTTCCCTAATGCACTACAATTTTCTTCTATTTTCTTACACATTCTAGAATTAAAATTTCCACTTTCTCTTCATGATTTACATTTTTTCCATTTGGTGTAAAAGTAGATGCAATAATTTTGTTAGTGGTTTATTGTTTCATCTTGTATTTGTGTACTACTTTGGCGTTGGATTTGTCATTACTTAGGTGGCATTTTTTTAGCTAGACTTCGGTGCATATTGGATGTATATTTATACCTATTTTACCTTTTGGCAACTAATTATTCAAACAAAAAAAAAACCAGATAATAAACGTAAATATAAGCTGAGTTTGAATTAAGTCTTTAAATGTCTTCAAAATTTTATTAATTGAACTAATTGACCCTCAATTACCAATACAAGAAAAAAGCACTCAATTTCATATTTTACTTCATATTCACGTGTTTGGAATTGACAATAATTGGAGAGTTTTTTGAAAATATCAAATAATGTGTAAAGATCAATTATAATGGGTCATAATAGAGTTATATAAATACATGGACTCTTGAATATCGTTAGATATAGGAGGATATCTTTTTCAAGTATTCCGTATTTAAAATATTCACCTTTTTATTTGCATGATGACATCTTCAACAAAAATAGATGATGAGGGTCGTCATCACATGTCATTGATAAACAAAACAAATTGTTTAGCAGTGATTATATATTAGATAGTTGTTCGCATCTTGCTACTTCTTACAACTAACTAATGTAATATGAAACTAATAAAAAAAAAAATTAGAGTCAAATTCAGTTTTACTTTCCTCGTGAATTTGCACAAGTAGCAATATAATTAGACCTTTCAAAGGGAGGTGGCGCAAGAGAGTGAAAAACGAGACAAAATGAAGGAGAAATTTTTTTAAAAAGAAAACCACCAAATAATCAAATATGCTCCAAAAACCATCAGAAGCAAAAATGGGAGTGTTGAGAGTGGGATTTGAACCCACGCCCTTTCGGACCAGAACCTTAATCTGGCGCCTTAGACCAACTCGGCCATCTCAACTTGTTGATGTTGCTAGCTACTTTTGCATAAATTAATGTGCTTCTGAAGTGCGCTGCACCTCCCCCACTCGTTACGCAGTCTTATGTTCATTGATATATTCGAATTACGTCATCACCGAGACGAAATGAACAAAAACCATGCGCAAACTCCGACAACCCAGAAATTCGTTCGTATTCAGTGCTAATGTATGTCACAGACAAGCACAAGGTAGAAGACAAGAACAAGGTAGAAGCAATTGCACAATCTCTGCAAGAACGATGTTGAACCGCCAATGAGAAACTCAAAACCATACAAATCCGCCTCCATTGCGAGAATCCGATTCTGAATCCACTCAGACTGCAAAAGCTCAGAAAACCTTAGAAAATCTAGCACCCCCAAAATGTAATATTTAGAATCACATGGAAACCTCCCTACTTGCAAATGGCAACTATGGAAGCATGTATACGAAAGAAAACCCAAAACTTATCCGTAGAAAATTGGACCAGATCAGGAGAGGAGTTTGATGCAAAATGAAAGTATAACAACCGCAAGACCGTTGCTGCTTGAGATAAGTATGCACTCGAGTATTCATCCCCAAAGTCTTCTTTTGTACTTGGGTAACTGTCGGAGTATGAAAGTGGGTATTATCTCACATTAATAAAATTCAAAGAATATGATAGGGGGCATTGTCCCACATGGATGAAATTAAAGGGTTTGACCATGTATATAAGCTTGTGAGTTACTTCACTCATTATTGATTTTAGGTTGGAACCCCATTTGAACTTATATGCAGGACTCTTTGTTTAATTGTCCAATTGATATGAAATTTAACATGGTATCAGAGCTATGATTGGATGGAGAAAATTCATAATTGAGAATCAATCTCCTTACTTTTTACATCCGTTTGAAGGGCCAAGAGTTGCTATCACTTCGGTCATATTCATCGGAGAAAACTATGAATTAGGGAGGAAGGCGGTGAGAACTACATTAAAATCCAAAAACAAACTAGGGTTCATAGATGGAACTCTAGCCAAACCAAAACCCAAAGGAGGAGAAGATCAAAGCGAGTTAAAGGCTTGGGAGATGGTTAATTCCATGATTTGTTCATGGATTATTAACGTAATCAACCCGAAGCTACATACAAGCGTGGCCTATGCTGAAACGGCCCAAGCTATGTGGGAAAAATTCGCCAAACGATATGCTATTACAAAACACACCAAAAATTCATCAACTAAAAACCAACCTCGCATCTTGTAAACAATTTGGAAGTTGTTGAATTTTACTCCAAATTGATGGGGTTATGGAGTGAATTAGAAAACTATGCCAAGATCCCTCATTGCACATGTGGAAACTGTGAATGTAGAGTGGGAGAAAAGATCGTAAAGATGATCGATGAAGAAAGAACCCATCAATTTTTAATGGGCTTGAATGACGAGTCTTTCTTGAGAGTGCATAGCCAAATTCTAGCACGAGATCCCTTGTCATCTCTTGATACAATTTTTAACATGGTGCAACAAGAGGAGAATCATAAATCGTATCATGATGGAAAGGGATCATCGAGATGAAAATACTATGGCTTTTGCGGCAAGAGAGCAATCCAATAACCAAGAAATACCAACTTGCAAGCATTGCGGTAAGTATGGGCATGACGAGACTACTTGTTATGAGCTAGTCGAATACCATTCAACCTGGAGCACCCGAGGAAGAGGTCGTGGAGGTCGGGCTGGTCGAGCATCACGTGGAGGTAGAACGCCAACAGCTACTAGACGTGGCCGTGGGACTGGGCGCGAGGCAGCCCACGCTGCGGTGGTCCAACCCGAAACAGCAGGGGGGTAGCACTTCTGAGCCTGAACAGCAGCAAGTCAGTATTCCCGGTCTGAATTCAGACAAGTGCAAAGACTCCTCAACCTTTCAGAAGTCCCTAAAGTTGGTAGTGATCAACTCTCGGGTGAGGTTTCATGGATGTTTGACGGTGGCGCATCTTGCCACATGACGGGAAATTCACAAGTATTACAAGAAGCCAAGAAAACTCTTCCTGTGTCTATTGGGTTACCTAATGGAACCAAACAATTGCAACTCACCAAGGCTCGGTGAATTTGGGAGGGAAATTAAAATTAAACAATGTTATTTATGTTCCTTCCTTACAATGCAATTTAATTTCAATTGCTAGGTTGCGTAAAGACTTAAGATGTCTAGTAACCTTTTCCGATGATGCTTGTGTGTTACAGGATCGTACTTTGAGAACTTTGATTAGTGTAGGTGAGCAACAAAGAGGAGTCTATTACTACAAAGACGGGTCATTGGAGAAGAAACAAGTGAATGTCGTCAACAAAAGAAACATGTGGCGCAAGCATTTGGGACATCCATCAAGTGAAGTGTTTTCCTTTCTACCTCACAGTTTAGGGGTCAATTTTAGTAGAAATAATCATGAAGTGTGTGAAATTTGTTTTAGAGCGAAGCAAACTCGCAGCAAATTTTTGGTGAGTAATAATAAAGTAGGAGATGTTTTTGAACTCATTCACTGTGACATATGGAGTCCATATTGAATTCCATCCTCTAGTGGTGCACATTATTTCTGAACAATCATAGATGATGCTAGTTGAGCCACCTGGGCTTATTTGATGCGTGAAGGGGGGGAAGCGAGTCAACTAGTCAAAAGTTTCACCCTTATGAGCAAAAACCAATTTGGGAAAAATATTAAGGTAGTAAGGAGTAATAATGGATCTGAGTTCACCTCAAACCCAATGCAAGGGTTCTATCAAGAAAGAGGAATTTCACGTCAGAGCAGTTGCGTTGATACACCCCAACAAAACGAGAGGGTAGAACGAAAACAGCGTCATATCTTGAATGTCGCTCAACCCCTCCTGTTTCAAACAAATTTGGCCATAAAGTTTTGGGGAGAATGTGTACTTGTGGCGACTCACTTGATAAATAGAATGCCTAGCAAGTTGTTGCTAGGAAAGACTCCTTATGAGGTCATATATGGTCCAAAACCCTCTTATGAACATATTTGAGTTTTTGGAACCCTATGCTTTGCTCAAAACAAACTAAGGACTAATGACAAGTTTGCACCTCGAAGTAAGAAGTGTTTATTTGTGGGATATCCCCTTGGACACATCAGCTGGAAACTTTATGGTTTGGAGCCAATGAATTTTTTGTAAGTCGAGATGCCGTATTTCATGAGAATATTTTTCATTTATGAAAAATGAGGAAGAAAAGCATGGGGATTTGAGCAGAAACCGAATTGTGGAGGATGATTTTGGAGGCTCCAGCAAGAGGGGGAGTGATACCTGCCAAGCAGAAGGATTTGCTCCACAGGCCCAGCTAGAAACTCATGCAGATCCGGCCCAGGCAAGAAAGCCACGGCTAAGTTAAGAGCCACATTCAGTCTTCGAGTAAATTGTGATTGCTCTTATTTTCATCTAATTCTAACATGGTATCAGAGCAGAGTGCTCGACCTTGATTTGTCACCATCCCCGTTCGATTAAAATTATGTGCACGTATTGGACTTTGTTAGTAGCCCACACGTGAGGGAGCATGTTGGACTATGAAAGTAGATATTGTCCCACATTGATAAAATTCAAAGAATATGATAGTGCGTGTTGTCTCACATTGATGAAATTAAAGGGCTTAAGTGTGTATATAAGCTTGTGAGTTATTCCACCCATTGTCGATTGGGTTCGGGTTGAAACCTCATTTGAGCTTATGAGCATAACTCTTTGTTTGATTGCCCAATTGATATGAAATTTAACTGTAACTCTGTACCAGCTTATTTCGTGTAGGTACAACATGAAATGGCCTATGTTGGCCTACTTCTTCGCTTTAAGCTCCTTTCTTTTGATGTTGAAGCTGCCAAGAGACAATTTAGAAAATTATTCACTTACACTTTAACAGGCATCGATATAGGTACACCTTCGTGTGGCAGGAAAAGTCACTTTTGGAATTAAAGCAACATGCCTCGTAAACTTTCCTCTATTTCGAGGGTAGTTGGTAGTCAATTGCTATTACAATCTAGGATCCAATGGGGACAAGATATTTGAAATTCATAGGGTAAAGCTACAGACATCTAATATGGCTCTCTACAACCTGCTTAAACAGGACTCAGAGGTATTGGATGGATTGGTTTGGCAATAGGCATCAGGTCATTGACTTACAACAGGGTCGAGAATTGAATAAAGGATCAACTTACCGAGTCCATTAGCCTCCGAAGTCCTCACGATTCTTAACCTCTACACTGAACTAAGGAACATCCTAGAGTCACAGCATAAGAAGGTAGTGTTAATTGTAACTTTTAAAGTATTAGTTGATGGAGAATTTGTACAGTCTAGTAGCGAATCGGTGTAAGGGTGTTCAAGAAGAATTTTGATTCAACAACATTTTTTTTCTTTTTGTCATTTATACAATTGCATCTCCTCATTTTGACATTGCATCTCCTCATTTTGACTATGTCAGGGAATATTAAGGGTATGACCACTCGACCAACATATGTTGAAATTCCAATGCAATGAGTCTATATTCTACTATGCAAATTCACCTTGTGCAACAACAATAATAAAAATAATCACTGATGCGATAGGAATTGTGCTTGCTCCATTACCCGCACCCACCCCCTGGTAAAACCAATTAGCTACAAGGATTCTACAGTGAGCAACAGCATAAACTAATTTAGACACTAATATGATATAAACTTATAACTATTATTAACAAAGTGATTCATATATTGAAGTGTCCACAATCTCATTTTCAAAGAACATTATTTTTTTATAATGTTAAATAAAAAAAAAGGCTACAAATAGTTTTGTAAATTACAGTGAGCTAATGGAAAAAACTAGTGAGCTATGATTCCTCAGCAATGAGAAACATATTATAAACTTTAAGAGTATTCAACATATTATAAACTTTAAAAGTATTCAACATGATTTACTAAATTTTTAAAAATAAATAAATCTCATCACATAACAAAACCAAAAAAAAAATCATAATGAATAAAAATAAAGTACACAATTTATTAATCAAATACAAATTTACTGTTGAATTTGTGTTTAAAAAAACTATTGTATGTGGTAGATGCAAAATCTTCATTAATGCTAGAAGCCAATGCAATCTCCTCAACCCTACATAACACATATTACTTATAGTGAGCAAAATATAATTTTTAGAGAGCATGAGAGAACAATAAAAACATATAAAATCAAAACATTATGATCATGCCAAAATTTCATACTCAATTCATAGATAACCTGTTTCACACAATAAATTAGCTTATTCATTTATATTTATATTAGAATATAAAAACCAACTAAAAAAAACACACCTCTTATAGGAGCAACAGAAAAGGCAAAGAAAAAAAATTACCCTTGAATACTAGGAGCTTCAGAAGGAGAATTCAACTGATTGGTAAGAATGTTACCCCTATTTGGTTGCTTCAATCTTTCATCAAAAATCAAACTAAAAACTCTATACATTTCATTAAAATCTGCTGCTGGATTAGGTGAACCTACAGCAATAACCTAAACTATCGCAGGAAAAACATATTTTTAGCGAGCATATACATATGTTTAGTGAGCTAGAGTATAAATTTAGTGAGCGGAACCTATATGACTAACATTGTGAGCACTGAAAACGTAGTGAGCCAATGCACATTTTTAGTGAGCAGATACACAATATTAGTGAATGTATGAACACTTTTAGCGAGCCAAAATACAATATATTTTTAGTGAGCTTATCAAAAAGATATTATTATAAGAAATATAAATTATTCACTGAGATTGTGAATAGAATTTGACCTGAATTTGTGATACATCTCCTTCATTCCTTGGAGAAAACCTTGCCTCTCTTGATCTTACAATGTTTAACATCTTCTCTGACATACTCTTCCTCCTTACATTCCTTTGACCTTTCTTTCTAAAACCCTTAAGGTTACCAATGATTTGATTACTAGCACTAGACTGTTGATCATTTTCTGTATCATAAACATAAGCTGAATCCACAACAACACCAACATCAACCTTTAACTTGACAAAAGCGTCGTCACATAGCTTTCTTGCTTAGGTATTAGCTTCACTTGCGAGAAGCAATAACTCAAACTGCCTATGCATCTGAACTCTCCATATGGAACCAAGAACACCAATAGTATTAACACTTGAAGCTTCTTCTACAGCCAAGGAGGGTCTAGCTAGCCGAGTCTATCGTTTCAAAATATATTAATCAGAAACTTCAGACACACAATGAACATTAAAAATATGCAAGCAGTGGTAGTAAAGAATACCACTCTCAGTGTACTTTTTACAGTTGCAAACAATATTTTGATATGGAAGATTAAGCCTAACCACAAACCCAAACTTATTCGAAAAGCGATTCTCATAGACAACATATATATGCTCTGAACCATAAGGGGTCTCACTTGAGCTATAAAGATCTTGACAACACTTTTCCCCTTTAATGTATTCATTCTCAAAAACTTTGTATAAGTTGTTCATATAGATTTTCAAAGCAAGCTGCAAAAGGCTAACATGTGGCAAATACATATAAGGGAACCCATCCTTATCCTTAATCCTCCACTCAGTAACAACATCACATAATATATTATAGAAATTAAACAAGGCACAAGTGGCATTGACTCTCTTTGACAAAGAAATATTTGTAGACTCACTTCTTTGTGACGATAAGATGCCACCAGAAAAAGCATCCTTGCAAAAAGTTAGACACACAATTTTTCTTTCAACTGATACAATCTAACAATCAAGTATTTTTAGCACATTTATACTCTTCAACCAACCTAACACAGTAAAAACAGTGAGCAAAAAGTAATAAGTTAATGAACAGAAACATGTAACCTTGGTAAGCAGATAATAAAAACAGTAACAGAAGGGGCTTACCTGTCCCAACAAAAATTAAACTCTACTTCTGTATTATATCTCATCAAAACATGATCAAACTTATAAACAAATCCACCCAAACCCTAAGATGACCAATATTCTTTTTTGAATTTTCCAAGATCTGCCAAGTATACAACTTATGTTTTGCCAAAGGGAAAACCTTTTCAATAGCATTTGCCATGAAAAATGTTTGATCCGTCATCATAGTTTTCAACTGCAGATTATCCATAACTTCAAAAAAATATTTCAAACAATCAAACAAAGCTCTCAACCTTTTCATTCATAAAAAATCTACATCTGACCATAACATTCTTGGCATGATGATTTATATAAACAAAAGGTGTGTATATCATCTCATAATGGTTGGTTCTATATGTCGTGTCAAATACAAAGAGATCACCAAAATCCAAATAGTCAGATTTTATTTGTGAATCTCTCCAAAAGAAGCTCATCAAACAATCATCCTCATCCAGTTTAAACTTATAGAAAAAATCTTGCTCATTAACACACCTATTTTCTAAAACACATATCAAATGATTGGCATCACCCTCTTCTAAAGCCCTTTTGACTTCATTTGCAATACTATTGTAGGCATCCCTTTCCCTAGACCTGAGTAATGGAGAATCCTCAACGTCATTTCTTAGAAACCGACAAGCATGAGAAACTTTCATACCATTTCTTCTCGTCTTATGGAAAAAAAATCCACATGACCTTCTTATGAACCTCATCTTCCAAAAGCAATTTAAGATTATGAATCATGTCATGCTTCTTACGAACCCATTTCCCGTTAGCTTCAATGTAAAAAATAGCCCTAACTTTATAATTGCACATACGGCTCCGTTTTGCAAATGTCTTATCTTTTTTCATAGGACACCTTTCAAAGCCTTGTTTGCTATAGCAGGACTCCCTCGAATGCACCTTTTCTAAACCCTCTCTCCTTCTCAATTTATCACATCTCATAGAAAAATCCTTATGAAAAAGCATACTCATTTTATGCCTCAAATGCTACATCTAAAGAACTGACCCTTTTACCAATCATTTCTAATTCATCAGCCTCCTTTACTTCAGCATCAACATCCACATATTCCTCCTTATCAGCCACAAGATAATTAGACATAGCAGCAACAATATTACCATTATTAGGTACAGCACAATTGCACTCAAAAGCCACGTCTTTCCCTTTTTAAACACCAACATGATTACACAAAACTCTAGTATAATCATCAATATCAATTACCTCAGTAACAACATGATCTAATGTAGATAGTAAAAACGAAGAATCATCCGCAAAAATGAACATAATTTTTGTGGTGAGCTAGACTGTATAATTTGCGAGTACATGCTAAATCATAGTCAGCTAAACATATTTTTAGTGAGATGAACTTTTATCTTTTTCTAGAGCAAAGAAGTGCTCTGCAGAAGCAAACATATTTTTTTATAGTGAGCTAAACTATATCATTGCTTAGCACAAACTGAACTTAGTGACCTCACATATTTCTTTCTCTAGTGACCTAACAACTACACTTAGTGAGCGAAGAACTGATTATAGTGGACTATAGTTTTCCCTGCTAGGCACAGAACTTGTTATAGTGATTATATTTAGTGAGCACATAACCGATTTATAATTGATGAGTACAAGTTGAATCCTAGTGAGCTAAATATATTTCTTCAGTGACCTAACTACTATATTTATTGAGTACGTAACTAATTATGATGAGCTATTGTTTGTCGTATTATGCAAACTAAAATTTACAGAGAATGAAGTATATTCAAAAATCAAACGAAAAACATTGTTAACATTGTATGTTAACCGTTAATAAACAATTACAAATAGCATATACAACTCAAACCACAAAACAATCATTCTAGCAAACATTTCTGATCAACTAATCACACAACCCAATATATATTCAAACCACCAACTACATTATATTTCTAGAACACATAATCATAACAACGAACGCAATCCAATTGGAAAATCTCAAAATTAGTCATCAAAACACAAAATTAAAACACACCAAAATCGAAAATAAAAATAGAGATCGACAATAACATAATGAAACCTTAAGAAGAATTCGCGTTTAATGAATCTTCAAGATCAACAACGACATTAAGATCAAAGTCAGCCATTGAACAATTACTAAAAAACTGAAGGAATCGAACCAACAAAGAGGCTCCAGCAATAGAATGGAGCAACGGGACGAAGCAAAACTGAGATTTCTCATTGCTCAACCGTGAATTTTCCTTTTTTTTGAAACGCGAAAAATACCTAAGCTAGCAACTGGCGATTGTCTGGGACCCAAAAGCCCAACATTGTGGGCCTGGGTAGACAAATGAGATGTCCACCTGATTGAACACAATAAATTGCGACCTTGGATGTATATTTATACCTATTTTAGTTGTTGACAACTAATTATTCAAAAAAAAAAAAGACAACAAATGTAAATAGAAGCTGAGTTTGAATTAAGTCTTTATATGTCCTCAAATTTTATTGAGCTAATTAACCCTCAATTACCAATACAATAAAAAAGGGCACTCAATTTCAAATTTTACTTCATATTCATATGTTTGGATTTGACAATAATTACAGAATTTTTTGAAAATATCAAATAATGTGTAAAGATCAATGATAATAGGTTATAATAGAGTTATATAAATATATGGACTCTTGAATATCATTAGATATAGGAGGATATCTTCTTCAAGTATACCGTACTTAAAATGTTCATCTTTCTATTTACACAATGACATCTTCAATAAAAATAGATGATGAGGGTCGTCATCACATGTTACTGATAAACAAAGCAAATTGTTTTACAGTGATTATCTATTGGATAATTGTTCACATCTTACTACTTCTTACATCTAACTAATGTAATGTGAAACCAATAAAAATAATATTTGAGTCAAATTCATTTTTACTTCCCTTGTGAATTTGCCCAGGTAACAATATAATAAGATCCTTCAAAGGGAGGGGGCGCGAGAGAGTGAAACCGAGACAAAAGAAAGGAGAAATTTTTTTTAAAAGAAAACCACCAAATAATCAAATATGCTCCAACAACCATCAGAAACAATAATGAGAGTGTTGAAAGTGGGATTTGAACTGACGCCTTCACGCCCTTTCGTACCGGAGCCTTAATCTGGCACCTTAGACCACAACTCGGTCATCTCAACTTATTGATCCTGTTGAGTGTTGGCTACTTTCATTTAATTAATATATTTCTGATATGCGCTGCACCTCCGCCACTAATTGTGCAGGACCCCATTCATTCATATATTCGAATTAGGTGATCACCAAGACGAAATGAACAAGAACCATGCTCAAACTCTGACAACCCAGAAATTCGTTCATATTCAGCTCTAGTGTATGTCACAGACAAGCACAAGGTAGAAGCAACTGCACAATCTATGCAAGAACAATGTTGAACCGCCAATGAGAACCTCAAAACCATACAAAGCTGCCTCCATTGCAAGAATCCGATTCTGAATCCACTCAGACTGCAAAAGCCCAGAAAACCTTAGAAAATCTAGCACCCCCAAAATGTAATATTTACAATCACATGGATACCTGCCTCCTTGGCAAACGGCAAGTATGGACCCATGTATAAGAAAGAAAACCCCAAACTTCTCCGTAGAAAATTGGACCAAATCAGGCGAGGAGTTTGATGCAAAACAAAAATATAACAACCGCATGACCGTTGCTGCTTGACATAAGTATGCATTCGAGTATTCAACCCCAAAGTCTTCTTTTGTACTTGGGTAACTCTGTACCAGCTTGTTTCGTGTAGGTACAACATGAAATGGCCTATGTTGGCCTGCTTCTTTGCTTTAAGCTCCTTTCTTCCGATCTTGGAGCTGCCAATCGACAATTCAGAAAATTATTCACTTACGCTTTAACAGGCATTGATATAGGTACGCTTTAACAGGCATTGATATAGGTACGCTTTCGAGTGGCTAGAGAAGTCACTTTTGCGATTAAAGCAAAATACCTCGTAAACTTTCATTGGGTAGTTGGCAGTCAATTGCTATTACAATCTAGGATCCAATGGGGACAGGATATTTGAAATTCATTGGGTAAAGCTACATACATCTAATATGGCTCCCTACAACCTACTGAAACAGGACTCAGCGGTACTGGATGGGTTCGTTTGGTAATAGGCATAGGTCATTGACTTACAAGGCGGGTGGAGAACGCAATAAGGTATCAACTTACCGAGTCCATTAGCCTCCGAAGTCCTCATGATTCTTAACCTCTTCACAGAACTAAGGAACATCCTAGAGTCACAACAAGAGAAGGCAGTGTTAACTGTAATTTTTAAAGTATTAGTTGAAGGAGAATTTGTACAGTCTAGTAGCAAATCGGTGGAAGGGTGTTCAAGAAGAATTTTGATTCAAAAGCATTTTTTGTTCTTTTTCTCATTTATACAATCGCATCTCCTCATTTTGACATAGCTGAAGGTATGAACCAAAAAATTTGTATGCCCAAAAAGTTTCCTGAAAAAGTTAAGTTTTACTGTTACAGCCAATGAAGAGATGATATTCTTAAGGCAAGTTGCACAATGCTGATAAATCTCAAAGTACTCCAACAAAGTGGCTCAAAAAGAGCTTACTCACCTACCACAGAATCATTCTGAGTGGTCAATTTCTAGGACATTTTGTGGAGAAAACTAGGTCGGGGAATATTAAGGGTATGACCACTTGACCAACATATGTTGAAATTCCAATGCAATAAGTCTATTCCACTCTGCAAATTCACCTTGTGCAACAACAAGAATAAAAATAATCACAGATGTCATAGACATTGTGATAGGAATTGTGCTTGCTCCATTCCCCCCCACCCCATCCACCTAAAAAAAGAGTCCCGTTTGACATAGTCCCAAAACAAAGTTCTCCTTATAACTATTTGTATCAAAATCTTTGCCTCTATAACAATGAACAAAAACAGTGCATTTGCTAATATCATTGACCACATATAGTGGTCCTACCTTTACACGACCACCTTCCATTAACATAGCAGTCAAATGTGATCACACACCATACCATTGCTACCTCAACTTTTACAGCAATCTGTACAGGTAGATGAGCACTGACTGCGGACAATGTACAGGAAGGCTAGTTCAGAGTGTCGTTAGATACCAATAAAAGTAAACAGCAAGTGATTTTGTTACCCAATTCATTGAATAGTTTCAACTAGTATGTGATAGCAAGCAAAGCTTTATCAGCAATTTTGTGAGCACTAATGGATTCTAAAAGGAGATATAATGAGAAAGCCGCAAAAGCATCGTCTGCTTTGTCAATTTTTATTATTATTTTTTTTTACTATTATTTTAAGTTTGCTTAATTCTTTATGCAATGGATGGCAGTAACTCCTTGAAAACTAAGTCCTGCACGACATAGATGGCAAAGTTTGCTGCTAAATGAAGAAAGAAGATGGTAACTATCTAAATGGTATGATATTGATATGTATGAAGACATGCGCTGTCAAATAGAGATACATACCCCCAAGGAACATCTCCAACGAGCATCCAGTCTCCATCTTTGTCTTCATAAGTAAGCACATATTCTGATGATCCATCCAGCAGTTTTGAGGGTCTTGTCACTTTTGGCAGCAAAACAAGCTCATTCGCACTTGATTCTGAAAAATCGATAGCAATTACTATTCACCAGATATAAGGATGACACAACAAACTTAAAATAAATACCTAATCAAACAGATAATTTTGCATCTGTCCTCCTGTCACGGATTTCACAGGAAATATATCCTCTGAAGAGAAAATAAGTGACCGTGCAGGAAATATTAGCAATAGTTAAGGGTACTTTATTATTCTGCCAGTACTTTACATTTTGAGGCCCATCTTATGGGTTGATTAGATACATGAGTCCTGCAACCATCTTTGGACTAGTGGATGGAGCTTTCAACCAAGTACTGATCTCCTTTTCTCCAACCCCCCCCCCCCAACCCCAAAAAAAGGCCATTGGTATAAAATATTCCCTACAGTCGCAACTTATCATGGCTCACAGAGATCAACTTTCAATGGTTATATTCCCTTATCCTCCCTTTATACAGAGGCAGTGCAAAATCCTATTTGGCAATAGTCAAAGTATGGCATATGGGTTCAAACTGGTAACTGGACCACAGTGGATAACAACTAGGCAGCCCCCACAGCATGCTCAGTTGAATGAAGGACCATACAGGCAGATCCAATGGATAAGACCCATCACATCCCGCTTTAAGAACACAGCAATCTCCCACAAAAAACCCACAAAAAGACAACTGAGCAGTCACTTGTACAGTTTTAAGATTACATTGGATAGGACATACTGTATAATATTGGCAATTACAGGCCATGCATGTCGCTTTTGGGTACAAATGCCCATCATCACTCACTTCCTAGCTACAATTATCTGCATCACTTTCTTCCAAGCCTTCCATCACATGCATCTCAACTCTTTCGGTTATGAACATGGTAGATCACCAACAAATTTAGCTGGAATAGCGCAATATGCATGCTCACAGATACTATTCGTCTATTCCTAAACGATGGACACGCTCAATAAGTAAGGCATGCCAGAAAATTGTGAAATTCAGCTCTCTTACAAAGAGGATGGATCACCTTAAGTAGTGAATCACAGAAGAGGAATGTGGTTTGCTGCCCGGGTTCATGAATATAGCACAATTTGGCTTTAACAGCTAGGATCATGCTATCCAGATAGCTCCAAATGGGAATACAGATCACAATAGTTAAAAGAGTTGAGCTTAATTTAAGGAAAACAAAAAATTAGTATCTATCTGTTTTTGGCCGAAGACATTATTTTCTCAGCAATACACTAAACAGATAAAGACATTTAAACCAGTAATGACCTAATACTGCTTACTAATTGCAATTTTCCCAGAAGACCATGAACTATTATTGCTCATTAGCAAATGCCCCACTTCAAGGCTTCAATGATGAAGCTGCTGCAAGCAATTTTTAAGATGTCATGTGATACCTATGACTTAGATCACAAACAGGAAAGGAACAATGTATCATCCTTTTGCATGAATTATTTAGGGATGAGGCCTCATAGTTGTGCATGTCTTCAATCATAAAAAAGAAATACAGGTTAAGACAATCAAAAATTGAAGATCATAGTTAACACAATAGACAAAAACAACCAGCCAAGTACCAAAGAGCAGGGCAACAAGAAGTGAATAACTCACTCTCAACAGCTTTGTTGGTGAACATGTCCTCCAGTGTTTGCGCTAAGGACTCATAGCTAGAGTGTGCGTTGAGATCGATCTTCCTTCCAATAGCAACTCCATCCATGTTCACTTTCACAAACAAAGAACTCTTAAGAGGAACTCTGTCCTCAGGATTGGACTTGCCCTTGTCTTCAGTACCATAGATCACATTGTTTTCTTCAAATTGTGTCCTGTTTTCGCCGGTGGCAATTGATTTTGATTGTGTAGCCATGCTGTTCATCCTGTATGCCCTTATAGGCGGCCATCCCACAACTTGACTTCTCCGAGGTGCATGAAACAGAAACAAACAGCCAAGTAAAATTAACAACTAAAAAAAACTCCAGCATAAGACACCAAATTAGAAGAAGAAAAAGGGGCAACAGATGATGCTGGTTGCAGCAAAGCCAAAGAAATTAGCTGAAACACAAACCCAACAAGTCAACCGCATATTACATAATGAAAGAGCTGGAAAATAATTTGCAGGGGAAACAACAATACAAAAGCTTGAGATACCCAAACTAAGAAAAAAAGCTTATCCAAGTAGGAATTCATCAGATCTCATATACGCAATTGATAAAAATACAAAACAGGGGGGGAAAAAAAGGCACAGACCAGATAGAGAGACTAGCAATACGGGAATCCAAAACATCCTAATCAAAGCAGACATTCGCCACGCCTATCTGACGCATAAACGAGATTAATAAAGATAAAAACCAAGGGGCACATGCCAAAATGAAAATTATAGACGCCCAAAACACAATACACCTCTATGAAAGCCCCAGAAACATACATACACCACAGCTGATACGTGAAAGGATATAAGAAACCAATGAAAATGCATACTATAAGCGCCCAAAAATCAAAAAACCCCCTAATCAAAGCAAAAATTCAAAATAACAAACACCATATTAAATGAGTAAAATTGCCAAGAAAAAACCAAAAGGGTATACACCGAAATTGAACAAACAAATACCCAAAATCAAAGAGAAGAGCCAAAACAAAAAGAGAACTAAACAACAATACCTAGCGGCAGTAGGAGAGGCAGCTCTTTTAGTACCAGTAGAGACATTACTCCCAGCAGTGCTGGAATTATTACTAGTACCAGCAGAAGCAGAAGCAGGTTGAGTTCTCAAGCCCAAAGAAGAGCAAGAAGAAGCAGAGGAAGGTGACGGAGGAAGAACAGGCCTAGAAACCAAAGAGGGCAATTCTAAGTCTTTAGCAGTCAATATTCTTGGAATTTGGTTATAATTCTTGGACCCCAGAAACCCAAGACTAAGCCCTAGCCCTAATTCTAGCTCAGATTCATCAGAACCCTCCTCCATTGGAATTGAATGAATATGATGATTCTCTTGCTCCACCACCTCCTCCTTTGACACCGTCGAACCCGACCCAACGCTGCTCGACCCGCCAGCCTCCATTGCAGGACTAGAGAGAGAAAGTGGGGAGTTCAAGGGGATTGTTTATTTGTTTGTTTGTTGTTTAGAGAGAGAAAGGGGTAGGCAAATGAAATGGAGAAGGATGAGGAACTGGTAATGTGGGAGGGGGGGGGGCCTAGTGCTGAAGGTGGGCACCTACCTGTCTGGTGTTGTTCTCTCTTTCTCTCTCTGTCTTTACTTCTCTCTCTTCAATCCTCCATCAATTGCTGTTCTGCACCTCTGATGCTCTACTTTTTGGGTCTCTGCTTTACCTTTAATTTTTGTTTCTTTCAAGTCCTTTTCTTTGTGCCTGGCTTGTTTGGCCTTTTACTTTTTGATTTTGTTGGGTTGTTTATGGTATTTTGGGATGATGTGAATGAGACCCCTCCCTCTTCAATCTTCAACCCCCCACCCCTAAGAAAAAGTTTTGGGGGTAATTCTAGACCTGACAAATAAATTATTTAATTCAAATACAGATCGAATTATATTCAGATTAAGTGATATTTCGAGTTGTTTTGATTTGGATCGGATATAGTTCGGTTCAGGTCGATTTTGGGTCAACTAATTTTTGGTCAAATACGCTCGTCATGCCGAAACAAACAACTTTGTAGAAAATTTCGGGTCAGGTATGGTTCAGTTTGGGTCAATTCGAATTTCGAATCTACTTTTGGGTAAGCATATTTCGAGTGTCAAGTTGGGTATGAGTCCGGGTCGTTCGGTTTAGGTTTCGGATCTCGGGTCGGTTTTGCCAAGTCTAGGTAATCCTAAGACTTTGGTCTTCTCTTCTCCACCATGACATCGTTTATATACTTTTAGTTTTTAGAAGCATGGAGGCTAGGTGCAATGCATAAATCATGTTGATTATCAATAAAAAAAAAAGTGGTAATATATGTCTTGCTACAAGACACTTTTAAATGTCTTGTTTTATCATAAATTAATATGTTTTATGATTTAAAATCACAAAATTTTTAATAATTATACTTATTATAGATGACTAACCCTAAATATTCATCAGCTATACCGTTAAAGTATTAAACGATACCCTAATTCATTAACCCTATTCATGAGTACATATGATACGCGTATTTTAAAAATGTGATTAATTATGTATAAAAAGATGATTTTATATAATTTATAAGTTGTAATATATTTCCATGATTCGATCCTACCATTTTTTTCAATTTAAAAATATAATAGTATGATTTTTTAGTCAAAACAAGACACTTATAAAGTATCTTGCAGCAAGATAATTATCACTTTGTATAAAAAAAATGCCTTAACCCATGTTAACCAACGACCATCATGAATAAACCATGGTAAGATAAATCTTGGTGGTCAATGATAAGCTCAACCTTGATGGTCAATGAAAGCCAACTGTAATCAGTCAGTTTCAAATTTAAGTTTGATGAATCAAATATATTGTTCAAATATAGTCATATTGACTAATTGGCCAGCTTGTTCAATTTGACTAAAAATGTACTATAACAAAATTCTCTTGGTCATTTTAACACAATGAACGAAAACCTATTTGATTTGACCGACTGACTACTTGACAGGAATCTCTTACACACTGTTTGGATATAAGAGGGGGAGTGGAAGGGAAGTTAATGAAGGGGAGGAAAAAAGAGGGGATGAGAATGAATAGGGGAGGTAAAAATAGTTTTATCTTGTTTAGATTTAAAATATATAAGACTGGAGGATAGTTGAAATTATGACGTTTGAATTAAAAAGAATATGAGACACGAGGGGAAGGAAGGATGTTTTATTATTATTGTTACTTCATTTCCCTTCCCCTCTATTCCCCCTCAATTTAGAGAAGAATAAAAATTGAGTTAATTGGGGTAAATAGAGGTGAAAGGTTCCCCCTCTCTTCCCTTTTATTTTTTTTTCCCCTAACAAGGAAGAAGGGCTAATTAACCTTCTTTACCCTTCTTTCTCCTCATTTCCCCTCCTGTAACCCCAATCCAAACATAGTGTTAATCACGCATAAGATAATTCAGTCTAGGGGGACCAAGAGAGGGTCTTCAAAAAGGTGACTCCCGATGACTCTTCGCCTTATCGATCAATGTTTTGATATGTTTGATGTGCCAGAAGAACTCTTTCCTGAAATTATGTTTCTATTGATTTGACTATTCTTAAATTGGTTAAGATCAACCCAAGAATAAACACTACTTGATCAAAAATGCGAAATTCAGGAATTTAGTTGTTTGCAAATCATCAATGTTATTTAGGTCATCAATAGTAGTCAAACGCTTACCATAACAAGGTAAGATATTGCTAGCATCATATTTTTTTTTTTTAACTAAGAATCCTTAATATACATATTTTGTTAACTGTGCAAATAAAATGCGATGAAGAGAGCAATACAAGTGCTTTGTGTTTAACAAAAAGATTGTCGATTTATCAAAAAATATTATGTAGAGTAGTATCATAAGTTTATATTATGGAATCAACCTCTCTATTGGGTAGGAATAACGGTAGAGGTAAGGTTGCCTACAGCTGGATCTCCCCAGACCCCGCGAAAGCGGAACCCACACTGGGAGTTTGTTGTTGTTGTTGTTGTTGTTGTATCATAAGTTTATAACTAAATTTCATCTTCATTATTTTTTTTTAAAGAGGGAAGTACAAGGAATATTAGGCAGTTCTTCTCTGAAAAGTCTAATCTATGTCATCATCAAGTAAAATGAGAAAACGAAAAATCTCTAAATAAGGGAAGTTGGAAAAAGAAGTCGCCTAATAATTATAATTGTATTTAGCTATCTAAGCAAAGTTTCCCTCCCGAAAGAAGCGATGGACAATTTTAATGCACTATTGGATAAATATTGCAATAACTTGGATAATTGGTTGAATTTGCCATAGTACTCAGATTTCAATTTTGAAGGTGCATTTTTTTTAAACGCAAAAGAAGAGACATGTCTCAAAGAGAATTTTATTGAATATCAAGCTTGTTCGTTATAAGTATATTGAACCTATCACCTGCTCTAATATGTTTCAACTCACTGAGATTTGATAATTGCTTGTTAAACTTGCTTCAATTTGTTCCAACCTACTCAAACCTGCTACTTACTAGTCTAACCTGCTCCAACCCACCAAAAATAAGTCTCCAAACTACAATCTACTAACCGCTAGTCAAATATGCTCAACCGTAGTCAAATATGCTCCAAAATGATCAAATGTGCTCTAATATGCTCAAACCTACTATCTGTTCATCCAATATGCTCGGGCTCGAGCTCAATGTCACAATGTTTGGCTTGGACTTAGGCTTGGGCGCTCGGCTTGATTTGTTATCCTTCTTTTTAGCTTGTTTTTAGTTAAAAAGTTTCCAAATTTAAAGATACAGTTGATGATAAATTATAGATTCATGTATTGAATTTAATGATTAAGGATTGGAATAAAATTAATTTCATAGTTTCGATACAAGTGCCTCGGAAAAAACGAACTAATGAAGATATATAAGCCGAGTCGAGCTAAGCTGAGTTTGGGCTCGACTTTAGTGTGCCTCCAATCTGGCTCACACTTAGCTCAAGGTTGGTTTGACTCAAACCCGAGTCGCGATTTGATTAAACCGAAACCAAGAGCTTGACGCGCCGGTTCAGTTTCATTACATCCCTACTAGCAAATGTATAATCTCATTAGGGGAGGAGAGCAACTAGCACGATAGGGCAGAGAGCTTCCCATAAAAGATGTGATTATTGGTTGAATTTCAGCTACCTATGTAAAATACTACATTCCCCTTTTTTATTTGGTTCAAATGACAAGGTAAATTCCGCTGTTTTTTTTTTTTAATAACAAGGGTAAATGGTAAAATGAAAGTTAAGCATCTCTTCTTACAAAAGTACACCCAACAACATCATCAAAAATAATTTGCCAAAGAAGTGGAGAGAAACAATAATCTGATGAGTAGAAATCTGTAATGGTATGACCAAATTTTGATAACCAATTTAAGGCCATATTTGCCTCCCGAAAGATGTGGTGGATATTAGCTTGTATGCCTTGCTTTATTCATATTTGGACGTTTTTGATGATATTGGAAATTTTCCATGAAACTTGAATATTGCGTTTTAATGCTTGAATAGCGATTAGATTGCCTCCTTTAGTAATTATTTTATTGAACCCTGCTTGAACCACTAATTTTACTCCATCCCTTAATGCTCTTGCCTATGCCACCAAGATTGAAGCGTCGACCCCCTTCTTTGATTAATATACCCATCGAATCTCATAAAATGAAGCATCCTGCTCCTAAAGATTGGTTGAGTGATCCGTCAAAGTTGATTTTGATGAATCCAAGATGAGAGGTATGCCACCTCGCGAAATAGTTGGAGGTGGAAAGGGAAGAAGGAGATCCCTTGTGATAATCATCAACCGATATACAAGATCGGATTTGTCATTCGGCATAAGCGTCTTTGGCACGTATTACGCATGCTAAAGGTTGGAAAAACTCATTTCCAAAGACTACATTATTTCTAATTTTTCAGATGCTCCAGAGGAGGAAAGAGATCTTCTAGAGTTTGATGGGATTATTTGAGTATTTAACCTTTCAAGATGATGATAACTATTCTGGTTTCCATCATGAACAATATTAAGTGGATTCCATCCATGTTTTTCTGCACATTTTCATACTCTTTTTACAATGAGGTAGCCTTTAAATAAATTGTTCATTGATTCTATATCATCCAAACAAAGAGGGCATGTAGGGTTGATGTGAAGACCCCTTCTAATTAGGGTACCTCTAACTGGGAGTGCCCTATGGAATAATTGTCAAAGAAAACTTTAGTTTTTGGCATGGTATTGATTTACAAATCCATTTATGGGTCCATTCAAGGATTTCTATGGATTGTGAATCGTGTGCTATCCTTGTGGCAGATTTGATAGTAAATTCACCTGAACTTTTTAATCTCCAACAGAAGGAGGTGTCCATGCTATGAATTGGGATAACAATCTCTAGTATCTTCCTTATAATTGGATGATTATTAAGAATCTGATTAAGTTTAGTAATATTCCAGCTCCTGTTAAGCTGAATGAAATCACTAACTGTAGCTTTTGGTATAGGAATATTTTCTTCCTGCAAATTCATAGGCTAAATTCCACATGGAAAGAAATTTAATTGGTAAAAATTGGATAACGCAATGATCACAGGAAACTGAAGCGAATTGGAAGGGATACAAAGATTCTTTGCAAAATGTCAACTCGGACCCGAGCGCTCCACTCCAAAAGGCAACCCGGCATGTATGGGTCCCAAAGTCATATCGCTCAAGAACTGTTAAATTAATTCACACACGTTGACTCCTTTCTCCCGTTTTTGGAGTATATAGTTTCAGTTTTCTAAACTTCAAACTAGTATTTCTATGCCCATATGAAGTGCAGGAAGTCTCTTGAATTTTTAATTATAGTAATTATTTATAATTCGATAGTAAGTAATTATATAAACTATCAAATAGTTTTATAAGTCTAAAAAGCTTTCGTATATCACGATAAGAATACAAGTTGAAAGGAATTCTTGTACTTTAAAAATTAAAATAATCTAATACGTTTTCCCATGTTACAACAAAAATATGTGCTGAACGGAATATAATCTTATTACATGTTGAAGGAAAAATAATCTTACCGCAGTTAATTGTTAATACTGTCTTAGAATTTTGTGTTCTGAGAATTAAAAGCAATTTGATGTATATATATATATATATATATATATATATATATATATATATATATTTATCATAATTCACTAATAGTATTAACTTGTATATATAGGATCCCTATGTGAGATTGTATTGTCTCTAAGATATCTAATATTCTATATTTATATTTACGTTCATGTTCAAAGGATAGGAAAGAATAATAATAATAATGAATATCAAATATGTCTTATTATTTGTTGATAATATATAATCATCTAGTTATAGCAAATTAGATATGGAACACGTGTATGTGACTGTGTGTGTTTGTAATATTCCATGTTGGTTGTCAATTTTTGATTAAAAAATTAGAAACTAAGCTTGTACAATATATTATCCGTAATTGGCAAAACAGTATTTTTGGTAATAATGGGAGCAGTGTTAGTAAGGTAATATAATACATTATCATAATTGAGCACTGTCTTTTTTTTTCATGGTAGTAAAATCTTCGGAGTTGTAATTAATTTTATAAAATCTTTTTTTAGAAAATAAGATCTTCCATATGTAATTGGTAAACTTTTATTTTTTAAAAGGGAAAAAAACTACTAATTATATAAAAAAATTTGGTGGAATTAACATGTCTGCAAAATTTAGGGGATTTGTTTCAATTTGTCTTACATTTAGGCCCTGTTCTATTTCGCGTTTTTTAGGATTTAGCTAAGAGCTTACATCTCCTTACAGCTTCTTACATCTTCTTACATCTTCTTAAATCTCCTTACATCTTCTTACATCTCCTTACATCTTCTTATATCTCCTTACATCTCCTTACATCTCCTTACATCTTCTTACATCTCCTTGCATCTTCATTTTATTTATTTTGTATTTATTTTATATTTTGTATTTTTGTATTTTTTTATTTTTAATTGTAAATTTTTAATTTTTAATTTTTTTGTTCTTTATTTTTTAGTTTTTTTTTCATTTTTCATTTTTTAATTTTTTAATTTTTTTAATTTTTTATAATTTTTTAAATTTTTAAATTTTTAAATTTTTATTTTGTAATTTTTAAATTTTAAATTTTAAATTTTAAATTTTTTTTGTTTAATCTTTAATTTTTAATTTTTAATTTTTTTAATTTTTAATTTTTAATTTTTAATTTTTTGTTTTTAGTTTTTTATTTTTTATTTTTTATTTTTTATTTTTTTAATTTTAACTTTTAAATTTTTTAATTTTCAAAAATTTTTAGTTGTGTTTTTTTTATTAAAAAATTAAAAAATTTAAATTTAAATTTAATATTAAATTTAATATTGAAAATTAAAAAATTAAAAAATAAAAAAATAAAAAATTATGAATTAAAAATAAAAAAAATAAGAAATAAGAAATAGAAATAAAAATTAAAAATTACAAAATTATAAAACAGAAAATTAAAAAATAACAAAAAAATAGAAATAAAAATTAAAAAATTTTTAAAATAAAAAATAAAAAAGAATAATTAAAAAATAAAAGAAATAAAAATAAAAAATAAAAAATAAATAAACAAAAAATAAAACAATAAAATAACAAAAATTACAAAATTACAAAATTACAAAAAATACAAGAAATAAAAAAAGTAAAAAATAAAAATGAAAAATGAAAAAAATAAAAAAAATAATAACAATAATAAAAAAAATAAAAATACAAAATACAGCTTCTTAAGTATATTATTTTAATATTATTATTTTTCATCTAAAACAAATTATACTATACAACTCTTTTATAATTCAACAACTCCTTATATCTATCCTTACAGCTTCTTACATCTCCTTACAGCTTCTTACATCTCCTTACAGCTCCTTACATCTCCTTACAGCTTCTTATATCTTCTTACAGCTTCTTACATCTCCTTACAGCTCCTTACATCTCCTTACAGCTCCTTACATCTCCTTGCAGCTCCTTACATCTCCTTACAGCTCCTTACATCTCCTTGTATCTATCTATCTATCTAAAACGCGAAATAGAACAGGCCCTTAGATTTTCTTTCTCGCCTATGTATTATTGTTGTCATGAAATTGGCCCGTATGAATATAGTTTTTTCTTATTTTTCATTTTGTAGTTAGTGAAACCGATAGCTTGGCGTGTGTCACTATAAGCAAAATGAAACTCAACGGGAAAAACATAATGGGTAGTATATTTTCGCTATTACAGTAAAATATTTTTAGGGGGAAATAATTTTCAACAGTTTATCGAAGAAGATTATTACGTTGAATCTTTTCTGGCATGTGGCTTAGCTTACGAAATAATCTTTATTCAGATCTTTCTTACCAATTGAAGTATTTTTTATCCATATTTTAAGGATGATATTGACTATAGCATTAATCTAAGACACGAAATAATAGAATTTTCTAAAAGTAAAAAAATAAAATTATTAATTACTTTACAATTTGGTGAGATCGAAATGTGTCAAAAGCTTAGAAGGCCCTGGTTTGCTTATATATATATATATTTGAACAAGGAGGCTCTAGCGCTATTGTCACCAAGTTGAAGGAAGAGACATATGTCACCATTGCCCCCAATTTGAATGAGTTCTAAGAATTTGCAACACTTTTGTGATAATTTAAAGTCTGCTTAGATGACATAAGTGTTTGCTCAATGAATTGAGAGTCAGTAACTTCGATGATTTGGGGGTCTTGAACTTCGAAGACTTAGGTTCTTCTTAAACTTCAAAGACTTAGGAGTTTTAAGCTTTGGATGAATATCGATGACTGTGGCACCTTAAATTTTGAAGATTTATGAGTTTTTATTTTCGGTGACTTTGAGTCTTTAATTTCGATGACTTGAGAGTCTTGAACTTGGGAGACTTAGTCGTTTTTTAATTTTGATGACTTGAAAGTCTTTGTCTTCGATGACTTATGAGTCTTTAATTTTGATGGCTTGCGAGTCTTTAGCTTCGATGACGTGTGAGTCTTAAACTTGGGAGACTTAAGAGTCTTTAATGTTGATAACTTGAGAGTCTTTTTTTTCGATAACTTGTGAGTCTTGAACTTGGGAGACTTCTGATGACTTGAGAGTTTTTGTCTTCCGTGACTTGTGAGTCTTAAACTTAGGAGACTTAAGAGTCTTGATTTTGATGACTTTTGATTTTGATGACTTGAGGGTCTCTATCTTTGATGACTTCTGAGTAATTGAATTCACTTCAAAGTTTGTAATTTTGTTAACTTGATAGTCTTAAGGTGACTTGGAAGTCTTTAATTTTGATGACTTGAGCGTCTTTGTCTTTGATGAGTTGTGAGTCTTGAACTTGGGAGATTTAAGAATCTTGATTTTGATGACTTTTGATTTTGATGACTTGAGGGTGTTTATCTTTGATGACTTGTGGGTTGTTGAATTCACTTTGAAGTTTGTAATTTTGCTGACTTGATAGTCTTTAATCGACTTAGAAATCTTTAATTTTGATAGCTTGAGCATCCTGCGGGTGACTTGATAGTCTGTGCTGACTTGAGAGTCCAGAAACTTGGACTTGAAAGTCTTAGGGGTGACTTGAGAGTCAAAATTGTTTTGCCACTTTGGAGTCTTTAAGAGTCAAAGTTGTTTTGCGACTTGAAAGTTTTCCTTTTAAATGTTGATTTTGGATTGCTCTTCTTTTAAAGCATTTTCCAATATGATCTTAATAGACGATCAATCAGATTCTGCGAAGTCTTCTTCGTCTTTAGGTTTACCAATTCTTCCTCCAGCTCCTTTTTCAAATCAATGACCTGCTTATTTTGACACTTGATTTGAGCATTCTTCTCTTCGCTTTCTTTGGAGAGTCTTTCCATAGTTGCCTTTAGGTTTACCAATTCTTCCGCCAAGTTGATAACCTCTATCACCATGACTGACATGATGACAACGTCGGCATATTCGACTTTAATGTTTCAGAAAAGTGACTCCCTTGGAATTGCTGGGAAAGAATCATTATTACCATAGTCATCCTCCTCCTCACCAAAGGATAGGAAGACAGAATTGGTGTAGGGCTGACATTCATCTAGTCCACAGGGTGGAGTCTTCCTCATATTGAAGACAGTAAAAGGTTCCAACTTCAAATTAGGGAGAAAAACAGTTTGATTGATTCCATCAACAGGTAAGTTGGAGCAAAATTTTTGAATTTTACGTGACTGCAAAGTTGGAGCCACAACTTGTTGTTTTGGGGTGATGGAGGTAGCAACCTTGGTCATGCTCCCAGTCATCACTCCAGTGCTTTGATTGCTAGACGCAATACTAGCCTTTGCGGATCTTTCATATGTAGATCCGATAGCTTCTTTAGTCGAAGATTGAAGGATGGTGTTTTCGAGAATCATGTCTTCTTCAAAAAAAATGTAGAATTTGTTTGCTTGGAGAAAAGATGAGAGGCAGAGAAGTTCCACCGAGCGTGCCAAAATTTATAAACACAAATTTCGAGTCTAAAAAATAAATAAGATAAGAAATATGGACAAATTTAATTTGTATTGATTTCAGAAAATATGGGTACAATCTCTGTGTATTTGTTACAAGCAAACAAATAAAAGTCCGCTTATTCGATCTCCAATTTGTATTTGAAAGAGAGTTGATTGACTTGAATTCCGATCAAGTTAATTGATTTGACTTCCTTTGAATGAACTTCAATGAATTTGATCTTAAGAGAGGAACTAAGAGGCTTGATCTCAATCAATACAAGTTTTCTTAGATCTTCAATGGTAGACGGCACATGCTTTGATTGTGCGCTTGTTGTCTTCCTTTAAAGAAGAATTCTTTAGCTCTTCTGAGTCTTCAGAATGCCTTCGGAGTGAATGAATCTTCCACCCTCTGAGTAGGAGGGAGTAGTTCTCTATTTATAAGGAAAGAATCCCCCTCTCCTTACTAGAGTTTGCAATTTATTCGTCTTCTTAGACCGTTAATTGAAAATTTGACTTTTAGTCCGTTTGACTAGCGATTTAATAGTCAATTTGACTATTGACTTGGTAATCGTTCGAGTCATGACTTGGTAATGGCTTCAACCCAATTTAGTAAAATAAAATTAATTAATTAATAGATTGATCCAAATAATCAATTTATATTTATTTTTATAATATGGTATTTATTATTAAATTTTCTGTGTCTACACATCTACCAAACCCAACAGAAATCCAATAGAATCCCCCCTGTTTGGAGATAAGCTAATCATCACACATCAGCATCATCCTTCATGATCATCGACCATTAAGCATCAACTAACCTGATTTTCTGGGTGCTCTGTCACTCTCCAGCCAACAAGACCCAGTAAGTAGCTCCAGGATTTTCACCTAGCCTGACCGCGTCGTGTGCTGGTGAGACTGTTGGATGGCTCAAACTGAAACAAGCATCAAGGGTAGCGAAGAAAACGGAAGCGGTCACCATATTTTGTGGGATTGAGAGTTTGGATAGAGTTGAGAATGTGGGTATAAATTGGGGTGTGGAGGAAGCTCGAAGAAGCAGTTTAGCATCTGTAGTCAGTTATGGTCTTGAACTTTCCTTTGCAACCCTTTCGATTCTCTGTTTTAATTTTTTAATGTCACAAATTTTGGTTCAATTCAGAGGTTGTGACTTTGCGGCTTTCGATTATTTTGGTTTGAATTCGTCTTCTTTTCCATCTAGAATTGATCTTGATTTGTTGGCTTAAGTCTCGATTGACTATGGACTACTCTGATTGTTGCTCTGTTTTTTTTTTGGGGGGGGGGGGGGTTTGGGTCCTCCGCTTTTCGAGTCTTAATTTTGCAAATCATAACTAGCCTTTTTGGTTCGTTTTTTTTGGTTCATTGCGTATTTATTTTCTAATGTGGGTCAGCTCAACGTTTTAGTCAGATTGTGGGCATTGATCACTTTACGTGGTCTTTTCATTTTGGCCATTCAATTTTAATATTTGAGATTTCAGTACATGACAAAGTTAGGTGAAAGATTATTGTTTGGTGTGGGACTAGGTTTGCTGTGTGAATTGGTGCGCATTTATTTATCTAGTTAGTTGTTGTTAATTGGTGACGACCAGCGTAGTCAATTACTAGTCTATTTTTGGCATTTGTTTTAGTTAATATTTTGTTGTGTACCAAGTTTAGTCATTACTTTTATTTAGCAAATTTAATTGTTATGAATAGTTAAGTTAATTGATTCTTTGAAATTTGATACTGCTGTCTCCATGGGATGACTCATACTCGCCGGCTTATGTTATAAGTTGACACCGTACGCTTGCTGTAACTTTTTAGTCAACATAGCCCCTTATAAATAAGAGTTTTATTTATATATTTCATCAAACAAAATTCTAAATCTTAAAAGGAATAAGTTCATAGGACAGTAGACTTATTTTTATTGTCCCTAACTGCCTTTGTTTCAACCCTAGGAACCCAAGACTAGTTTGTAATTTTGTACTATTAGTTTTTCTTCTTTTTTAGATCAATCTTTGAAAATGTTGGAAAATTTTTGATTGACATACGAGCTTCTTATTCAATTTATTTGATTTATTGAAGTAAATAGATTTTCAAAAGAAAATGTAAAAATTCGATGTGTGCATCTGGACCTGGCAAAAACTAACCCAATCCAAAAATCCAACCCAAACTTGCCCAAAAATTTTGGGGGCTTGAATATGATTTTCTCGACCAGAATTTGAAATAAACCGAACTTGAAAAACCTGTAAATTTTTGGGTCAAACCCGACATGAACCCAAACCTACCTGCTAAACCCGAATATTGTATTCTTATTTGTTGTTTTTCCATAACTTTTCCCCCTTAAAAATAATAGTTTTTCATTATAACGAATCATTTAGAGAGCTGTTATACAATTGTCATATCCCTTCGCAAATTAGACGATGATGCCTGTTCTTTCCCAAATTCATTCCCTTTAAATAACATCATATATAACTTATAAATAAAACAAAATGGGCATGAAGTAACTATCTAATCTTAAGAAAATTAATTTCAAATGAGTCAAGTATTAATAATGTAAAATTTTAAATAATATTACTTTATAATAATCGAAAATTTTGATGTTATAATTAATAGACAATTATTTTATTTTTTTTGCAGAAAATGGGTGGTTCATTAGATTGCAAACTATCAATTCTGTACATCATCCAGCAACTATAGCTTCCTTTCCTCTAACTTAGAAGTCTATCTATACATTTGTCATACTTTCTTGAGATTCTATTGAGTGTGAGGATTCTATGTATAATATGCTGCTTTGTGAGCTGGAACTGAGTCTGTACAGGGATCATATGTAGTGCAAAAATCATCTCATTTCTAGCTCTCCAAATCTGGTAAATGCCTGCTGCAACAATTGCATAAGTAACCATCCTTTCTCTTTTGGGGGCTTTTAGATGCAACAAAGAGTGAAAGAAGGCTTTGGTGCAGGAAAATTCAATGCTTGTTGGCCACCAACTATTCAGGGCGAGCCAGTAATCTTTTGCTCACCTACAACCAAAGAAGAGGTGATCATGATCCTCTACTTCTGTCTCATATAAAACACAATTCAGCCCAGGCTGCTGGGAGGTGAATCTTACAATTCTGCTTCTGACTGGCAGTCTCTGATGCATAAAGAACCAGGCAGTTGTGGCATGCCTAGGGGTGACTGTTCTAGCCCATATGATCTTACTCCTGGTTTTATAGTCCATGTCCCCTAATTGCCATAGGTAGCCAGATTGGACTGTGTAATGTTGCCCTTGCTGCCACCTCCACGAAGTTCTATCTAAAATCCCCTCCTTAAAAAGCTCCTTTGTTGTAACCAACTTCTTCCAATACCAGCTGCTGTCTGGTGAAGCCTGGTAGTCCCACCAGTTATGTCCCTTTAAATACCTACCATGCACCCATTTGACCCAAAGAAGATCCTTCTTATCAGCTATAACCCACACAATCTTGGCAATACCAGCCTTGTTCCAAAACCCCGAATTCCTTAGGCCCATCCCTCCACACTTCCTTGGTTTACATATAGTATTCCAAGATATGAAAGGACTCCTTTGGTAATCCACCATCCCTCCCCAGAGGTAATTTCTGCAAATTTGGTTCATTTGGTCAATGACCTCTTGAGGGAGTATAAAGATGGTGGCCCAAAAGTTAAACATGCCAAAAATCACAGTGTTGAGAAGTTGTGCCCTTCCTGTAAAAAAAATATTTCTTGTGCTCTATAGTTTGATCTTAGCCACTATTTTATCCACAAGAGCTCTGCATTCAAGCTTACTTAACCTGCTTGCAGTTATTGGAACTCCCAAATATCTCATTGGGAGAGTGCCTTCCTGGAACCCTGTTATCTCCAAACATTGCTGCTGCAAAGGGAGAGAACACCCTCCAAAGACCATTTGAGACTGAGGAGATGACTTATCTAGATCTCAATGCTTCCACTTCTCAAGGAGGTTCAAATGAACCTTTTCAAGTTGATTAGAGGTAATAATTTATCATTGTATTTGTTCTATACTTTTTAGTCGTAAGTGAATTCCACTCTTATGCCATTTATATTATGTTTTTGAGGTGCTTGGAGTTGGAGCTTTCAAGACCTTGGACCTTGGTGACTAGATTGGAGACTTGAAGCATGTTGACTCGGTTGGAGTAACAATTGTAGACTTTGTAGTCATTCTCTTGATGGTTTTGTAATAGACTAGTGTGTGAAGTTTCACACTATTGTTCATTTAGTTCGTTTCTTAACTTTGGTGTTGAACTTTGTGTACTTGCGAGTTGAACTTTGTGTGTTTCTTCTAACTTTATGGAGGCTCAATTGTGTAGCGACAATGCCATCTTCATCCTCATTAATTGGCACTTGGCAAGTTTAATCATTACATGGATTTATTGATTGACAAAATGTGGTATACATTGTTTGGATTTAAAATCAGACATCCGGACATCCGAGTTTGGACATCGGACAACCGGGTCCGGGTCCGGGTATGGTCTGGCTGTCCAATTTTAAATCCAAACAGGGTTCGGGTATGGTTGTTTTGTCCGATTGTCCGATTCGTCTGTACTCGAAATGACCCGGACCCAGAATTTTGCGAGCCCTAGACCCAGAGCATTTTTAATGTGATGAAGATTTTGATGATTGTCCAGATAATTATGGTCTGGAAGATATAATTGGAGATGAAGGCATGCAGAATCTCAATAATGATGATTAGTCTTATCATCATTAAAAGGCTCTGAAAAGTGGTTGCTCCATTACTGTACTATTTTGACAAATGTCAGGTATGTGAAATATAGCAGTCTACTGTAGCCATATGAACATAACTATAGCCATGTTTAAAATCATTGTGTACTGTAGCTAATACGGTATCCTATGTACCCTCATCCCTCTATAAAAGAAGAGGTAGAGTGCTGAGAAGGGATACAGTCATTTGAGCATTCTTGAGCAAAAGAGAAGTCGGAATATCTATTTCTCTATGAGCAAGCATCTCTAATGATCTTAGCTTAAGTCCATCTTCAAGCTTTCCAATGTAATATTTCCACTTTTAAGCTTTTAATAAAAGAAGTTTCCCAATAGGGAATGTTATTCAATTGAATCTTATGTCTTAAATATTATAATTTCTTGATTGAAGTCTCACTATTTTTTGAAATATATAAAACTTGATTAGTGGCTACGGTTCGTGGTAGGAAATGAAACATATCTGTGCTGTGCCTGATCTAAGGAAGATCTTATTGAAATTAGCAATCTCTGTAAACCGGAAGCTAGAAGAACAACGGAGTCCAGTGCGGACTAAGTTTAGGTAATGATCGAAACTCTTTAGTTAAGCTTTAATTATTTTGCTAAGCATGGTGGATCGTTAATCATAGAAAATATAATATTTATGATATAAGTAGTAGATTGTGATAACTACTACCAGAAAAGTCATTGTAAAAAGTTTAAACAAAAATATAAGCTTAGTTTTATCAAAAAGTCCCAAAACCTGAGTATTTGCACTAAAAACCTCATTTTGGGCAAAAATAGAAAATTCAGAAAGTTCAGAGACTAAGTTGCAAAGAAAAAACTTTAGAAAGTAACCATTTCATAAAAAATCAACCCTTGCTAATAGTTTATCCAAAATAGTAGGTACTTGGGAATACATTCTAAAAAACTTGACCTCTAAAAACTATTTCTATAGAATCTAGGGTACCCCAGAGTCGCAAATTGAAATAAAAAACATATACCTTTCCTAAAAGCAGGAAAGTAGGTAACCGCACACAAATGCAATCTAAAGGTATGATAGATTCCAAATAGATTTGTCCATTGTAATTTATAGACATGCCAAATGCTTAAATTTTTCCAGAAAAAATTCATAGGTTTACTTTCTGCTTCAAAACCAAAAAAAAAAAAAAACTTTTTTGGGTGTCTGGGGCACTTAGTAAACTTTTCAATAATGTTCTAGATTAGAAAATTAAATTCTACCTCAACAAACTTTATAACAATATGTGCAAAGTAGTTTTGTTGTGGTAAAAAGAAGTATTTTGTAAGGAATTTGCTCAAAAGAATATATTTTTGAATGCATCAAAAGGGAAAAAAAGCCTTTGTAATTAAACTTTGTAATAAGTAGAAAATAAAACGACCTAATCACTCTTAATTTATCCTTTTTCAAAAAAAAGAAAAAAATTTCTTATTTTTTTTTGGCATCAAGTGGTATAAACAAAATTTTTGTGATTAAATTATTAGTAAAACTAAAATTATTTGATTGTCGTTACTTATTGTTGGCCATTTTTTTATTTTGCATTCTATATTTTTCTTCTACATTATGAAAGCAACCAACAATGGATAACTTTGGGGGTCATGGTGAGGTAGAACATTTAAATATTGTTGTGTATGAGATAGAGAATAATTAAATATATTTTTACTAAGAAATATATAAGATAGTTTAAGTGGTTTGACACTCATTTTGATTAGAGTCTTAACTTCGAGTCTTATAGAAAAAGATAATTTGTGTTGTGAGATTTTTGTATTTTATAAACTAACAATATAGCTTGACTCTGATAAATGAAATATCAAAGACCAAAAGCAAACGAAACAATCAATTGTTGATGCTTTCTCGTAAATTAAAAAGATGCACTACTAAAAAAGCACAAAATAGCGACGAAAATTGGCAATGGATTCAAATCCACATAAAATAACAACGGAATTAGCGACTGATAATCTACATATGAAATATATCATGGTTGGTGACGGATTTAGTGACAAAATATGTGTTCCGTCGCTGATTTGTTGAAAGTGGTGACGGAAATTTCGACACCACGCCAATTTTAATTTTTTTGTAGGACCTCACGATAGAATTTTCGTCGTTAGGCACTAAAAAATTTCAAACTAGCGATGGAATTTCCGTTTTCAGTCTGTCGCCAACCCTTTTTAAAAACCAGATCTATTTCTTTTCGACCCTTACATTTGAAGAAAGAGAGAGAGAGAGTGTCGAGAGCAAAACCCTTCCCCCCACGAGCCCACCCTCCCCTATTGACCACCGGCCTCTACCTGCCGCCGTCGCTAGCCGCCAGCCGCCACCACCTGCCGTCCAAACCGCCTCTTTTAGATTGGTTGTTTTGCTCACTACTTGTAGTTGTAATTTCTAGAGATTCTTGTAGTATATTGTTAAAATTTCATAATTAGTTGATTTTTTTGTTAAATTGTGAAGTTTGTGTGAAGTTATTACTTTAATTAGTTTCGACATCTTTCTCAATGCAATTTAGGGCTTAGGTTGGTAATTTTAGTGAAAATGTGATATGGTAGTGGAATGAAATTATAAAGTTTAAATGTATTATTAGTTTTGTGAAATTTGTAAGAATAGAAATTTATTTGTAGAAGTTTGTAAGTAAACGTATAAAATTATTGTATTTTATATGTTGAATGTGAAATTAGGTAAAGTTAAAATGAATAATTTATGTAAATAGGCTTGATTTAAAGGAAATAATTGTTGATATTTGGTGATGTATTTTAATGAGATTGTTGGCAGAAAGTTGATCCTATAATGTGGGCTATATACTATGTGAAATTAGTGAAACATGAATATGTAAAATTTTTCATGTATGTACGTTAGCGTATATGTTTACATATTCAATCATGTAGCTTATATAATACATGTTTCTAACGATATATACAGTAAAATGGATGTACTTATAGGTGTTTGTGTGGATTAATGAATATTGTGTTTGAATATTAAAATATATGTAATATATAATTGAAAATTTTATATAATTATAATTATATAAATTGAAATTAATACTAATCCAATAACTTTCATGAATATTGTTGCTTGAGCAGAAAATGAATGGCCCTCCACATTGTTGATGGATGTATAATAGATTATTGTCTGATCGTAATAGTTATCTGCAAGAATTTCTAAATGAAGTAAATCAATTTATTGCATTTGCATGTAGGTAAGCAGAGTTCCAAAGTAGGGGAAACTATAGATGTCCATGTGTGAAGTGTAGCAATATAGTGTACTTAACACTCAATGAGGCAAAGATGCACCTGATGTATACGAGCTTTGTGAAAGGATATTGGTATGTACAGGATAAGTCATGGAGAAATAGAACCTGAACAATATGATTTTAGATATTCTACTAGTGAAATGACCGAAGTTGGCGGTTCAAATCATACTAAAAATGACTACAAGAAACTCTACATAGATTGTATAGAGTACATGGTTGGTGATGCCATATTAGCAAATCAAATTGTAAGGGATGAAGAGCTAAGCACTTATATGATGATGACGGGGGTTTTCATTTATTCAATTAAATGATGATATAGATAAAGCAGAAGAGGTTGAGGTTGATGAAGAGGGTGAGTGGGATAATGCGAATGAAACAGATGAAGAATAGGGAGATATACATTTACATGATGATGATGACGACGATGACGATAAGATTGATGGCGAGGTTGGGGGTGAGGAAGATGATGCAGACAATTAAATGACTATGAATTGTGACATATTTCAGTGCTTACTATCATTATTTGTACTTGTATTTGTTGTCCACTATTTCGGGTATGGATTCCACCCCTTTCGAGGTAAGTCCTCTACTTGAGGCCAAGGAAGAGGGCGTAGAGGCTCCAGCGCACATCCCAGTGCAATGGACATTGATTCTCCTTCCTCCCAAACACCTCACATGCCAGATGCTCTAGGAACAATCTCCACTCAATTTGGGGCAGTTCCTACTGGGTCTTTCATTCCCCATACCTCATACATCCCTAACCAGACATTCATTTCCCAGCAATTTGCATATAACATTTCAATCAACACCCCTATTCCCAACACTGTCAACCCTACTCCCCAACCTGTCGATCCTAACTCTAGCCAGCCCTAACAAAACATTAGAACTGGAGATTGTGAAGCACATTTTAATCATGGGAGCACTAGGCCGAAGACATATATTATGCCAGATGGTAACGGGTAAGTCGTGAAATTGTTATGTGTTTTGTACCTAAAGAATTTTGCATAGTGTCGAGTTTAATTGGATGTTTTCTGTTGAAATAGGTTTCTCAACAAATGATGGTATTGGTAGGATTTCTCAGATTTTCCAAAGCAAATATAATGCCCCTTGGCATTCTTGGGGTGAAGTGCCTAGACAAGTTGGAGATTTGTGGTTCGGAGAGTTGAAGGTAACTACAGTTATTACATATTAACACTTTGTATGTACTTGATTCATTATTATGACATTATTTGATATATTTGTTATTTTCTTATTTGCAGAAGTGGTTCACTTGGGATCCTACCCATGAGGATCGAATAAGGAAAAATTTTGAAAACAGAGCCAATGCACGTTTGAGGGGCTTCCTTAGCAAGGCACGGATGTACAACAAGCAGCCTGAATGGCTCGGTGATGAGCAATTGAGAGAACCATATTTAAGTCCAAGGAAGTTATGGTTGCAACTTGGATGACAGTGATAGCTCTGAAAGTGAAAGTGAAGATGAAGAAATACCAATGTTTGTCTCATGGCTAGAGAAAACACTAGAGACAGTGATGAATCTTAATAAGTAACATTAGAATATCTTCTTACCTTCACAAAAGAGGACCTAACTCAATGTCTATTAAATTGTGTTAAATATGAACAAGATCATGTACATGAAATCAAGGCCCTAAGAAAGGAAAATAAATTCCTTAAAAAGGAAAATGAGAACCTGCACAGATCTTGTGAACATCTACACACTAAAACCAATGACGTTGAGACTTAGAAAAATATTTTGCAAAATAAGTGTGATGATTCTCACAAATCTCGTTGAAACTTACTAATGGTCAAGACAATTTGGACAAGTTATTTGGATCTCAATGTATGTCATTTAATAAAGAAAGCCTTGGTTTTATCCCAAATAATAAGAAAAGTCATACAAGCACTTCTTTATTCAAGAGATATTGCATAAGGAACCCCAAAGTAGATATGGTTCCAAAAACAGTAACCTTGGTGACAATTACCAAAGTCGCACAATTTATCAAAGGATCCACATTTACTTTGGTCACGAGCATCCAAGTTCCTCTAGACTTGTCAATGGTCACAAGGACTAAAGCAAATTCAGTGATGAAGCGACCTCTCACCAAAGGATCATACAAGTATGGGTACCTAAAGGGTTAATGTCCTCAAAACTAGACATTTGTCTTCTTCATTAAGACTTGCTACCAAAGAATGCAAGAAGGTTTAAATTCTGTTGTTGTAGGTGTGTCTAAAAGAAAATGCAAGTTTGCCAATCGATTGGACAATTTACTCATTGACATCAATACTGGCATAAGGGCACGCTTATCCTTGATAAATTTTTATGCTTTCTTTTCATTTATTTCTCATATAGAACCAAAGCACAATGCTGAGGCATTAGAAGACCCAAACTAGACATTGGCCATGTAAGATAAACTTAATTAGTTTGGGAGGAAGCAAGTTTGGCGTCTCACTCCAAAATCAAAGGATCACCCAATGATTGGCACCAAATGGTTTTTAGGAGCAAGTTAGATGAATTTGGGGTAGTGGTTAGGAACAAAGCCAAACTGGTTGCAAATGGGTACAACTAAGGCGAATGGATAAGCTTTGATGAAATCTTTGCACCTGTGGCCAAATTAGAAGCCATCTGCACATTATTTGCATTTGCATCTCATATGGATATCAAGTTATCTCACATGGATGTCAAATGTGCTTTCTTAAATGGTTTTGCTAAATGAAGAAGTCCATGTTGAGCAATCCCCTCAATTTGAAAATCCTAAATGTACAAATCATGTTTTCAAGCTTCATAAAACTCTTTATGGATTAAACCAAGCCCCAAGAGCTTAGTATGAACATCTTAGCAAATTTCTTTTGGAAAATGATTTTACACGAGCAACAATTAACAAAACCCTTTTCATTAAAACAAAGGGGGAAGACTTCCTCATTATTCAAGTTTATGGAGATGATATCATATTTGGTGTTACTAATATTAATTTATGTCAAGAGTTTGCCAATTTGATAAGTAAGGAGTTTAAGATGAGTATGGTGGAAGAACTCAAGTTGTTCCGAGGACTTCAGACCAAGCAATGCCAAGATGGCATATTCATCAACTAAATAAAGTATGTGAAAGAACTCTTGGAAATATACAAGCTTGATGAAGTCAAGCATGCTAGCACCCTAATGGCATTAAGTAAAAAGATGGACCTTGATAAGAGTGGTAAGTCAGGGTCTAAAAAGATCTGTAGAGGTATGATTGGTTCACTACTGTATCTAACAACAAGTAGATTAGATATTATGTTCACAGTATGTTTATGTGCCCGATTCTAAGTGTCTCCTAAAGAATCTCATCGAACAACTATCAGAAGGATTTTCAAATATCTTTTAGGAACCAAGGACATTAGTGTATGGTATCCCAAAGATGGAGACTTCAATCTCATTAGATGCTCAGATAAATATTACGCCAACTTTAAGGTAGATAGAAAAAGCAATTCAGGGTACTGCCAATTTTCTCGGACACTCCTTAGTCTTATGACACTCAAAGAAACAAAGCTTTGTAACTCTATGAACTACTGAAGTTGAATATATAGTTATGGGTGCACATTGTGCTCAATTACTATGGATCACACCGCAGCTACAAGGACTTGGGTTTGATTTAAAAAAGGTATCAATTTGCTGTGATAATATAAGAGTAATAAATATCACAAAAAATCCAGTCTACCACTCAAGAAGCAAACACATTGAAGTTAAATATCACTTCATACGAGATCATCTTAAGAAAGGTAATGTCACTCTTGAATTTGTTCCTTCACATTTGCAATAAGCTAATATTTTCATCAGACCACTTGGTAAAGATTAAGTCAACTTCATTCAAAGTGAACTTTACAGGTTGAAAATGGTTGCATGAATTGAAGGGGGGTCGATGAACACAAGGTCCAATATGATAAAGTGTTGCAAGATACTATAAATGACATTGGACCAGACATTGAAACTTCATCTCAAAGTTAGGTCAAACTCATGCCCTTGGACTTTAGATTTTAGTCTCATATATCAATTATGGCAAGTAGCTAGAAGATGAGGATTTAAATCAATTAAATACCTCACTAGCTACCTTATTTTAAAAAAATGTGTGTTTTTTATTTTCAAAACGAGTTCTCTCTCTCTCTCTCTCTCTCTCTCTATTGTTTATAAAAGGTAATGATGGTTTTTCTCATTAACTATCCTTGATTATGTCCCCAAGATTTCGTTCTCCTTCCATAAACTGTCACCTCCTATTTCCTTTTTCTCTCTCTTCTTCTCCCATACTGAGAGTGTATCTTGGCCTCAATTGCACAACCACTCAACCTCCTATATTCTCTCTCTATCCTCCAAACACTCAAATTTATCCTGACTCTCTCCTATTGAAAACCGCTACTATGTCTTCTAGAGAAAGGGAGGACCTCATATTTCAACCTTCACCACCCCAGCAAAAGGAACCCGCGGTGCTATCAAGCATCGCCTACTAAAGCTCGGTGAGGTAAACACAATCTCTAACTCTAAGTCTGAACTATCCTTCAATTTTGAAAATTTGGTGTCCAAATTTGAATCTTTAAAAGATCTAGGACTCTTTGACATCCAAATTGAGTGGTTTACTGATTCGGGCAGGGTAAAGAGAAACAATCACGTGGTTGAGAGGGAGTTAGTGTTTTATGAGTCTGTAGATCTTGCTTTTCTAAAAAAGGCCAAGTTCTCCTTTGTTGAAAAATTAGAAATCTAGGTTGCATGGGTTTGTTTGATGTTGGTGATGAAGTCTACCCATAATTAGTCTACCTTTTCTATGTCAACTTTGAAAAAGTTGATCCTCAAAGGAGGGGGAGAACCCACTACACTACCAAGGTTAATGGTACCACCATCACCCTCATAACTACCTCTATTTAGAGGATTTTTAATCTAAACCCTGATCCCTAAAAGTTTGCTCCCTCAATGTCAGCAGCCAAAGCTGACGAACTCAGTCTTCAAAAAATGTCCATCTTGCAAAGATCAAGAAAAAGCAACCAATCATACATGACCCTGTACTCAGACCCACGAATTCTATACTACATTTTAGTTAGGACCATCTATCCTTGAGGGTCATCCAAAGAGACCACTGACGCGTTCCTTTAAATTCTCTACTACATCATAGAAGGATATTCTGTTGATTTTAGAAAACTTATACTTGAGTACATGGCCAAGGTTTGCAATCTATCAAGGAATTTTCCCTTGTTCTACTCTAGTCTCTTAACCCATATCTTCAAGGCCTTCTAAGTCTCGCTTGATGCAAAAGACCACCTTATGACTCAAATCCTTACCATAAATGAGAATCCGCTCAAAAGCCTCAAATTCAACCCCCTTCTATCTGGACATTGGAGACATGAGGAGGGGATCTCTGCTAGTGACATTAAGACCCCCTAAGCCTCAACCCAACCCTAAAATTGTTCCTCTTCCCTATTCAGAGTTATTTAAAGGAGATGTTAAGGAGATTAAGAGGAAGCTTACCAGTCTAAAGGCTAGTCAAGCTGCGATCAAGAGAACATTAGTTGATCCCAATGATGTTTGTGATGATTTGGCTCTATGTGCTTTTGAGCTCAACAATATTATCTCAAATCTATAAGTCAAGCAAGGGTCCTTTAAGGTAATCAATGATGAGTTTGGGGTCAATGTGGCAAGATTGGAAGCAACATTGAAGACAACCCAAGCTAAATTGGGTCAGGAGGAGAACATTGAGGCAAAGATTAGTGTGCCAGAAGCTGTAGAAGAACCAAGGCCGAATGCTCCAGCCCACCAACCAGATGCATCCTCCACTAACTAAGCATGATGTTCTCTGTCTTTCTCTTTTAGCTTTAGTTCTTAAAAACAAGGTCGTTTTTAATGTTTTTCAACAATTTAGTTGTTTCAAAAAAGGTTTGGCAAACATTTTTTACGAGTCCGCCCCTTTTAATGAAAGTAGAAAAACGGGAGTAATGGTATGCACTTAATTGGATATTGATGATGAATGATCAAAGCTTATCTGGAAGGCTATTAAAGCTTCAAGTGCTTACAGCTAGTGACCAAAGGTGACTTTTGTCTTAATGCTTGGCATACTTGGCTTTCCTATAATTTGCTTAATATGCTAGCTTGTTTTAGTTAAATTGCCTTCAAATTAAAGTTTTGTATTTCATCAAAAAGGGGGAGCTTGATAACTCCCTCAATGTCAGTAGGCAATGTTATTGACTAATTCAAAGTCACATATCAAGGATATTAAGTGTTTTGAGTGAAAGACAAAAGCTCAATTTGAGTATATTGAGTTATACTACACTAACTTATCTTGTCATTGCAGGAATCCAATGTCAAAGTCAAAATCTCTAACTTTGGTATTTAGCAAAATCGTTTTGGATAAAGTGAGGTCTAATATTATCCTATTTTATCCTTAGATCTCAATAGAATATTGTTGTTTAATATCTTTGGAAAACATTATTTATGTTTGAATGGATTATATTTTGTGATGCAAATTATTCTTGCCCTTAAACTGAGATTTTATCAAGATTTGGTTATCCCAGTTTAGGAAAGTTGTATTGAATCAATCTTGAGTTTATTTATAAATTATTTTGAATGATATCATGGATATTTGGAGATCAAATCAAGCTCTATCTACTAGCAATCAAGATACATTATTTTCGTTAGTCAAGAGCCATTTTTGAAAACGTCGAAGTTTGGATAAGAGACATCAAATAATGGATAGAGAACATTGAAAATTTGGTGAGCATTACTCCAATGGTCAATAAAGGTTTTGGAGCTCTATAAAAGGTGGAGCCGAAGCAAATACCAAGACACAAGAATCACATCATGAAAAAGTGCTCAGCCGCAATCATCTTCAATACCCTCTTGTGTACTTGTTAGTCATTTGAATATTTAAAAGGGAGAATTGTAACAAGGAAGTTGGAAAACTTACTTGAGTAACCAAGTATTGAGAGGTCCATACTTAGTGAGGGCGTTAGCTAATTAAGGTTGCTTAGTTGAGTGAGCTAGGAACGCTAGACATTATGCAAAGCTAAAGGTATAGGGTGCATTTCTAAGTGAACAAGAAGTGGAGGTGATTAAATCCTACAAGAAGAAGTACCTTAGGTAGCGATTAGCTTGTTTGGAAGAGTGAACATCATAAACATGTCTTATATTTCGTCCGATTTTAATTTTATATTTTAGTATTGTTTATTGCTGACATTGGTAACTAACCTTCAAGGTTTTTTTCCCCCTGACATTGGTAGCATAGTTTCAAAGTTCAGCGAATTTTTTATAAAGTCTTAATTTTTAAGATATCATCCTATTCACCTTATTCTAGGATGATCCAACATTAACTTTTGGGACCTTTGTTAAGCATATCATTCAATAACTTAAGAAAGCCTTCTGCCATGGATTTTCAGTCTAGACTCTTCTTGTTGAAGAAGACTCTGTTGCATATAGTTTGCTTTGCTTAAGCAAATCATCGACGGTTTGCACCCATAATAATTGCCCAAATGTTTAAAAGCCCACTCGATAATGTTTCTGAAATCAAAATAAGGGGAACTATATATCGAAGATCTCCAACACATTCAACTCCTCAAAGACTTGTTGTACTTGTGAACAAGAAGATAGTGCATGTTCCAAAGTCTCTTGATCATTTTTGCATGTAATGCATAGGTCATTGCCTTGAATATGTAATCTCACGAGATAATTGTTCACACCTAAGCATCCAAAGCTTGATCCCCACATAAAATTGATCATCTTTGACATAACATCTAGGGACTAAACGATTCTCCACCACCCATCACACTCAGTCCCCCACCCTATCTGCCAACTTATTCAGAATCGCTAGTAATCTAGCCGGTAAGCATTCTTGATAGAAAAGAGTCCATACTTCGTAAGCCACCAATACCATGAGTAAGGTGGGTAGCATTCGTAAATAAGGATTTCCATAGTAGACTGGGCATCATTATGAGAAAAATAAAATGTGAATAAGGTCTCTCCTCCGAACTTCGGTCCGCGCTTATGTTCCATAAAGACTTTCACTTTTGGATTGAGATTTGCTCGTGTTTGTAAAGAGGGCACTCCTATGTCAGAGTCGTTCTAGAGCCAAGAATCAAACCACACTAGCATCGAGGTTCCATCCCCTACTCAGCTTCTCAAACCTTCCACCAGTAGGCCTTTGCCCTACATATGGATCTCTGCATAGAACTCGGGTTATAGACCTTATTGACCTCTAAGAAATTATGCCTCAGAAAGTACTTGGCTTTGAGGAGTCAAGAGAGAAAGGACTTTTCCTTTGTAAGAATTCCCTAACCCTGTTTGGCAAGGAGTGCTTCATTGAAAGTCTTAAGCTCTGTGAAACCCATACCTCCCTAGCATTTTGGTAGACACAACTTGTCCCAACTTAGCTGGTACATTCCTTGTTTTTTTAATTTCTGAGCCCCACCAAAATCAAGCTAAAATTGAATGGTATTCACCTAGTAATTCATCAGGGAGCCTGAAGACACATCATGTAGGTAGGAATTACATGTGCCATCGACTTGATAAGGATCTCTTTGTCAGGTTCAGAAAACAATTTTTACCTTCCAATTGCTCTGTATCTTCTTCCATATTCTTTTGTTAATCCCTACAGCCACAACCTTCTTGCAAACTCCAATAATTGTAGGTAGCCTCAGTTGTTTTGCTTATGTCCCAAGTTCTTATGTCTAGAAGACTCACTTAATTTCCTCACTAATGTCCGGTTTAACATTTATGTTGAAGACAACACTTGATTTGTCCAAACTAACAAATTGGCTCAATGTTGTTTCATAAGTGCTGATGATCTTACTAATCTTAGAGTACTCCAAACTATATATGCTTTTCTTAGCCTTAAGTATGAAGACTTGAAATGTGTAATATCATGTTTAAAAATAAACATAAGTTGGTATTGGTGTTACTATCTGTGATAGTTTTACAAATAGATTGTTTATTAGCATAATGATGGAGTTTCAGGTAATGTGCATTTAAAAAGCTCTTCAAAAGGAGATGGATAGAGTTGGAACATTCTCCTTTATCCCTCTATCTATTATTCAGTATCAATTTTGTTATGATATGGAAAAAATAGGAACAAATATATTCACTTTAATGTAAAAGTCAATTTTAGATCACCTTTTCAAAATTGAATATTGAGTAGGGTAATAAAAAAAATCCTTTCAATCATTTCCAGAAAATTTGTTGACTTTTTTTTCTTTTTTGTGACAATACGTTGGATATATTAATTTCAACAACCATTTTGGAAGAATATTGATGTTCAATCTTGTAATACCCACGTACTTTATTTTCCGTTAAGTTGTTTGTAATGCCTTTTTAAGTCATAAAACCATATTTTATTAACGATACGAGTTAAATTATTATCGATGTGCCTATGTGAGCGATAATTTTATTAAAAATAATATTATTGTCGCTAATAAAATTATTATTATTATTATTATTGTTATTATTATTATTATTATTATTATTATTATTATTATTATTATTATTATTATTATTATTATTATTATTATTATTGAAAACTCTTCAATGATTTTGAATAAGCGTTAAGAAGGGTTATTAACAGGGTACTAATTCAAATAGAAACCCGAATACGATTAGGCTGTCAACCTTATAAGTAGTTCGATATTTATTAAATCGAACGTAGATATATTTGGGAACGAGTAATTGATGAAAGGTCGTGTTATTCATTTTGGGTTTAGAATTCGGGTTACGAATTAGACTAGCAGTACCAAATATGAAATAGCTTGAGACAAAAAAAAAGAGAGAGAAAAGGAGACGAGGGGCATTTTCATAATTACGCCTGGCCGCCCTTTTTCTCCTTCCTCCTTCTCGAACCCCCAACCCCCGACATCTCTCTCTCTCCTCTCTGCTCTCTGCTTCATCTGCTTCCTTCTCCTCACCACTAGGGTTGAGCAAAAAAACCGGGTACCCGGACCCAGACCCGAAATTGGTTTGGACCCGGCGGGTCCGGATCCAGACCCAGTCCAACCGGGACCGGGACCGGTTCCAAAATTCAGGATCCGGTGGCAACCGGTTCCAGGTCTGGTTCCTGAAAGTTTGGAACCGGTACCGGTCCCGGTACCCGGTTACCCGGTTTAATTACCCAATGATCTTTTGCATGCATAGTTATTAGTTAATGTTGGAGCCTTTTTCTTGCTTTTTTGTGATGTTTGCTTAGAAATAGAAGTACTAAAGTCTTTAGTGCTTAGTAATTGTTGGGCTGGTGGTGTACTTAATGGCTTAAATTATGATAAAAGTTAATTTAAAAAAAAAAATAAAAAGTCAAAAAAGGGCACCGGGTACCCGGTTACGGAACCGGTCCCGACCGGTTCTGGGACCGGGACCAGAAATTTTGGAACCGGTTCAACCGGGACCGGGACCGGTTCCAAAATTATTGGACCCGGTCCAACCGGGACCTGGACCGGTTCCAAGAAATTGGACCGAGTACCCGGTCTTGCTCACCCCTACTCACCACCATACGCGCGGCATTAAGCTCCCAATTTTCAGAGAATTTTCGCCACATCCAACCTGCAAAACCTACCCATTAGACCTCCCCCACGAGCTAGCCTCCATCTGGTGGAAAATATGGGCAAAACTGAGAAGAACGCACCATGTTTTTGGTGGGTTTGAGCGCGAATTCGAAGCCCATACACTTGTTAAAACTCAGCCATGCAATCCCGTTTCTAGTTGCCTCAAATCCCCTATAAATCGGGATTAAACTTGCCACTTGAAGCATCAACTCAGCGAGTGAGAGTTTGGGTTGAAATTAGGGTTCGAATTGTGCAAATTGGGCACGGTTTGGGGTCTGTTCGTGCGGGGGTGAGCAAGAGCCGAGGGATTGGAGTTGTTCGAGCCCCTAAAGTTCAGCCAACAACCTTGAATCGAACCTCTAGCTTGGGATCGAGGTGAGGGTTCCTTTCCTCCTAATTACTACTATTTACAACGAGTTTAACTAAATTTAGTTAGTGCATATCAATTCCGAGTTTAGTAATCAGTTTGGGTGAATTAGAATCGATATTGAGAAATTACAAGCATGGTGTTGATTTTGGGTTAATTGCATGTTGATTCAATGCATGGTTGAATGAACCGATTAGTTGAAGATTTTAGAATAAACAGAATGTTGCCATAGGACTATTGTAGTAGCAGTTTGTCACACTTGAGTCCTGTTTTGAAGATTAAAGATGCTAACTGAGCAATTGGAGTAATGGTGGAGTAAATCGAATTAGGTCTAAAGGTTATGGCTAAGTCAGTTTGGGCATGTTAATAGTCTATTCGTAGTAATGACAATGAAATACTATGCCTATGGATATTGGTTTGCAAACTAGAAAGCAAAATATCGCTTTAAAGTTTCTATTGCATCAGTTTAGTACACTTAAATTATGTTTTGAAGGTGGCATGTAAGTGTTATACCTTGATAATGTTAACCGGGCGATTCGAGGTACTGTAGAGCAAACAGAGCTACACATTCAATGTTGTCATGGAAAATAGTTTAGTCATATTAAATTCTATTTTGGCTATTTAGCATGAATGTTATACCTATATATGATCGGTTTTTGTGATCGTTTTTTGTATTATTGCTTTGTGCATGCCAATATTGAATCGAGCTTGGTAGTTGGATGGTTCGAGGTGGAAATACTGAGAGATTTGAGGTTCTTGTGGTTTGTGTTATGTGAGGAGGGAGTCTGGGTTGTGATTATCCGCAATTGTGTGGATTACGAGGCCGTGTGGCTTATTGGGCAGATTCTGCCAAGGTAAGTTATGAAGTGTTACAAATGTGCTATGTGTGACCCCTCTCCCCCTTGATCAAAATGTTAAATGATGCTATGTGATTGAATTCGAACTTGGACCTCTTTAAAAAGGGTCGTCAAAGACTTGTTTTCGTAATTGTGAACGTCTTGAACATTTGTTAGTTGCCTGATAGTTCGTTAAGATGTTTGCAACCTAAAAACTCCTAAATCGTCGAACTACTCAGTGAGTGACTAGACTGAATAGTCGATAGGTCTAGAAAATTAAATAGTGAGCTAGTAGTGAGTTCGAAAACATTTTGAGACCTTAATTTGTTTATGTTTCCTTCTTGAGTCTAAAAAGGATTTTAAACAAATTAAAAAAGGGCAACTAAAATGGCTATTACGAAACCTTATTTCAATTATAAGTGAGCTAAATACTTTAAGTTTTGAATAGTAGTAAGTGCGAGAATGATTTAAGGTTTTAGTTTGGTTATGCACCCTTGTTTGAGTTTAAAGAGGATTTCAAACGACCTAAAATTGGGCAATTGAATGAGTTTATTATGAAACTTAGTTTGAGTTATAAGCTAGTTTGAATGAGTTTATTACTTTAAGTTTCAATGAGCTTCGATTATGAATCTAGTTTGAATTAAATGCTAACTAAGTACTTTAAATTTTAAATGAGTTTCGATTTTCGCGTTAGCAAGTTTATTACGATTTCAAAAGGTTTTCAAGTTGAAAACGAAAGAACCAGAAACCATTAGCGGGGTTATGGATTATTTTGCTAGACGAGCATGTTTTTATTAAAGTAAGCAACCACTAAACAGAAATGATTTGTGAATCACTTGAGGTGAAACTCACTGTTTGAGACAGTAACTTCTTTTTATAGCCTATGAAGTTTTAAATGATTTCTAATAGCTAAGATTAGTGCTTGTGTGGACAAACGATTAGGGAGTATTCCCGGTGTGTGGGAACCCTAATGCCTAGGGAGCTAGACCCAGAAGTGGGAACCCTAGAAGATTTTGACGAGAGTAATGGTCCAAATATATTATACCCCGGGGATAATTGATGCGTGAGTGACGACCTCACATAGGGCAAGTGCCAATCTCCCCTAAATTAGCACACTATGAGATCTTATGCCAAGAGAACCTTCCTAATAAGTAAGAAAAGCAGTTGGCATTTCGCCATTTTAAGCATTTCAGTAAAAAGAAAGATTTTAAAGGCCATTAAGAGGCCAGTTCGTATAAGATTCAAAAAGCTTATAAGGGTCATTAGATAACCAGTATGAAAGAGATTTCTTTTTAAGAATATAAGCCTCAAGATGCTAAGTAGAGTGTTTTCAAGAAAGCTTCCTTGCATGTTTTATGAATGAGATTGCAAGTAAAGTTTAAATGAAATTTTGAAAGAAGTATGGTTATATTCTAGTAATGCATCGAACTTTTCGCCTTTTAAATGTGCATATCCTGCAGAAGAAAGTTTCTTCCCAAGTCTTTCTTACCAATATAAGTATTTCAAAAGCTTTTACAAAGAATTATAAGCCTTGAAGAAGTTAGCGCGATTTGTAAACTATTCTTGGAACATATCATGAGTCACTTCGTTTTCAAAAGTGAGTTTGAAAGCATTTTACTCAATCCTTGTTGCTTGCCTGATTATGTGCCTAAATGCTTGTTAGTAGGGAAGCTTGTCATTAAAGGCTTAGAAATGAGTTGAGTGGCTAGCTTGAAGTCTATGGGTGGTAATCTTTCCTTGGGGACTATGATTGCCTAATATGATAGTAAAGTATAAATGCGTGATATGTGACTATTATTGATATTATTGCCTACAACTATTTTGGTTTTAAGGAGCCGAGGAATTCTCACTGAGCGTGTGGTTGCTCATCCCTTTACTTACTCCCTTTTTACAGGTCCAGTTTGAGCAGGTATAAAGGATGTTTTCGGAGTTACTTGTTGCCCAATCACCAGAAGTCTTTTGCTAACCTCGTGAAGTGCTCAGTGTTTATTATGTTGTAATTATTTAAGCTCATTGTTGTATGTGTAAACATGTAGTCAGCTCTGTACCTGTATATGTATTGTCATAACCTTGTTAGTTGGTTTGGCCTTTGGTGAGCTCGGGCGGGTGGCCCGAGGCGATGATTCTAGTTGTTTTGTACATGTCCTACCTTCTTACCAGTTTACAGGTACTCTTAGTTGCGCTAACACCATAAAACGCCGCATAAACAAGGGAAACTCTTGCAGTTTCATTCTAGAATGACTATCTAAATGCTAATCTAGACCCTCGATTTTCAAGAGCCTTAAGGAGCTCCCCTAGGGAGTCCTGGCGATGTGACCCCTCCTAGGGTTGGGGGTGTTACAACTCTATCATCTATCCTTCCTCCTTAGTACCGATTAGAGGACAAACTCTAAAGAGAGAAATTCAACAATAGATTCGAGACTGATATCGAGAATCAACGTAGCAGTAACTTGCTGTGATAGGTTCGAGTAGAGAGGTCAATATATAAACCAACTTGAGACCATGAAGTTGTTTCGATTATCGAACCGTCAACTTAAATTAATGCTCGAAATATCGAGAATCAATGTAATAGTAAGTTAGCCAGATCATTGACCCTCAATGGCCAAAAAAAAAAGGAGAACGCTTGATCTTTTTTTTCCCTCTTTGTTTTTTGAATGGGAGAGAACCTTAACTAGCGCCAAGAAAGAGTGGGGGTAGTTGTCAGGAGAGAAAGGAGAACAAAGGACATTGATGGGTTAATAGGGAGCATATATATATATGTAAGATACAATCGTACAAGTCTTGGTGAGGCTTGTGCTAAGCACATACACCAAGAGCCATACCCCAAGGTGCGTGGGTGTTGTGAAATTATGTAGAAGATCTTCTATGAACTTCTTACAACATTCTAAGGGAGGTTGAAGTTCATCAAACAAAATGAGACATAATATATGCCTCCAAAACTACATCCAAAGGACACATCTCAGGCCAGAACTCTCCAAAAGCAAACTATTGTGTTTCTGTGCTCTCCAAGATTCCAACATTGTGAAACAACACAAGTCCATAACTTTTCTAGCCTGCCTCAATGAACATTATCAAGTTGATGATGTCCATTGAGGCAGGCTAGATGACATCAAGAGATGAATTGCCTTCTACAATTTGGCTTTTTTTTCCTTTGGGGGGGGGGGTCACCTTAGATGCTCAGAAATAGGCTTCTTAGTCACTGAAGAGGGTCGGCTCTCTCTATCTATATTATCTCTCTAGCTACTCTCTCGATCTGCCAAGTTACAGAGCACAGAACGGTCGACCTTGGGAACAACCCAACCGTTGTTGCCTCGTCGGCGACACTGAGTCGACCAGCAGCTTGCCGGTAACGTAAGTCGGGCACCGGTGCCTTCTTCAATCCCACTTTAGAAGGGTAGCCGGCAGAGGTCGCCCCCTGAGTTCTCCCTGTGGCGGAGTCCAGTGGACTTCTCGGGTTAGTCTCTCCTCGAAGCCATTGTTGACGCTCTCTCCCATTGTTTGCTACCCTTATTCGATTACCTTATTTGCTACTGCTTAATTTCCTCTGTAATTGTTTGCTACTCCCTAATTTCTTGTTTTATTGCCATCGTCGGTGCTATTCCTCTACCATTGTTTGTTACTCCCATATTTTTTCTTTAATTGCTACTCCTATTTGCCATTGTTTGCTCCTAGCCCCTGATAGATTATTTTATTTGCTCTGTTTGAATATTTGCCCTATTCGTATACCTTTCTCTGCTCTCATTTTCTGCCATTGCCTTCTAGTTTGTTCGAATATGATCCCATGATTTTCTAGTGATTTTGAATCATATACTGAGGTTGCAGTTTGAGGATTTGTAATTTGTGGTTGCTTGTGTTTTTTTTATTTTTTTTATAAATTTTGCTCTAAGCCGTCCCTTTCTACATAGGCATACTCTTTTCCAATTTTCCTGGAGGTGTTTTTGGTAATAGGTTCCCGTTTGGTGCCATTCCTGCTTGTAGAGGCCTCCCCAACTACATTCCATTCCTGCTTGTAGAGGCCTCCCTAACTACATTACCCCCTGCTTCATTTTATTTACTGCACTTGTTGCTAGTCTATTTGTGTGCAGGCCTTCTGATTCGAATATTCGTATTCTTCTCATTACTCTTTTCAATTTCTAATTTCTTCGTTGCAAATTCTCAATTCTCAGCATAATACCGCTCTTGGGTGAGTCTCTAATCTTCGATCCTTGTTTTTTTTTCTCAATTTTTTTTTCAATATCGAATTCCAAACAAAAAAACCCGTGTCTCTTCTCTTTCATACCAATCACTGATCATCTTTCCGATAATACTTTGTCGCACTATTTTGATTACTGCTTTCTGGTTCTGAGCAAAAGAGAGCGTAAAATCTGGGTAAATTTGTTAGTTGTGTTGATATTGTCGTTATTTTTGTTCTGGGTGTTCTGGTCAATTTCTGGGGTAAAATTGAATTTTGGGATTAGCTCTAGAGGGCTCTATGTTTTGAGCCTCTGTTTGTGCTTCCTCTGGTTTACCTTTCTCTCTCATCCGTCCGGTTAATTTTCAAGCTTGGAGGTTGTTTTAGATACCACCTAGGCCGGCTCTGTTTCTCTTCAGTAAGACAGGGGCAGCAGTCCAGCCTACCAAGGTATAACCACCACCAGCACCACCAGCACCACCACTACCTCTGACACATCTCATTATCACACAGAGCCTAATTGGACCGTTAGGGGCACTTACCT
>JACYFF010031954.1:83288034-83306168 GCA_017589665.1 Selenicereus undatus | reverse complement strand
AGTAGTAGTAGTAGTAGTAGTAGTAGTAGTAGTAGTAGTAGTAGTAGTTCATTTATATCTGTTTTGCTAGGGTTACTTTTATTAGTATTATTATTATCAATTACTATATAGTTAGTAAGTCTTTAATATTAAATTTCGTTCTCTTTTTATCCTGTATCTTAGTTTTTTTACCATTTAGACCTGCTGTAAATATTTCTTTTTTGTGGTTGGAGGGTAGTTGACCATCTTTTTCGGGTGTCTTTTAGTTTGTAGATCGTTAGGGTGTTCGTTGGCTTCGTAGACGTCTGCATCTGTCGCGGGCCATGTAGCTATTTCAGCCTGTCATCCTAGGAGTTTTGGGGTTAGGAGGGGGTTAGGGTTGCGGAAGGTACGCCTAGCATCCTGGAATATTGGGACCTTCACGGGTAAGTCGATAGAATTAGTTAAGTCTCTGCATAGACGTAAGATTAGTATAACGTGTGTCTAGGAGATGAAGTGGGTTGGGGCGAAAGCTAGAGAGATTGATGGGTACAAGTTTTGGAACTCGGGGTCAGCCAAGGCGAAGAATGGAGTTGGCATCCTAGTCGTGAAGGATTTGGCGGACCAGGTGGTCGAAGTGAGGCGTAAGAGCGACCGGATTATGGCCATTAAGGTTTTGGTGGGTTCAATTTTCGTGAACGTGGTGAGCGTGTATGCGCCCCAGGTAGGCCTGCCGGAGGAAACTAAGAAGCTCTTCTGGGAGGACCTAGATGAGGTCACCTAGGAGGTACCTCAGAGGGAGACACTGTTCATAGGAGGAGACTTTAACGGCCATATCGGCGTGGAGGCAGCAAGATACGATGGGGTCCACGGGGGCCTCGGCTTCAAAGAGAGAAATGCGGGAGGGGTTTCTGTGCTGGACTTTGCAGTGGCCTTTGATTTGTTGGTGGCCAACTCCTTTTTAAGAAGAAGGAGGACCACCTGGTGACCTTTAAGAGCAATTCTTGCAAGACCCAGATTGACTACTTCCTAACGAGGAAGGAAACTCGGAGATTGTTTAAGGACTGCAAAGTGATTCCCAACGAGTTGCTGGGAACTCAACACAGGTTGTTGGTTTTAGATGCAGAGTTCAAGTATCCTAAGAGGTCGAAGAACCCAGAATTAAGTGGTGGACCCTCACAAAGGAGAAGACAGGGTTAATAGCAGAGAGATTAGCTGAGGAGAGAGTTTGGAGGAGGGCAAAAGACGCCGACTCGATGTGGGATGCTGTGGCAGATTGCATCCTAAGGTCGGCTAAGGAAACCTTAGGTCTTTCCAGGGGAGGCGACAGCAGGATGGAGGGCGCCTGGTGGTGGAACGAAGAGGTAAAGGAGAAAGTCAAGGCAAAAAAAGAGGCTTACACAGAGTTCATGAGCAGCAGTTCAGAGGACGAGAGGGCGCATAAGAAGATTGGGTACAAGACAGCCAAGAAGGTAGTTAGAAGGGCGGTGGTAGTAGCAAAGAGTCAGGCGTTTGATAAACTGTACCATAAATTGGGGACGAAAGAAGGGGAGAAGGAGGTTTTTAAACTGACTAGGGCGAGGGAGAAGAAGACTAGGGATTTGGGAGTGGTAAGGTGTATCAAGGACGAAGAGGGTAAGGTGTTGACTGAGGATGCTGAAATTAAGGAGAGATGGCAAAGGTTCTTTGCTAAACTCCTCAATGGGGAAGGGGGGGGGGAGATGACTGTAGTAGGGGCGGAGAGTGTAGTGATCAGCGTGCGGGCGCCATGATAACAAAGGAGGAGATTAGGGAGGCCTTGAAGAAGATGGCAAAAGGGAAGGTAGTGGGCCCGGATCAGATACTAGTGGAAGTTTGGAAGTTTATGGGGGAAGTGGGACTAGAGTGGCTCACAGAGCTTTTCAATGTTATTTGCAGGACCGCCAAGATGCCCAGAGAGTGGAAGGCCAACACAGTCATCCCACTGTACAAAAACAAAGGGGATATCCAAGATTGTAATAACTTTAGGGGCATCAAGCTGCTCAGCCACACTATGAAGCTGTGGGAGAGGGTGATTGAGAGAAGGTTACGAGAGGATGTAGAGATTTCAGAAAACCAATTTGGTTTCATGCCAGGCAGGGCAACCATTGAGGCAATCTACCTCCTCAGAGGGCTCACGGGCTTGTTCAAGGACAGAAAGGTGGATCTTCATATGGTGTTCATTGACATGGAGAAAGCGTATGATAGAGTTCCAAGGGAGGTATTGTGGAGGTGTTTGGAAGAGAAAAGGGTGTCGCCCGTGTACATTCGTGTTATCAAGGATATGTACGAGGGAGGGCGGACGAGGGTTAGGACTTCGGGAGGGTTCTCCAATGACTTTGCTGTTAGTTTGGGCCTGCATCAGGGCTCCGCTTTAAGCCCGTTTCTTTTCACATTAGTTTTGGACGAACTCACTAGAGGAATCCAGGACGAGGTGCCTTGGTGTATGTTATTTGCAGATGACATCGTTCTTATCGATGTGACCAGGCAGGGGGTGAATGACAGGTTGGAGAGTTGGAGGCATACACTGGAGGCTAGGGGCTTTCGGTTAAGTAGATAGAAAACAGAATACCTTCACTGTTGTTTCAGCGGAAGGATAGAAGAGGGGGGAGAAATCGTACTGGATGGGAGGACAATATCGAAGGTCGCCAAATTCAAGTATCTGGGCTCGATCATCCAGCAGAATGAGGACATTGATGAGGATATTAGCCAACGGATTAGAGTGGGCTGACAAAAGTGGAAGTAAGTCTCAGGGGTGCTGTGTGACAAGAGAGTGCCAATGGGTTTGAAAGGCAAAGTCTATCGGATGGTAGTTAGACCGGCCGTTCTCTATGGATCGGAGTGTTGGCCTCTAAAAAAGACGCAGGTCCAAAGGTTGATAGTAGCTGAGATGAGGATGGTCAGGTGGATGTGTGATTTTACGAGATTGAACAGGATTAGGAATGGGGTAATTAGGGGCTTAGCTGAAGTGCCCCCCATAGAGGAGAAGATGAGGGAAAATAGGCTCAGATGGTTCGGCCACGTAAAGAGGAGAAGTGTGGCCGCCCCAGTGCGAAGGTGCGAGAGTATCAACCCCCCTGTGGTAAGAGAGAGAGGGGTAGGCCGAAGAAGAGCCTAGAAGAAGCGGTTAGAGAGGACCTGAGAGTGGTCGGTCTCACGGAGGACATGGCTCAGGATAGGAGGCTGTGGTGGGACAAGATTAAGGTCTCTGATTGTAGGGGACCGACTCCATAGATGGCAGTAGCTTAGGCGGTGTGGGGTGGGTAGGGTTTTGATTTGCTTGTCTGCAGGTCGTGCTTTTCCGGGTTGTCACGGCACCAAACGCCCCTGGTTTGTTGAGGTATGCCTCCGCTCCCTCTTTATTCGCTTATTCGGAACCTTTTCTCTTCCCTTTTCTCTTACTTCGGTAAATGGTTTTGCAATTGTTTTCTCTTCAAATCTTTTTTTCAAAACTGTTTTGTGGGTCTTATAGAATCAACCTCTCTATGGGTAGGAATAACGGTAGAGGTAAGGTTGCCTACAGCTGGATCTCACTAGACCCTGCGAAAGCGGGACCCATATTGGGAGTTTGTTATTGTTGTTGTTGTAGTCACTGAAGAGGGTCGGGGGGGGGGGGGGGCACGCACCCATATTAGATGCCCGTCTACACATACTGGTGAAGAGGAGTGGTTAAGGGTAGGGAAACCTCCTTCAATTTTTGCCACTCTATAACACGAAAAGGGCAGCATCTCTCACCTTGCTAATGAGTCAAGCAACCAGAACAGAATTCAACACGAGGCTGAATTAATCAAAAGCTGTTTGAAAATTTAGGTGAACTTTTATTCGTAGTTGGACAAATTATTTGTCCATCACGCACATCAGTGAGAAACAGGCGCTGGCGTACTACAGAGGAGTGTTCTCATGTCATAAAATTCCACTAAATGTCACCAGGGCTATAACAACATGCCTAAGAAAAGTTACATAAACTAAATGAAGTCACCATACATGCTGATTAGGGGTCAAATGAGTAATGTCAACTTATTTGACTACTTTTGTTTCATGATCAAACTATGGTTTAACTCCTATTATCATTCTGACTGGTATTTCCCAGTTAATAAGACTCCGAGATACAGTCTAATCTTTACCTGCCAAGGCTAGGCAAGATAGCAAGGCCATTAACACCACTCACAGCATCGGCACTGGCTAGACAAAATAATGCTGCTGAAACTCGCACTTCAACCAAGTGATATGCCCCTCTGTTCTAACTGTGTGCGAGGTGTCACATTAGGGGTGAAGCCAGAGCTTTTTGGGGGAAGGGGGGGCATGAGCTAGATTGGATAATTTATAGGGCTGTAATATTGAAAAATTAATCCAATTCTACCCAATTTGTAAACTACGTATAGCGAAAAAAATAATTTGTACGCAAAAGACTAAGGGTCCTGTGGCCACTGTTCGCCCATTCAATGCCACAACCCTGCGTTGTAGTAAGTCAATCAAAAGGATCAAAACAAAGTGATCATCTGAACTGAATACTGATAGAGAAGGAAATTACCAGACAACTCCAAATGGTTAATAAGAGTGCTCCAAAATCGTCAAGTTGTGAACAAAGAACCTTAAACTAAACAGTTTTTAATAGAAGACAGTAAAGCTCGGAAATTGTTTATTGCAACTTGCAAGCGAGCGTGTAAAAAACAGCCTATCAAGCTGCAAACTACTAAAAGTTCAATCTGTTAGCAGGTTCTCAGATTACAGGATGTTTCTTGCATGCATGAAGTTGAATATCTACTGTTTATGCTTGGTACTTTCAAAAGCAATAGCTAACTAGCTAAGATCTATGGATTGCCATATCAGAGTTAAAAATGCCAATATTTCAGTGGTCATTATAAATATTCAGGGGAAACACATGCCTATAACTACAGGGGTGTAATGTTGTATATATTCGATCAACCTACCTATTCCATCCTAACCATACCTGCCTGAGAAATTTCTATCACGACTCCTGTATGACTTATATTCTATTTGAGGAAAAAAAATCTTATTATTCGACGAGTAGAAATAATTTCAACAACAACGGATACCAAAAAAAGGTTATAGTTACAAGGAATCCTACTCTACAACTACATGATTATCTACCATGTTTCATCTCCTACCCAATTACCCTTCTCCTTTGGTCCACTTGGACCTTCCTCCCCAAATAGTTCTGTAGGGAACTGGCTCAACAAGCTTGCAACTGAAAATTGTACCAAATATGGCAACCGTGTAATTATCTTGTCGAACTCCACTCTCGAATCATAGATGAATTTTGGGCCCCATCCTCCCATGAATTGCAGCCAAGAAGGCTCAACAACACCATTCTCTCCAAGATACTCAGCTGCAACGATCTTATAATGGGTGCTACAATCTAAAATGAAGCTGCTTCGAGCACAATCGTTTCTTACGCCAAGACTGAGCATTGAGGAACCTTGAAGGTAGGTCCCAGGATGTGGGAAGCATGCATGGCTACTTCGTGACGAGTAAACAACTGCTCGATTTCCCTCAATGAACTCCAAATCCCAAGGTCGAATCCACACACCACCACTATGTTGTGATACGTATATGCTATCAAGCTCACCGCTGAAATTGCTCAGACGAAGTGTGAAATGCTCCCAATCACCAACATGTTCTCCGATCATGGCCATGGCAATATTAGTAGGTCCAATCTTAAGGGTGCCTGGTCCATTAAAAGGGCAAAAAATCCACATTGCAAGGTCCGTGAACGTACCACCCAGAGCTGGTTTCACATGAACATAAACTTCTGCACCATCAAGGTCCCCGCTCTTGACAATCTCCCTTTGGTGGACGCCATCTGGCAAATCTATCCAAAACTTGCCATTGTTTGTCCCACCAGCAGGCAAATTGGAGCCTTTGCCATCGATAGGCTCACCATCTGACTGTCCTGCTTTAAAGAGAAGTGCCCCATTTTTAAAGAACCATGAAACAGAACACGGCAAGTAGAGCTCATTAGGATGGAAGAAGATGGTTGGACCATAGTGCTGAATGAGTGCATGGATCTGAACAAGGGTTGGCATTGCATGTAGCTTAGGGTCCAAGTTCTTCAAACAGGCGATGGGCATATTTCCCCCCCTAGTTGATGAGCTACTGCAGATAAAGGTCCCCACTGAGACACCTTTTCCATGCATGCCTCGATCACAAGGCCTAATTTTCTCTACTCTAAGTGGGATTTTCTGGAATTTTGACTGTGTTTCAAGAAGTAGACTGGAAATCTCGCATTTGTCAGTGAGGTCCTCTCTAACACACCTTACTTCATACAAATCAGGTTTCCTGGGCTTGTTTGTGACAAGGAAGCCTAAGGGTTTATAGCCCGGAGGAGCTTCAGGGAGCCAAAAGTAACCCCGTGGGTCAAATATCCCCATGCCATCATCTGAAATCCAAACTAAAGTATAGTCAATAGGGAGCATAAAAGCCGCTGTTTGACTGGGCCCTGAATTATTGCCGCTTTCCATTACTGGTGGCACTACATACTTGGCTATGAGAACATAGCCATTCAAAGGATCGCTGTTCGGCTGGCAGTAATGACCGAAGCAAAAAAATCCTTCAGGTATCCCTACAGGCTTGTAGAATGAAACACAACTATTTTTGTCATGAGATAGATGGGAGCCCCAAATGAACTCAAAAGTGGTTATGGCAGCAACTTCTATTTCTCCCAGATTGATTAATCCAGTAGCAAATCCTTGGCCTGATAAAACAACCAAGAGCAGTCGTAACTGAGTAACTTACATCTACAACCTATTCCAACAAACAAGATCTAAATATGTAAGGAAGTTTCACCTATACTCCTAAATAAGGAACACGAAACATAAATTTTACAGGAAAGCAGCTAGATGGATCAACACAAGTAAAAAATAAAAAGGAATATGTAGTCCCTCCGTCAAATGTTTCATTTTCCAGTTTCCACTTGAAGATGCCCCAAACTAATTCTCAAGAATTTCAAATCATATAGTGCTCATTCACATTATTTTAACATTCTATGTAGCTGAAAGTCCATATTCAACAACTCTTTCACCAATAGATCAGATTAGAATAAAACAAAATTCTAACTTATCATGTACTTCTTTGATGAAAATGACCTCTGCACATTATAGTATTAGTATTTGTGTCTACAACTCTCCCTTAATCCAACCTTTCTTCGCAGGATCCTGTATTACGTTGGGTTTAGTTTGAAGACTGTCTTTGCATGGAATTTCACGAATACATTCATAGGACCCAGTTCACAGAGCAACCAAAAACAGGCTCAGTGGCCAATTTGATTCTAAATCAAGAAAATTCTATCTCAGACAATCAGTTAATTCAAAAATAAACATATAACCAACCTGTAGTTATTTATTGTGTAAAGGACTTAAATATACCCACTAGGGCCAAGGACAAGGCCAAAACAAAGGCAAAAATCTCTAGCTCTCAAAGTTCATACTTTCATTAGCGCCCTAGGCTCCCCTTCACACAAAATCAACCACAAAGCATGAAACAGTAAAGATCCATTTCTCCAAACAGGCCGCGGACTTTCAGGGGCAAGCAGACGTTTATTTTTGAAATTGAAAGTATAACATAACCTCATTAACCATGCATAACAACACCACATGTTGGCAAAAACAAAAGGGGGGAAAAATTGACACATAAACAAATAAATGAATAAGCATGTGGAAAACAAAAATATGCTAAACCTCGATGCATATGCACAGCGTGCAATTTTCACCCCAACTTTGTTAACTATTTCAAAAATCAAATAGATTAAAATAAAATAAGTTAATTAACATAATCATTAAGATTTCTGCACTCTTTTTTGGTGACTTTTATTGATATTTTTGAATTAGCAATCAACAATAACCAATGGCGTCCGTATTTACAAATTCAAGGGATAATATACGGACATTCATGACATATCCTGTAAAGTCTACAACTGTAGAATTTAATGCAAAAGCTAAAAAGAATTTTTGAGCTAATATGCATGTTTAAAGCCAAGTTGCCAACCTAGGTTAATCACATACAATCCATTCATTTCAATGCTAAAATAACAACTAATGCAACGAGAAAGGTTAACATTAGAAGCAAAAATGTCCCCAATATGACCAAATTTCACATTTTCAACAGCAACCCACATGCTCATTCATACAAAATCAAACCAAAAAGTATTAAGTGCTTATCAGATAAATAGTAATTAAGCAAACCGCATTAATAAATTGACCAAAACTCAGTCAAAAGGTTTAAAATGGCAAGAAAATTATACCTTCAGGCCATTCAGGGATTGGAGCTGGCAATGTGAAAGTATTAAGAGAAGGAAAGCGAAGGGCAGAGCTATCCTCATTCACATAATTGCGTCCAGACATCTTCCTTAATTTCTCCCCTTCAAATCTGCCCAAAGATGATCGAACCCATTAAGTAGAATTAACTTTTTTCCCCAAAAAAAGATGTTCTACGACAATTAAAAGGATTATGATTGTGAAAGTTTGAACAAAGAATTCGGGAAAGTCTGAATTGGGGTTGTAGGACAATGGTTGAATTTTGTGCATGTTATTTTTAATACATTTTGTTTCCTCAAGCGTTGGTTGATTATTATGGTGCCATAGAAGAATTGAAGATAGAGAAAGGGAGGGGAAAGGAAGGGGAAGGAGAGAAGGTGGAATGAGAAGGGTGGAATCCAATTGCGTTCCTGCCATTCGCTCGAAAGCCAAGAATAGAAAAATGGGAGAGGTCACCGATCCGTTAATTGCAGAGGAGGAACTTGCAAGGCAAGAATGGAAATTAGAATCAACTTCATGAGTAGAAGTGAGATTTTCATTGTTTTTCATTTTTCATTTTTCATTTATTGGGCTGTGAGCCTGTGAGCAAGACTTTAGCGTTTATTTAATACTTAGCATTTACATCAACTTTTGAGTTGCCTTTTTAGCTCACAATTATCATTTCTTCAAATGCAAAATTCATAATTTTATCTCACAATACAAAATAACACACATGAACCACATAGCCAAGTATATTTAATTATTTTTAGCCATTCATTTTGCTTTATTATTTTTATAAATAATTTATGAAAAATATTTTGTGCATAATAATTTGATTACATAATTAATTAAAAAAGACTAATTAAAAAAATTTGCTTCACTTGTTTTTTTGTCAAAAGAGCACATTCAACTTCTCTACAACTAAAATCATACAAAATTAAGAATTTTAAATTACAAATTAAGATTTTAAATTTGAAATTTAAATTACAAAATTAAAAAAGAGTTGTTGGGCAGTTCTATACTACAGCCAACGTCACGAAAGTCAAATTCAGCCTTTCTTTTTTTAAATATGCTCTCCCATTTTCAAAAGAAAAAAAGTTTCTTAGCCCACGCACAAAACAACACCATTTTGGACGCTAGGCGACCAAAAAAAATAATTCGTGGGCTGGCTTACGGGAGTGAGCCACTCGTGAAGCCTCGGCTCGCGAGCCTCCGAGCCACCCAAGCGCTCGCCAGCCCATTTATTGGCCCCTGTGCGGCCGCACTGTACTTGGTCTTAGTGAATCTATTACAAGATGGGTTTGTTTAAAACAATATATAAGACATGTATGTTTAGTATAACTTTAGCAATGGTTATGAGTATAATTATATTACTTGTTCAGAGTGACTTCTATTAAAGTGAACCTAAAATAAATTATTGATCACCTATAAATTAAGAGCTATCTTAAAATGACTTATTAGCCATGTTAGCATAGAAAAAAGTCATCTTCTCCATAAATCTATCTCATTATGAATTTTTCGTGATACGGTGTTACTTAAAAATTTGTGTTAATCTTCTAGATATAATGAATTTTTCAAATTAATTTTCTAGTACTCACACCTTAACATTTATTTATAATTTTTAAATTTTCAAGAAAACTATTATGCCTTTTTTATATTATTTTTCGCTTTGTTTAAGCAACACCCTGACGCCTCCTCTCCTCATAAGGTTTGCACAATTGCACCACTGCATATCGAGTTGTCACAGGGTTGACTTGAAGCACCGCTTATCGATTGTTCATGCCATAGCCTGAAGCAGTACCATTGGGGTCGCCATCCGCCAGCAAGTCCACATGTGGTATCAGCATGTTGAAAATCTCACAATCAATGCTCGCCTTGAGACTTTTGAGAAGAGAGAGAATGAGGCAGAGAAACGGAGTGTTTCATAATGGTGGGGAAGGGTTGAATACTCAAATTTGTTGGAGATAGAAGAAGCTGCTTTGAAGCTTTTGCAGAGAAATGGGTTACATTGGCCCGGTTGGGTCTTCGATCAGACATGATGACGACAATTATCACTTGGGGGGGGGGGGGGTGGTGTCAGGGAGTAGCCTAGAGTATGCTAAGATGGTTAAGGTTTGGAGATGATGGGGTTGAGGAAGGGTAGTGGAGGCCTAAGCTTTGCTTGGGAGGGAGTAAGAAAGAGGGTAAAAGTTAATAGAGGGTAAGAAATAGTGAAACGAAGGTAAGTTAGAAAAGGTAATGTACTCTAGACTTGGATGTTTTATATATAGCAAACGTGGGGAAGAGAAAGAAAGAGTATAAAAAAATAAATTAATCACTAGTTAACAATAGTTATAATTAAGGGTGGAAAACGGACTGGGTCGAGTCAAGTTAGGGTGGACCTATTCATAATGTAGACTGGGTCGGGTCATGATTAGCCCATTAACCACCGTCTAAATAAAGGGGCCAGATCGGGTCAATTCATGGGCGATCCGTTTGACTTAAAATGGAACAAACTTGCATAAAAAAAATTATGTATAATCATTATTGTTATGTATAAAACGTTATTAATAAGCTTAACTAATTAGAACATGTAAACTAGCGAGTCAAGTAGGCTGAAAAACAATGGATCACTAAATGGACACCATTCATAGGTCGACGCGATCAGGCCAATTAATATGCCTTAATGGGATGACTCACTATTGATCCGATCTATTATTTACGCAACCCTTTATTCACCCTATTTTAAATGGCCCGACCCGCTTGACCTAATTGGTACCCGGTCCATTGCCTATCCCTAGTTGTAATTTTAGATAAAAATCTTATCTGAACTATTTTTATGTGTGTCTAATACAATAGTATTTTAATAAAATAATAGTTACTCAATTTTTTTGATAAAAAGTAATTAATAACTCAATTGATTTTTATCCAAAAAATGTAGTATACTCACTCTCACATAGGGTTGGCAAAAATTTGGGTCCGGGTTAATTCGGGTCCAGACAAATCAGACATTCGGATAAAAGCTTCATACCCGGACCCTGTTCGGATTATAAATCGGACACTTTGAATAGACCCGGACCCGAATGTCCGATATCCGGACCCGGATGTCTGAATGTTCGAATTTGTGATATAATTTTAGGACATTCTGACCGAAAATTTGTGTGATCGAACCCGAACCCGAACCCAAACCCGATCCCGAACCCGATTTTTAATGTTCGAACCCGGTTGTCCGAATTTGTTTTTACTAAATTTTCTAAAGAATTTGGACTAAAATTACATAATAACATAGTTGTCCGATGACCGAATCCAATTGTTCGATTGTCCGAATTTGTTCGAACCCGAAATGGTTCAAAAATCCGGAAAACCTGAAACCGAATGTCCAAACCCGAACCCGACCCTGATTTAAATTCGGACATAAATTTTGTGATCGTATCTGATTTTTTTTAGGTCGGATAAATTCAGATAATCAGATCGAACAGATTTTTACACTACGAAAAAAATAGCCAGCAGTGACATAAATTTATCAATGTTTGGTCGAAACGTCACTGTATAAATGACATGTGAGGCGTTCAAAATCGTCGCTATAATATAGTGTCAGTTGAAAACGTCACAAAGACTTGGTGGGACCATCAAAAATTTCACATTCCCGCTAAGTACCGCTAAAAATTTTAGTTTTAATTTAAATTAAAAACTTTAAAGTCAACTGAGTAAACAAAAGTCAGTGCAAGGGTTTTGGGCATCAGCTGAAAAAAAAAGAAAAAGAAAACCTTGATTCAATTAATGTTGCAGCATTTCTTTGAACTGACTTTTGTTTACTCAGCTCTGCCTCTTCAAGTCTTCGAAGTCTTCGCTGCTTCAATTCTCCATCTTGCTTCCTTCTTCTGTCGGCTTCAATTCTTCATCTTGCTGCATCCATCTTCTCTTACCCTTTTCACACTGCCTCCTGGTTCATCTTTGCGCTTGCTGGTGTGGTCTTTATCCCCAGAAATTCAGAGAGAGCGGTTTGGTGGTCTATCCCCAGAAATTCAGAAATTCTGCGTCTGCTGCTTTAGATTTCGCAAGCGTTTTGGGCATAAGTTGAAGAGGATCCTGACTCAATGGAAGTGGTGAGCAACTGAAATCAGTGGTCAATAGTGGTGCGGTTCATCTCTCTCTCGTTTTGGTTGCTTCGCTGAACAATGGTAAAATCCTAGATCTGAAATTACATTTTGTTTTCCTTGTATGTAGCAGCGTTTTGGTGTTATTGTTGGCAATTGTGATAAAGTATTGATTATTTCATGACTTATCATTAGAATACCTCATCTCCATTGTCAATTCTTGGGAGCTCAAGGGTGCCCTGAATCTTGACAGCAAAAGAATGCTCAGTTTCAATGTTCTTGGCAAAAGTAATTTTTTCGTGATTTCCTTCTCCCAGAACCGTTCCCAACTCGTATTTTGCAAAAAGTAGGATTCAGACCAACATTATGTACTCTTCAAAGTCTAAGCATATGCATATATTCAGCCTCAGTCTCTCTCCAAAAAAAACAAAGTGAATTCAAACCCTGGCAAAATTTCTCAGAATTGGTATAAACCAGTTGGAACCAGACTGAATCTTATGAAAATCTGGGGTAAAATAGATTTTCCTCATTGTACAGGTATCATGAGTAGCATTCTGGATATCAGTTTGGATGTTTTTTGGGTTAATTGGTAGATTAATGTTGCAGCATTCTTTGAACTGAAAAAAAAAGGAGTCATTTGCCTCACTGGTGCACCCTGTTCTTTCTTCAGGACAACCTTTTGATTTATCTATATGTATTTCCTTTCATGCTGCTACTTTATGCTAGTCATATATGAAATTGTTGTAAATTTTAGAGCCTCTTAGTGTTTTCAACTTACACCAGAGCTTAGAAATTAACTGCCATTCTCTTCCCTCTCAACTTTTCCCACAAACATCACTCTCTTCCCTCTCAACTTTCCCCACGTTTCAATTACATTCCATTAAATTCATCATAAGAGCAAACCCAAATCATTGTAAATCCCCATCAAATTGGCTTACTATTTTGGTAAATTAACTGTCATGTTAATTTTTTCATTTATTTTTTCTTAAATTTAATATTTTTAGAATTTGACTAATTTTAAAATTTGACTTTTCCTTCCAATGCCTTTAGGTCTTGTGGTGATATGATCTATTTTTCGTATCCTAACAAATGATCTGCTCTATTTTTGCCCTTGTCCATAAATAATTAGTTATAATATATCTAATTTTCATCATAGTTTTGCTTTTTCCCTGCACCCTAAAGATATTTAACCTTTAGAAAACCGTGTCAATTTATAGAAATTCAATGTAAAAACAGTCTGCAGAGGTTACTTGTAAGTACCTATATAAAGTGAAGGAGATGAAGGTCAAGCTGGAAGCAAATGGAGACGATGCTTAAATATACTTTTTTTATTTATAAAGTTATTTTTTTGGGTAAAGAGGCTAGCTAAAACTAATATGTGCCACTAATCTTTAGTTGCTTCAGCCCTTATTTTCTTAGTCAATTCTCAAAGGTTGAATTTAAAATTATTTTTGAGGGAACAAATGCCAAATTGCTTGAATTAACTTCTCGTTGGTAGATTCATGAATGTTGATTTGTTTAAGTTGAATTTAAATAAATTTCATCTCCAGTATCTATCCTACTTTCCTTCAAACAATTATCTCAAAAATCATTTACTTTGTATTCCCTTGAAAACTTGAATTTACCAATTTTGCAGTCCACATTTTCCTTGGTTCTATATTTTCCTTGGTTCTATATGTTAATAGTTAAAAAAGACACCCGTCAATAGTCATTATGTTTGTGGTACAGGTAAAGGTATTCTTATTTTATAAGGTGCGTGTAAGGGGATTATCCATTCTATAAGCACGTACGATTGTGTAAAATGTCTTGATGAGTGGTTTTTTTTTTGGGGTTTCATTTTAGGAAATAAACAAATGAGTTGCTCTTATTTATAAAAGTCCCAACATTTGTATATATGTATGAACTTATTGTTACAGACTAAAACTTTAATTTGTTTATGAAGTAGGTAAATCTTTGGAGTTTTTTAGTCATGGACAAAGCATGGATAAAAGAACCAACTAAGAGTCAAGCCTACAAGGTCGGCGTTGAATCATTTATGAAGTATGCTCGTACAACAACAGTTCAAGGAACCATTCCTTGTCCGTGCTTAAAATGTTGTAATCTTAAGAGATGGGCATGTGAGGTTGTTCATGGGCATATACTAGTTCACGGCTTCTTGCCAGGTTACACTACATGGACATTTCATGGAGAGGAAGTGTCTTCTCAATATGATACCCCTTATATGAAAAAAATGCAATCCCAAACCCAATCTAAGAATGCTCACGAAACTCCTTTAGGTGCTCATGATATAAAGGGTATGCTCCAAGATGTCATGGGATTTAACTCATTCAATTGGACTAATGAGCCAGAGGCTGAAAATGTTGAAAAAGGCCAAGCGATTGGTGAAAAGAGACCAGGGTTGTCAAACACTAGAGAGACCAATCAATTTCAAAAATTATTGGAAGAATGTGATGAAGAGCTTTATAACGGGTGTCGTTACTCAAAATTGGCCTTCATCTTACACTTATATCACATAAAATGTTTGGGTGGGATTTCTAATAAGATTTTTAATATGCTATTGGAGTTTTTGAAAGATGCTTTCCCGTTCTTGACCTCACTGCCTTCTAAGACCTATGAAATTAAGAAGCTTACAAATTCATTAGGTCTTGGTTATGACAAGATTCATGCATGCCCAAATGATTGTATGCTTTATTGGAGTCCAACAATAAACCATGATGAATGCAATACATGTAAAGCAAAGAGAGTAGAGGGTACCAAAGTGTTATGTTACTTTCCATTAATTCCAAGGTTGAGAAGGTTGTACTCTTGTCCAAAAATTGCAAAAGATATGAGATGGCATCGTATAGATCGTACCAAGGATGGAAAATTGAGGCATCCAGCTGATGGCTTAGCATGGAAAGCTTTTGATGAACGATATCCAAAATTTTCTTGTGACCCACAAAGTGTAAGGCTTGGACTAGCCACTGATGGACTGAATCCCTTTCGTACTATGAGCACTACCTATAGTGTTTGGCCAGTGATGTTGATTCCATATAATTTACCACCTTGGTTATGTATGAAATCAACATCATTCATTTTGTCAATGATCATTCCTGGGGAAAAGGATCCGGGGAATAACATAGATGTGTATTTGCAGCCTTTAGTGCATGAGTTGAAACAATTATGGAATGGCATAGATGCTTATGATGCTTTTGCACAAGAGCATTTCACATTGCATGTGGCTCTTATGCGGACAGTGAATGACCTACCAGCCTATGCTAATTTGTCAGGTTGGAGTACTAAGGGTCACGTTGCTTGTCCTAACTGTGCAGATTCCACCCATTCTATCTGGTTAAAGCATGGGAGGAAGTTTAGTTATATGGGTCATAGAAAGTGGTTAGAGCCAAATCATTCTTATCGATTTCAAAAAGACTTATTTGATGGAACAGTTGAGCGTGGAGAACCTCCACATCCACCTTCTGGTTTAGATGTCCTTAAGCAATTAAAAGGGGTTACATTTAAAGATGGTAAGGGTTATAAAACATCAAAGAAAAGGAGATGTGATGCAATAGGACTAGAGGATTTTGATGGTATGCACAATTATGATGATGAGGAGATATTAAAGGACATTGATGATTTCATTGAAGAAGACATTGATGGAGAGCAAGTATTGTGGAAAAAGAGAAGCATTCTTTTCGAGTTGCCTTATTGGGAGCATAATCTTCTTAGATATAATTTGGATGTGATGCATATAGAGAAGAATATATGTGATAATTTGATTGGAACATTGTTGAATCTTGAAGGCAAGAGTAAGGACAATGAAATGGCTCGAAAAGATCTTATGGAAATGGGCATTAGGCATGAACTTCATCTTGTAAGTCGGCCTAATCAGAAGCCATATGTACCCCCTGCATGTTATACCTTATCAACCAGTGAGAAAACAACTTTTTTACAAGGTTTAAAAGATCTTAAAGTTCCAGATGGGTACTGTTCAAATATTTCAACGGGGGTTAGTTTGAAAGATCGAAGGATCTTCAATTTGAAAAGCCATGATTGTCATATCCTTATGCAAGATCTGTTTCCAATTGCTTGTCGGGCATCAATGCATTCGCAGTCACAAACAAGGGTGGTAATGGTTATAATCAAATTGTGCTCCTTTTTCAAAAAGTTATGCACAAAAGTTCTTGATTTGTCAGAATTAGACAAATTGGAGTATGAAATTGCAAAGACTCTATGTGAAATGGAGCAACTATTTCCCCCAAGTTTTTTCACTATCATGGTGCACCTAGTTATTCATTTGGTTTTAGAGGCTAAGCTTGGAGGCCCTATCATCTATCGATGGATGTATTCTCCTGAAAGGTAATAAATCAACTAGCTTCTAATTTGCGTATATAACACACACTTGAGTTTTTGTGTTTACTTATAACTAGTTTGCATTTGTAATTGGTAGGTTTTGGGTGGATTTAAAATCATATGTTCGTAATAGAGCTCAACCTGAGGGGTGTATGGCAGAAGGTTATATTGCCAATGAGTGTATTACGTTCTGTTCTACGTATTTTCAAGGTGTTGAAACTCGTTTCAATCGTCCTCAACGTAATGATGACCACGTTCCCGACAAGGATAAATACTTGTTGGGTACATCTGGTCGTGCCCTTAGAAAAGTTGAAATTGTCCAATTTGATGAACGATCCTTGGCCCAAGCTCATCGTTATGTTATCCTGCAAAGTCATAAGATTATCCCCTATCTTGAGTAAGTATTTATTGTTCAAAATACTATTTAATTGAATTCAATTATTAAGATATATAAATTACACATTTTTAATGTATGTAGGGTATTTTTAAATGAACGTCGAGCCACATACCATGGGCGGATTACCGAAATAATGCAAAATAAGTGGGTGGTTAGTGAATTTGCGGGGTCGCTTAAGCAACAGGTCTATGATACTGCTTTTTATTCATTGTAGTGACTTATCTATGTTTTGGTCATTATCTTATCTTTCAATGTGAGTTTTAATCAACTATAGGTACCAAATATGGAGAAAGTAAATTGCAATGAAGAAATGATTGCTATTGCTTGTGGTCCAAATGAATATGTCAAAAAATATAATGCATTCATGATTAATGGGGTCAAATTCCATACTAAAGATCGTGAAAAACGTGTGAGAACTCAAAATTCAGGAGTGGTTGTAGAGGTTCAAGAGAAGAATTTTACAATGGATGGCATTGAGACTGCACGTAACTATTATGGTGTAATCAAAGACATATATGAATTGGATTATTCTACTACGTATAAGGTTGTTCTTTTTCGATGTGATTGAGTAAATGTGAAGTCACCAAGTGGATTTAAGAAAGATAAGTATGGATTTCCCCTTATAAACTTCTCTCATTTGATTCATACTGGTGAAGCTTTGAAAGATGATCCTTTTGTGTTATCGTCTCAAGTGAAGCAAGTATTTATGTCAAAGATCAAAGGGACAGTGATTGGCTACATGTTGTAACTACAAAGCCAAGGGATTTGTATGATATGGGTGAGAATCCAAAAGAGAATGATGATGAAGATTGCATCCAATGCATGACTTCCAGTATGACAATGTTTGATGATATTACCTTAACCCCTAGTTGGCGAAGGGTAGATATTGAAGAAGAGGACAATCATTGATAAATTTATGTAGGTACCACCCCCCCGTGTTTATTTATCTTTGTTGTTAATTTTTACTTGTTAAGCTTGAGCCTATTATTCATCTAAATCTTGTAATGATTTTGATTATATCATTACTTTTTTTGGTTACATGATGTTAGCTTGTTGAATTACATTCAGTTATTTGGTGTTTTAACAACTATTATTTGTTTA
>JACYFF010031954.1:83202037-83258034 GCA_017589665.1 Selenicereus undatus | reverse complement strand
GAGAGAGACAATCACCGTGGTTGGCAAGTCTGGGAAAAAATAGGCTAAAAGTTTCCACTAATTTCCAGCCAAAACTAAGAATATCCAACACGCTAATTTTAATTATATGGCCGTCAAAAACTGCATTTTGGGAGGCCAAAAATAAGGGTTGCAAAGTTCTCTCCCCTCTTTCTATTTCTTATAAATAGGGAAATCTCCTTGTGTTTTTTCAGGGGTTGTGACATAGGTTATTTTGTCTCTTTGTCATCTGTTAAGGGGTAACGAGGAGGAGGTGAAGAGAATTGTGGGTTGAAGACTCTTTGCATCAACCAGAAAAAAAAAAGGTACATTTTCCAATTTGATGAGAATAGATTTTTTTACTGATTTTTTTTAAAATTTAGCAATTATTATATTACAAAAAATATTTGTGAGTTTAGTACATTTGATGAATAAAGAAAATGTAATCAATTTTATATTTTGATTTTGTTTCATGTTATATTTCTCTTTTCACCTGTGACAGTCAAGATGAGACTGTCCTATACAATAAGCAGATATTGTAATGAAAAATCATTTGGAGAAAAGGAAGATAATATTAGAAGATGTGCATGAGGATCGGATGATTCTAGTTACAGCCTGAAATTGATGTGGTCAGATGCTTTCAATGTATTGAAAAATTTGGCTGAAATTATATCTTTTTCTCTTGCATTTTTCCTACCTTTCAGTATTCAATTAATGATTCAAACAAAAACAAAAACAAAAGATGATTTTGGGTAAAAACTCAAAAGATTGCCGCATTCTTAAGAGCATTCCCAACCAACACTCCAAATTTTGGAACGTACTCTGCCCTATTACGTCAGTAAAGATTTTTATTTTTTGAAACTTGCATTTTCTTTCACTTCTCTAACCCATGAAACTCCAACTTGAACCACCACCTAAAATGTTTAGTATGGACTCACTTTATAACACACACTTTTTTTAGTCCAAAAAAAGAGAAAAAATTGATTTTGAAACAAAAGAAATAATAAAATAAAGGAATAATTGGAATGCATATAGGAACTCTGCCACGGTCCTCCATGCATGCCATTCTATAAAACAACCTGGCTGCAACAAAACAAATTTGTGTGGAACTTGGGGGGATCCACTGGAACTTATTCCAGTGGCTACAAATGGCCTAATGTAGATGCTCATCTCCCCCCCCCTACCTATAAAGTATGGCAATTAAAACAACAGCACAAAATAGATACGAGAGTGTTAACATACAAAAGGATTGTCACCTGCATCTATGGATCCAGAATCCATACTAATCCTAGGGTAAAACATTATACAACCCCGCTCATTATTACAATGGAATAACATTCCCTTCTTGGTGACTAAGGTCTCTTCCAAGGTTGATATTTTGAATGTCTTCTTGTTGCGTGTTGGTTGAGTAATCTTGTTTAGGCCATGTTATTTTGAGTGCTGCGTACCCATCCCTTAAGTCGCTTTCCATTCCTATTGTCCTCCATGCATCAAGAAACTGAATTAGAATCTAGAGATTTAATTACATACCTCGTATCAAGAGTTGTTGAATGCAATGGGTTTGACATAGTGCTCATTTAGATGCCCATCTTATTGCGCATATGATGCCATTATTGTCATAGCCTGGAAATAGCAGCAATCGAAGTCAATTTAATAGAGTCATTTATGTTGTTTACGTGTTATTTTTCTCCATTACATTTTCCAACAAATTTCTAATTATATATAACAAAAAGAGGCTTGAATTGTATATTAAAAGAAGAGGCCTAAATATAGATACCTGTAAATTAGAGCACTGCAAAAGTAGAGGACAAAGGACTAACATAGGTGGGTTTAATTGGTCTATTACTTGCTCGGATTCGATTCTCGTGTCTGGAGAAAAATTTATGAAGTATAGTTCTCTTTCTTTATTGGCGAACAATTTTTCGACTCTGATCAAACAGAATTCGTTTGCTTAAGTCCTTCCTATTTTCTGTTGTTCAAGCAGAGCTTAATCACCCCAAGGGAGGAAAAAAGCATCAAAGCATGTTGCTTAGAAGCTCTTCCACCCCAATTCTTGGATCACTTCACCCATCCCACTTGGAGTCTCCTAAACCCAGTAGCCACCATCCTGAGTTGCTCAACTCTCCCAGACACCGTCCCAGTAGATTTTCAATGAACCAAACAGTGCCTTTGAATGCAGTTACACCCTCATCTCCTTCCCCCAAAGCTACATTTAGTTGTAAGTCCCATGATCAACTTAGAAGAACTCATTCCGAGGGGAACTTGGATGAGATGATCAATACTATGTGGAAAGGCTTCAATGAATCAAGCCCCAAGAAGCTTCATGGCGACCAGGAAGTCGGAAAAGAGAGAGGACTACATGTGAAATGCCACAACAGGCAACAAAGGTCGATGCAGGTGGGAACTGAAGATATAGCGAAGACTTTGGCACCCATAAAAGTTAAGAGCCAGAATATGGTCGTTGAAAGGGATGTTGAGCTAACCCCTTCAAAGATGCACCTGGCTAAGGGATTAGGAACTCCCGTTGGTGGATGTACCATAGGAGGTGTTGGTGGCGGCACTGATGAGTGTCAACGACTTGGTTTAGGTGGTGACAGCAGTGGCCAGGCTACTGTTGAAGAATATTACAAGAGGATGGTGGAGGAGAACCCTGGGGACTCATTGTACTTGAGGAACTATGCTCAGTTTCTATACCAGGTGAGCTTCTTGCTTGTCCATCATTTGTACTCTTTTCTTGTGTCTTAGGCAGATATTATTATACTCGCTATTTAGATCTCTTTCCTAAGAGTGACCAATGGGTAGTTCTTGACGAACAAATTCTTCAAATTTTCAGGCTGAGGTAGCCACCTTTCTGTTCAAACAAGTCATGGTTTAACTGAATCCACGCGAATTGATTCAATCCTAGATCAATTTAGACCGACTTAAAACTGTTCTAATAAGACTGAGTTGATCGAGCGATCCAACCTAACCAACTTGGACTAACGTAACCGAACAACTTGATAGGTAAAACTAATCTTGAGGAGTTAGGCCTCGTTAGTAGGTGGGGTTGGACTAAACTTTGACACACCGCCTCTAGGCCCTACCTGACTCGCCAAAATTGCAAACAATTGAACCAAACCTAGACGATCAATTAGCCTATCCTCAAGTTGAGCCTTATTCATGGATCACGATGGACTAAACATTATCATCGCATTTCTCGTATCTGTTTGTAGACTAAGAAGGACCTCAAACGAGCAGAGGAGTTCTTCGCCCGGGCAATTCTAGCAGACCCTACTGATGGCGACGTGCTCTCACAGTACGCCAAGGTAACTTGGGAGCTCCACCGCGATGAAGAAAGAGCTTCTTGCTACTTCCAACAAGCCGTTCAAGTCGCCCCAGAAAACAGGTTAGTAATAAAATTATGCAAAATGCTCGAATCAAACTATATCACGTACGAGACATCAGTCAGTTCAACAAATTTATGTAGTACTGACTTTTTAAGAAGGGCTAAAACTCAACCTGAAATGAATTGAGTATGAACAATTGCAGAAGTTTTAAAAATCACCTTAAAACATTCGCCACATATTCTTTTTTTTTTGGCCTTATTTTTCAAACTTAAATAAATATTTTTCTTTCCTTTTTTTTTTCTTCGATCTTCAGCCATGTTCTTGCAGCCTATGCCGGGTTTCTGTGGGAAACAGAAGAAGACGAAGCAACCCCAGCTCCTGCGTTTAACAACCTTGTCGCTGTAAAAGCTTAAGCATTGGGAAGAAACTTATATATGCTTAATATTATCTACGTAATTGTGATATATTTTCCTTTTGCAACACCATTCTAGGTGATGTTATGCTTGTTAATTTATTCCAATCTTCAAAAAGGCTTTTATCCAACAAAAATATGTTAATTTGTGGAGGTTTAGGGTTGATAAGTCTGTTAGAATCATAATGTAAAAAAACAAACATATGGTTCTAAGTCTTGCCTTAACAATAATAAATGAAAAAAAAAGTACATGTAATGATGTACAGTTAACTAGACAAGGTGGCCTTGGTGAATGTTGTCTTGTCCATTTTGATCTTTCTAGCGAAAAAATATGATATTAATTGAAGTAGAAGTTTGAGGCCAAGGAAGGAAGTAATATACCATAACATCGTACGTCCCATATGATAATTAAAGTACACAAACTCAATGAGTACTAATGCAAATTCAAATCAACACAGACAATCTAATCAGAATGTATCTACTGGATTCTACACTTTCACTACAAAAAAAGTGATCTGTAGTAACAGAGACTTAGCAACAAAAAAATAAATCTGTTGGTAAAGGTTGGTATTTGCAACAAACATAATTTTATGTTGGAATAGAGATGTTCGGTTCAGGCGCCAAAAAGGAGTCCCAATATTTACAATATAAGGTAGTTGTTCTGATGGTATTCTTTCTGTAGTACCAACATTTTTTTCTAATGAAATTTTTTGTTGGTATTATTAGTTTAATACCAACGGTGTAATGTACATGTATGTTGGTACAGTTATTACAACAAAATTTGCATAAAGATTACATTTAGGAGACATAGGCTTGCGTCATTATGCAGGAAAAGTTAAACAAATATTTTTTGATGTGTACTTCTTGTTAGTATTTTGAATATAATCACCTCCACTATTAATTAGATAATTAATTTCCTATGCATTAAAAAATCACTGAATACAGATGGTAAGGTGTTAGAATGCATTGAATCTGTTTTTTTAGCCCCCTTTTCGCAGATCTAGCACGGTGGTCTTGCTGACCGGTCAGCGAGTCGGGGTCCAAGGGCGACGCGCCCTGCTTTGGGGGTTCGGGGGCAACGCTCCCGAAACTGACGGCGTACGTGATTTATGGGTTAGGGTTCATACTTTCTCGTATTTGTTATAACATAAGGAAAGGAAAATAGTATTGAAAAAAATCACTACATAAATTGGAGAATACCCACCCATCAAATACAAAGAAAGGAAAATAAAGATGTGGGGAAAGAAAAAAATAAAGATAAAGCAAAAATTAAACAAGCAGCCAAGGACGAAATAATCACTTGTTATTTCTCAAACCGTTGCCTGAACCTTCAGCGCTTCCCTCTCTAGCCTCCGCCCTCAATCTGCTCTCAGCCTCCTCATCGATCGACTACTCCTCTTCTTATTTCTACTACCAATCAGCTGTTTGATCAAGCAAATCAATCAGAGTCGCCGCCCATTGCTTGGAATCTCTGGTAAGTTTTGTCTTTGTCTTCTTTCTTTTATGGGCCTTGATTGCTATTCAAGCCCCTGTAATCGATTCCATTATGCCCCATGCTCTATGAAGCATTACGAGTCTGAATGGAGAAGAACTTGTTTGAAGTAGAGAGCTTTGGTTGCAATTCTTGTAATCGATATGGAAAATTCTATTTTGTCGTCTGTCAATGCCCAGATTAAAGAGGTCTGTGGTGGTTATTGGAATTTTGATGCTTAGTGTTGTTTCAAGTTGTTTTTTCAAGTTAAAGTTGCTGGCGACCACCACCAATTTAACTATTGTCTCAATTTTGAGTATTACCTTCCTGGATGTGTTAGTGTTCATGAATATCGTACGGAAAAGAAAAGTAAAGGAAGCTCGAGGTTAAGGAGGACTGAAGTGATAGTTGTATTTTTGTCTTGCTATTCTTTCGTGGCAGAACATATAGATAAAGACATTCTAATGTGAAGAATTAGGTGATTTATGTTCAGCACTTGCTTATCTCTGTCCTGATTTGTTTGTGCTGTTTACTGCTTTGCTGAATGATGAGATCAAATTGGCTATTGTAACTAAGAAAAGAATGAATTGGATCACCCCTAAAACTTGGGCATTTGATTGGCTCATCTGTGGTGCTCTATTTGTACTTTGCTGTTAGTTGTTCTTTACCCATCTATGATGCTCTATTTAGGTTATCATATTCTTCCCTCCCATCTTGCCATCTGTGATGCTCTGTTAAGCTCATCAGAATTAACTCATCTGTTTGTGGGTGTACTGCTTTTTTATTTTTATATATCATTATTGTTCATGACCCTTCACTGCTAATTATCTTCTTTGATGTTTGAAAGTGAAATTAATTTTTGTGTTCCCGGAGTATTTGTTGTACTCAATCACAAATCATTTAAACTGACCTCACCAATCGTCTTAAATTCCTGTAGGAGTGAGCAATTTTTGGGGGGGGGGGTTTGGAGTGAGGGGGTGGGGTTTGTGGTGCCAGTTTGAAATGGCTTCTATCATTTAGATTGGGGAGGGGGTTTAGTTTGAAGTGACTAGTTACACTATGCAGTGGGTTCAAACCAATGTAGTGCCTTTTGCATCCTGCATCAAATACATCACGACTAGGAATGAAGTCCATCCATCTGATCAAGTGGCTCATCATAAACTTCCTCAAGAGTCATAGCTCCTCCATATTGGTTAATGTCTACCCATAATTTGCATATACAAGCAACATGTGCCTATTTATGTGTTGATTTCTAACTTCTTGTGCATGAGCTTTGTCTGTTCTTTCATTTTTTTTTTCCTGTGGGACTGATTACAGTCCTTGGATATATAGTTGAAAAATTAGTCCATGAGATCCAACTTGTGTGTATGGTGTGTAATTTCTGTGAAACTTTCAAAACAAAACAAAGCTCCGAACTCCCACACAAAACCTAGAAGCCAGAACCCTCATGCACCCTAACCAATTTGTCTTCTTTGCTTCGAACCTTAACTTCTGCAAATTCTTCGACTGCAAATCAATCGACTGCAAATTCTTTAAGCTCGTCTTCTTGAATTTCTTCAAGTTCTTCAATTGAGTCTGCAACCTTCAAAACCTAGACCCTAGTTCGTAATTTATTTGTAATTTCATACTTTGAATGCCTCACGTTATGTTTCTTTTGCCTATTGTTTTCTTCTTTCTTTCATTTTTCTTTTGCTCACCTTTGTACTGTTTCAGGCTTTGGTTCAAGCAAACAAATTTAGATTGTTTTTGGTATATAGGGCTTGCTAGTTGATTTTGACATGAAATGAAAAAAGTTAAGGCAAAACAATTTCATGGGGTTCAATTGATGTTAACTAACCCACTACAATTGTCAATCTAAATTGCACATGAAGTTAGGTAGATTTAGTTATAGATTAAATAGGTTGACATTGAGCTGGGTTCAGTTTAAGATTTTAAATACGATAAAATACATATTCACCTATTTAGTAATACGTTAGTAGGTCTACCCATTTCCCATTGGAAGCATATATGTTATAAATACTAACTATTTTCTTGGATTTTGTTCTCTGATAAGTGTATTCCCTGTATCCTGAACAAATTCTAAACGTTATAAACACTTTTGTTTAATGTGTTAATGCTAGTATTGAAAATTCCCTCTATTTCTTATACGTTTTCAATGCTGATGGTTCATAGTCATTGTGAGTTAATTAGCTATATGTCAGTGTTGTATTTTAAGTAACTGCAAACTGCCCCAAAGTATTGCTGGATTTTCCTTCAATTTATACTTTAATATTTTTTACTATAATTGTTGTTGTAACGTTTGCTACCTTATATCTTAAGAATGAATAATTATTTGAAAATTATGATATATAGGAATTTGCCATTGTGGATGTTTTTAAGGATAAGAGTTGGGTGAAGTTGAGGCGAATGGATAATGAATATATGGCATATCTAAATGCATTTCTTGATCATGCATTTTCGACTTCTACTGTTGATGATAAGATTTCATGCCCATGTACAACATGTGTTAATCGATTCCACCATGAAAGGGAAGTTTTAAGAGTTCATCTTCTTATAAAAGGGATGGATGCTAATTACCATAAACATGTATGGGTCTATCATGGGGAGCCAATTCTAAGTGATAATGATGGCGATGATGAGATGCTAGTTGATTAATTTAATCATGAGAGTCATGGTTCAATCGAACATGATATGCATGATATGATAGGGGATGCTTTTGTATGTCATGAATCTATTAATGATTCCTCAGGCCCTAATGAAGAAACAAAGAGGTTTTTTAAACTACTTGAAGATGCGGGCCAGCCCTTGTATCTGGGGTGTGCAGGGTTTAGTAAACTCTCATTCATTATTGAGATGTATCATCTTAAATGCATGTATAATGTCAATGACAGGGCATTTGATGCATTTACAAAACTCTTCAAAAGGGCTCTTCCAAAAAGTTCAGTATTGCCGAACTCCTTTAAACAAATGCAAAGCATCATTAAACAATTTGATCTTGGTTACAAAAAATATAGATGCATGTTCTAATGATTGCATCCTTTTCTGGAAGGATAAGGCTAAACTCACCAAGTGTCATGAGTGTAATGCTTCTAGATATAAGCTCGTAGATGATGGGACGATAATGAAATTAGCTTCTGGCAATCCAGTTCCAATAAAGATTTTACGTCACTTTCCCCTAATACCTAGGCTTAAAAGGTTGTACATGTCATCTAAGACAGCTCCTTTGATGAGATGGCATGCAGAGGGACGTAAAGAGGATGGAAGATTAAGCCATCCTACTGATGCTTATGCGTGGAAGCATTTTGATAATAGGTATACAAAATTTGCCAGTGATCCGCGAAATGTCAAGCTTTGCTTGTCAAGTAATGGATTTAATCCGTATGGCAATATGAGCACTCAATATAGTATATGGCCTGTTATATTAATGACTTATAATTTGCCTCCATGGTTGTGCATGAAATAGCCTTATCTATTCCTTTCATTACTTATACCTGGTCCAAAGTCTCTAGGAAATGATATTGATGTGTTCTTAGAACCTTTAATTGATGAGTTAATATAACTCTGGGAGCCAAGTGTAGAAACTTATGATGCCTCAAAGGATGAGACTTTTGATTTACTAACAGCCTTAGTGCACACTACAAGTGATTTCCCTGCATATGGGAATTTGTCAGGTTGGAAAACCAAAGGGAAGTGTGCATGTGCATATTGTAATGTCGATACATGTTCCCTTTATTTGAAGAAAAGTAGAAAAATGTTTCATATGGGACATCATCGTTTTCTGCCAGGCGATCATAAATTTCAGCGTAGTAAAAAGGTTTTTAATGGAGAAACAGAAATGAGACCTCCTCCTGAATTTCTATCTGGAACTGATTTGTTGAATCAAATGGAAGGACTTGATGTCATATTTGGTAAACATCCAGAGACTAAAAAGAAAAATAAAAGAAAGGGGGATGAAAAGTGATGCCTTGGAGTAAAAAGAACATATTTTTCAGACTCCCTTATTGGGATCATCTTCTGGTACGTCACAACTTGGATGTTATGCATACAGAAAAAAAATGTCTCAGATAGTATACTTGGTACACTTCTAGGCATTGAAGGAAAGACAAAGGATATGTTGCAATCACGTCTTGACCTAAAGGACTTGAATATTCGGGATAAACTCCATCCAGTAGAAGACAGAGGCAAAGTATACATTCCTCCAGTGTGCTTCACATTAAGCAAGAAAGAAAAAGAGGAATTTATTGGTTTGCTTGCTTCTGTGAAAGTGCCTGATGGTTATGCATCAAATATCAGAAGGCGCATTATTGATAGTAAAATTTATGGTTTAAAAATCCATGACCATTATATTATAATGCAGCAACTACTGCCACTGATTGCAAGGAAAATGAAAGACAAAAACGTGGTGATTGCATTCATTGAGTTAAGCAACTTCTTTAAAGAGCTTTGCTCTAAAGTTGCAACACCTTAAGATGTTGAGAGGTTACAGGATCGTATCATTGTTACCCTTTGTCGTTTGGAAAGCATTTTTCTATCTTCCTTCTTTGACATAATGGTACACTTAGTTGTCCATTTTCCATATGAAGCAAAGGTTACGGGTCTAGTCATTTATTATTGGATGTACAATGTAGAAAAGGTATATACTCAATTTTTAATTTTTACATCCACAGTTTTATATTTACAACTACATATAATAGCCATGTCATGTGATTGTGATTTTCGTAGGGACTTGAGGGTGTTAAAATTGTCTGTTGGCAATCAAAGCCATCCAGAGGGGTCAATTGCCGAACGATACGTAGCAAATGAATGTTTGATATTTTGTGCAAGATATTTACCTGGTGTGGAGACTAAGGAGAATAGGTCCTCTAGGAATAATGATGATGGTGATGAAGGTTACAAGGGACTATCTGTGTTCTCCTTAAGATGTCAAGCATTATCCAAAAAGAAAGACATTCGTCCTGGCCATTCAGTAATTGACCAAGCACATACCTATGTGTTATTTAACTGCGATGAAGTTCAAAGTTATGTAGAGTAAGTACACCTTATTGTTCGATTTGGTATAATAAAGTTCCTAAAATTCATTCTAAAATTTAAGATGTGTTCTTATGGTTTCAGAGAGCATTATGAGATTGTTAGTACTGAATGTCAAACTTCAAATGAAAGCATTAGTGAGATTCATAAAAAAACATTTCCAAAATGTAAGTATCTTAATATACATATGATATTTATATATATGTAAACTTCACATGGTCTATGTATCATAACAAACAAAATCTATATATTCTCAGGTTCATAGGCATCGTCCTGCCGATTGTTCCATGGCTGATGATTTGAAATATCTAAGTGCATTTCCAAGTGAATGGATAAAGACAATGACTAAGATCACCTGTAACGGGTTCAGGTGGTGTATTAAAAATATTAATAAGAGGAGCAAGATGCAAAATTCTAGTGTTCTTGTGAATTCATACACAGATACAGGAGATATAGCTTATTATGGAATTCTGACTGAAATCATTGAGTTGAGCTATCCTCAAGGAAGATGTGTTATCTCATTTCGATGTGACTGGGTGCATCCAATTAGAGGTGTAAAGCAAGATGAGTTTGGATTTACTCTTGTTAACATTAAATCACATTGGAAAACAAGCGAACCTTTTGTGTTAGCATCTCAAGCAGTACAAGTCTTTTATGTGCCAAAGTCCAAAGAGAAAAACTGGCATGTAGTAATTGCTACCAAGCCAAGAGATCTTTATGACCTGTAAGATGATGTCATACCAGAAGTGGAAGTTTTACAAGTTGACAACTCGACTTTGATCGATGCAGAAGAATTCGTTGATGTTAGAGAAGATATCGTGGGAGTTACATTAAATGAGCCTTCTATTGATGCCATTGAAAGGAACAACGATGTGGAGATAGACTCAAATAATAGTAGTGCTGAAAGTGATGAAGATGATGAAACATTATATGATTTTAATTATGAATAATTTATAGATGTACTTAAATATTTTGGTGTTTAGAATGACTTTCTTATTTTTTCACCAATCTATTGTGTTATTTCTAAGAACTACTGCTTCGTGGGCTTTGTGATGCTGATATAGCAGTAATAAATTTTTTTGTTTTAGATTATGTCTTCCACAGGAAAATTGCCAGGTAAGAAGAGGATGGTTACAAGAGATCAACTTGCGGTAGGTCCTAAATGAATCATAGTTTTATAGTTATCTCAAATTAATAACAACCTTTTATTTAAGTTACTTATGTTCTAAATTAATGAAGCATATGTTGACGTCTGGGAAAAATCAACTATTGAGTCAAGGAGTAAGACACAGTCCGAGTTCGAAAGAAACCTCAACATCTACTTTGTCTCATGGTACTTCCGTTCGACGTTCTCTCTTCTCACCAGGAACAACCTCTTTGCCACACACTACTACAAGTAAGTTTTTTTTTTTAAAATATAGAATGCAAGTTTTTGTATTATTAAATATTAAAGTAAAACACACATACTCTCAATTATAGAAAATTTTCCACTTTTCTTTCCTACCTTAATATTCCTTTTAACTAGGAGAATACAAAAGCAAAAAATTTATTATGTGTTGTTTGCTTTATGCACTTAATTTACAGTTAAAATCTGTCACTGATAACTTTTCAACTGTACAAAAGTGCACAATAACACACGTAAATTACATAGATGATTGGCTTTAGAGTTTTTAATTTATAGTCTATTTGGTTTTTATGCCCCATAAATCATCCCTAAAAAAGATTTCCCTAAATTGTAACCTCGTCAAGTTTAATATCCAGTACCATGAACTTTAACTTTCTCAAAATTGTCAATCACCCTTTATTCACATATATTCTCTTTCAATTCTCAAATATTCGAGGTTTTAGTATTATATACTAATTTAATCATATTTTTCATATTCCAAATTTGTTCAATTTAGAAATTTGAACACATCGAAATTTTGGGTGTCATATAACATTTAATTATCCAAAATTTTCTAGTGTACTTCAACATTAATCTCTCCCATTCCAAAGAAACAACGTAGCACAGAACAAAAGCACTAACAGAACAAACCCTTGGAAGCAATGTGTTTGGTAATTTCGAGTGTAAATTAAATGTCGCATGTATATGTATTGGGTTTCATGGCCCAAAATCAAAGAAACGGCACGGTGGCACCGTGTCAGGCGACACGGGTGTGTCAGGCCGAAGAAGCAACGATGAAAGGCAGGTAGGGAGTTCGCACGGGTATGCTGTGCCACCCAGGCATGGGGTGACCGTGCCACCCAGCACGGTCGTGCGGAGTTCCCAGTTCGGGCGCGGACTTCTTGGCGGCTAGGGTTTGGTCTTGGCGTGCAGTCTTCTTGACGGCTAGGGTTCTCCTCTAGGAGTTAAACCCTGGACTTCTAAACTCTGTATAAAGAGACCTTGCCGAAGATCTATGGTTGTTCCATAACTAAGTAAACACAAAACACATTGAGAGGTAGAGAGAGTTTTGAGAGAGATTACAAGAGAGATTGTAATCCTGCTATTGGATCAAATCACTTGTTGTGATTTTGTACTCTCCCTACTCATATAATGGATTGTTTGTGCGCGTCACTGTTCGTGGTTTTTCCCGTATTGGGTTTCCACGTAAATCTTGTGTGTTATTGCTTTGTTCTTGTTATTGTTCTTTAAATTTCTGAATATCTGTTTCATCCTATCGCTTCCGCAACTAAAGTCGCTCAATTTAGCCTAACAAGTGGTATCAGAGCTTTGGTTTAGGATGTCTTCAATTATGAAGGTTGATATTCAGAAGTTTGAGGGGGAGATTAGTTTTAATCTCTGGAAGGTGCAGATGAGAGCAGTTCTTATCCAACATGGGTTATGAAAGGTTCTGCAAGGACCTCACAAGGAACCCGAGAAGATGACTGATGAATAATGGACAACAGACCAAAAGAAGAGGCATGGATCATTGACAGATGAGGAATGGGAGGAACTGGAGTTGAAGGCAGTTTCAGCCATTCAGTTGCGCCTAGCGGTCACATGTCTTGCGAGAGGTGCTTAATAAGGCAACTGCGGTTGATCTATGGATTCAGCTGGAGGAACTCTACACGACGAAGAGTCTAGCTAACTAGATCCATTTGAACAAAATGTTGTACACCTTTCGTATGGCTGAAGGTACCCCTATTCAAAAACATTTGAATGAGTTTAACTCTATTCTTGTTGATGTGAAGATTGAGGATGAGGATAAAGCTATTATGCTTGTTGTGTCTTTTGCCCCCCTCCTATAAACACTTTTAGGAGATTGTGCTATATAGTAATTCTGATACTATATCATTTGAGGATGTCAAGTCTAATTTGTTGTCCAAGGAGAAATTTGACCATCATATCCATGTTGATTCGGCTGAGGTATTAGTTGTTAGAGGTAGAATAACTGAGAAAAAGGGGAACGGTAATAGGAAAAAGAACAGTTCTAAGTCTAGGAATCCTCATTCCAATAAGACATGTAATTACTATGGTAAATTGGGTCATATTCAAGCTAACAGCTGATTGTGTAGTTGAGTCAGAGTCTGATAGTGATGTGTTGCTTGCTACCATGTCTTTGGGCACCACTTTTAAGAAAGGGTTAGGTGATGATTGGGTTTTAGATTCTGATTGTACGTACCATATGTGTCCTCGTAGGGACTGGTTTGTTCACTTATGAGCCTGTTGATACTGGGGTTGTACTTATAGGCAATGATGCTGAGTGCAAGGTTGCAGGAATAGGTACTGTGCAAGTTAAAACCCATGATGGTATAGTTAGAACCTTGTCTAAGGTTCGTCACGTACCTGATATGACTCGTTGTTTGATCTCTTTGGGTACTCTTGAGACTAATGGTTACAGGATTGCTATGGAGAATGGTGTCCTAAAGGTGATAAAAAGGGCCATGGTAGTAATGAATGGACTGCGGCAGGGAAGTCTCTACATCCCACAAAGAACTACAGTTACAGGAGTAGTTGCAGTTGGTATAGTATCAGCAGATGTTAATGATACAGGGTTATGACATATGAGATTGGGCCATATGAGTGAGAAAGGGATGACCATTCTAAGTAAGAAAGGTTGTCTGGGTAGCGCTGATACGGGTAAGCTTGATCTTTGTGATTACTGTATATTTGGGAAACAGAAGATGGTGAGTTTCTCTAAAGCGAAGCACCGTACTCAGGGGATCCTTGATTACATTCATTATGATCTGTGGGGTCCTTTGAAAGTTCCTTCTATTGGAGATAAGCGCTACATGTTAACTTCTGTTGATGATTTCTCACACAAGGTTTGGATTTACTTCTTGAGACAGAAAAATGAGACATTCTCCATGTTCAAGAATTTCAAGGCTTTAGTTGATAACCAGACTGGGAGAAAGATCAAGAAGCTTAGGACTGACAATGGTCTTGAGTTTGTTGAGTCAGAGTTTGATGAGTTCTGCGCGGTGAATGGCATAGCTAGGCACAAGACTTTGGTTGGAAAACCACAACAAAATGGAGTTACAGAACGAATCAATAGGACTCTACTGGAGAAAGCTCGCTGTATGCTTTCCAATGCAAGACTTTGGGATCGTAAAGGTTTCTAAGTTGAGGCTATTTCTACATCCTGCTATTTGTTAAATTGTTCACCGCACACCTCCATTGATTTTCAGATTCCAGAAGAAGTATGGTCAGGTAATCCTGTTGATTATTCTATTTTGAGAATATTTGGATGTCCTGTGTGTGCCCATGTGAATAATGGGAAGTTAGCCCCTAGGGCTGTCAAATGCATGTTTCTTGGATATGCATCTGAGTCTAAAGGATACCGCATGTGGTGTCCTGAGTTTAAGAAAGTCATTCCGAGCAAGGATGTAACTTTCAATGAGACTGTTATGTTATCTTCTAGAAAGAATTCTGTTGTTCCTTCTACTGGTGCAGCATTTAACTAGAAACTTCACAAAAGATGGAACATAGAAATCAAGCCAAATCTCATGATCATGAATAGGATGCAGCCGAGCTCCATTAATGGCGAAAACAGAGAACCAAAATAGGGCCAGAGAAGGGTAAACAGAACCAAAGCAAGGTAAGAATTGAAACAAGAACTCGAATTAATCCAAAAGCAATGGAGAATGAGTTAGTAGCCAAACCAAAATAACAAGAAGGTGAACGAACTGGAGTAATGGAACTAAATCAGAATTCCAAAATAGAACACGAAATCAGATGATCAAATCAAAAACATATCGATCGAACCCTAAATTTTCTTCTCCAAGACAACGGACCAAGCTTCAATTATACAAATTTGCAAACAAGACAGATCTAAAATTGCAAAACTAGAGACAGGCGAAGGAAATCGAAAATCGAACCCTAAAAATCAAAACGATGCTTAAATTAAAAATGTTAAAAACCTGAAAATTAAACTAACAAGGAACCCTAATTAAAACTTGAAAATCGTAAACCTAAACCTAATTACCTAGCTTTCACACCACAACCTTCAATTTATATATACTCGATAGGCTTCAATCTCGCCCCTTGATTCACGTGGTATTGTGGATGGCGGATGATGGTTGATGTGCTAGCTAAATGCATGTGAAACACGGTGTAGATGAGGGTGAAGATGGCTGGTGTGGCCATTGCGTGGTGGCTGGAGTTTGAGAGAGAGAGAGAGAGATGAGTTAAAGAAAGAGAGAGAGGAGATGGAGACCGAAATTGGGGGGGTTTATGGGCTCCCAAGCAGAGAGAGGAGAGAGAGTAGGAGGAATAGGGGGGAAATGAACAAGCACGTGCCACACCCGTGCCTTGGGCTAGATTTTTATTTTTAGACTTTTCCCTTCTTTTTTTTCCTTTCCTTTTCGTTTTGGGCTGGGATGAGAAATGGGCTGGCGGTTCACCAGATTCCTTCATTTTTCTTATTTTTTCATCACCTACAAAAACCAATTAGAATCAAATAAAATCTAAAAATAATAATTATTTTGAGCATAAATCGGGTATAACGGTACCATGAAACTATCATATTTTTGGTGCAAACAAATACCACCACATCACGATTTTGCTCGTCCTCGAGTAAAACAACTAAACTAACTAAAAAGAAATGGAAATAAGAAAAAGAGAAGTGTAACTCACTTTCATAGGAATTACGGTTGCATTTAGCGTATGCAACAAGACCTTTAAACCCCTCGGTTTCCCAAGTAGACGAGTGAGGTCTCATGAGGGTTTTCAACTGAAGTACCTAAAAAATTATTTTACAAACGAAGGAAAATATTTTTGGTCTTTTTTTTTTTCAAAAGTAACCATATATACAAATAATAGGGCAATGATACACACAACTCAGGCAATTGCATCATCCTAGTAACCAAGCCACCAAACTATATACAAATAGAATGTACAATCAGAAGATATCGAAGTCAAAAGAAGCATGTTAACTCTCATTTTTCACTCCACGCACAATATGCAATGATATATATACCTTGGTGCGTGTGCTAATGTGTATCAACTCATATGAATCAAGTTGCTAATATCGACACATCCCTATTTCCTTGCCTAATTCCCTTATTTGCTCATTTTCCCCATTTTTTTCTATTTTTTTCAAAAATAATAACGCACACACCCTAAACTCGTTCGATTTACAAATATTTGAGCCTTCTCTAAAAGGGGGTTTTATTTTATTATGCAATGCACTTATTTCATCGCTTAAAAAGACACGTAATCAAGAAAAGTAGCACATACTCAAGCCAATTAAAGATATGAAATAAAGATAATGGCTTTGAACATTGGTGCTCGGGTTTTAATTCACTTTTTTAGACTTTTTTTTCATTTTTCATTTTTTTCTAATTTTTCAAGAGCTTAAATGGCAACTTCGGCAAAAAAAGAGTTTACATGTTTACTTATCAACAAGACGCTAAGAATTGACGATAAAATGAGCAAGGTAGGCACAAATCACACATACGAGACGGGGTTATCATGAAAAATCGAATCTACCTGTTTAACTAGACATCTCATCATGCAAACTCTATTTACATATAACTCAATGGACTAGCCACATGGGATCACAACTACCTAAGAAAGCGCACAAATCTCAAAAGAAAAACAAATTTATTTATTTTTTTGAGATTTTCAAATTTTTTGAAAAATATGTACAAATGGGCATCTCACCCTCACGCCAAAACTTCACAATACCCTTTTTGTGGGAACTAAGGTGCCAAAAAGCAACTACATAAGCTATACAACCAAGAAACCAACACAAAACTGCAAGTATATACAACTAGGACACCAATAAAAATCACAAACAAAACCAAAAACAAACAAAAATCCAAACCAAAATCACAAAAGAAAGAAAATCAAATTCCAAAATGAAAACCAAACAAAAATAGACCGAAACACCTAATCACCAAAATAAAAATCAAAACCACAACTAAAACCAAAACAAAACCAAATACGCATAATCACAAAAACCGAAAACCGAAAACCAAATCACAAAATAAAGCAAAACAAAAACTAGAACATAACAAAAGAAAACAAAACCAATAAAGACTAAAACAAACATAATCACCAAAATAAAAATAAAATAAGACCAACGACCTACTAAATACCAACCTAAACCCAAAAGAAACCTAAAACAAAACAAAATACAAAAGAAAGAAAAGCTAAATACAAAACAAAAACAAAACCACTAAAACACCAAAAAGGAAACAAAAAGAAACTATTAAACAAAAGCAAAATCAAAGAAAAACCAAAACTCACCAAACTAAAGAAACAAAACACAGAACCAAAGAAACAAAACAACAAAACTAAAACATACACAAGAACAATCCTAGATATCCACAACCAACAAGCATTCACAAAATGACGACATAATCAAGGATGATCATAGCCAACATGACTCAACAAATCCCAAATTGCTTCGCAAGATCGATCATCCATAGAATCGCAGTCCTAAATATCCACAAGTAAGTATGAAAAGAAAGAACACAATCCTAAATATCCACAACTATGTACAAAAAAGAATAAGAGAGAAGAGTTAGAACGATTATACTAGCTTAGGTGCTGAGTGCACCTAAACTATGCCTCACTAAATTAGAGAGGTCTTTGGAGCATTAGCCACTCCATATCATCTCAAGCTGCTAACTCATATCAAAACGCATTAGAGCACGTAGGAACTTATCAAACTTACTGAAACAACTTTCAAATAGAAACAGATAGTAAGCATTGTAAAGTATGTTCCATATCAAACATATGATCAAGTTAGCACAAGTAAGGGCCTGTTTTAGCTTGTCAAAATTTTGGACCCAAATATCAAAAAGGCATACATACTCATAATCAGCTAGCAAAAGGGTCATCAACCTACTCATTCTATTATCATGAAAGAGTTGTCTAGGTACAATAGGGGGACCTAATTCCTCAAGTCTACTAATTTTAGTATGCTCAAGAGTCTGGTCTAATCAAAATCTTCAGTCATAAAGGTCTCAAATTCTAAAAATTCAGACTTCGAGGATTCAGAGAGATGGTCACTAATGAAGGGTCTAGATGGGGATAAGACACAGGAGGTAGGAACTAACTCGATTGACTTAGGTGAAGTGGAATCCACTAACTCGGAAGTAGAAGGGATAAACACAACTTTATCCTCCTCAAAGACCTTAACAAGATACTCCCTTTAATGTTCCTCCTCAATGTGGTCCTCTAGATTACTAAATGGATCATGCTCCTCACAACTAGCATCACCCTTAAGTCTCTCACCCTCCTCAAACTTGCAATACAGGGTTAAGTGATTAGGTGGTCGAGAAAAACCAAGACATCTTTAGTGAGGTCCCTAGGTGTGCAAGGCTCAAGAGGGGAAACATGTAGGGATATAGAGGTGTCATTCTCTTCCCTAAGATCAGCAAAAGGTCTATCACCACGTATATTGGGCCTTTGAGGAAGGAAAGACTCAAAATCATCAACTGGACTAACATTAGGCATAGGATATCCTAGACTAGGGTCAATCATAGGCAAGTCATTATAACATTCCCTATATTGAATAGCAGAAAATTCCCCCATCATGTCCTTAATACAATGTTCTAGTGCATTATACCTGTGGATAATGGACAATAATGCATTTCATGACTAGAAGATTGACAATAATCGCATAAAATAGGAGGCGCATAAGCTTGTTGAAAACATGGGTCTCTAAATTGTTCCAGATGGTAAAGTTGAAAATAATAAGCATAAGGATCTGAAGAAGAGTGAACAAGAGCTTCTTTAGCTTGCTCAAACTCCCAAGTTTCCTGAGCCATTCCAAACCTTATATGAAGTTTTAGACAACAAGCCTCAAAAACTGCCAATACACATGAACTCAACATGACCCTTAAATTCAGCATTTAGACCAACACAAATAACCTCACAATTTTTCCATTTTTCAAAATTTTAGTCAATTGAGCACGGTAATCATTGAGTCTCGAAAAATATCTCCAGAAGGCTCATGCTCAAATTGAGGAAAATTGAAAAGTGGCATTTTTAGAAAAAAAAATTCAAAATTTTTTTTACGAAAAGGGAAAAAAAACTAAAACAACTAATTACAAAATACTAACAAATTCAATGAAAGAAAACAAAAGACCGAACAGGGGGAAAAACTAATAAAAAATTTAAAAAAAAACTAGATAATCTAAGCTCAATAAAGACGAAGATTAAATAAAAGTAAAAGTGACCTAATTTCAAAACCATCATACCCAGTAACGGCGCCAAAAACTTATTTCATAATTTCGAATGTAAATTAAACGCCACAAGTATACGACTATCATCTTAGTGCTTGAGGGTCGTCTTCTTAGGGACGAGGATGAAATTAAGGTCACGACGTACAAAATTAAACTAAACTAAGCATTAAACTACTTAAAACAATAAACAAATGATAAAATCAACTCTAACATCCAATAAAATCCAATAAGATTAAAATTATAAAGTTTCCCTGCCACAGCCTAACATCCAAGTAAAATCAACTCTAAACGAAGGAGCATCATCCCATCATTAACAGAACCAAATAGGAACTACTAAAAAGTAAAATAAACAAGCAGAGACAAGCAAAGACCGAATCAGAGCATACAACCTAAGTCAGAAACTAAATCAGAAAAACAGGGGAGGGAGTTTGGGATTTTTTTAGTAGCATTTAACTAGAAACTTCACAAAAGATGGAGCATAGAAATCAAGCCAAATCTCATGACCATGAACAGGATGCAGTTGAGTCCATTAATGGCGAAAACAGAGAATCGAAATAGGGGCAGGGGAGGGGGAAACAGAACCAAAGCAAGTTAAGAATTGAAACAAGAACTCGAATTAATCCAAAAGCAATGGAGAATGAGTTAGTAACCAAACCAAAATAACAAGAAGGTGAATGAACTGGAGTAATTGTGCTGAATCAGAATTCCAAAACAGAATACGAAATCAAATGACCAGATCAAGAACATGTTGATCGAACCCTAAATTTTCTACTCCAAGCCAATGGACCAAGCTTCAATGATACAAATTTGCAAACAAGACAGATCTGAAATTGCAAAAACTAGAGACAGACGAAGGAAATCAAAAATCAAACCCTAAAAATCAAAACAATACTTGAATTAAAAATGCTAAAAACTTGAAAATTAAACTAACAAGGAACCCTGATTAAAACATGAAAATTATAAACCTAAACCTAATTACCTAGCTTTCATGCTGCAACCTTCAATTTATACCCGACAGGCTTCAATCTCGCCCCTTGATTCGCGTGGTATCATGGATGGTAGATGATGGTTGATGTGGTGGCTGAATGTCTGAGAAACATGGTTTAGATGAGGGTAAGATGAGTGGTGTAGCTGTTGCGTGGTGGTTGGAGTTCGAGATAGAGAGAGATGAGTTAGAGAGAGAGAGAGAGAGAGGAGATGGAGACGAAAAATGGGGGGTTTCTGGGTTCCCAAGCCGAGAGAGGAAAGAGAGTAGGAGGAATAAGGGGGAGAAATGAACAAGCACGTGCCACACAAGTGTCCGGGGTTGGATTTTTATTTTTAGACTTTTCCCTTTTTTTTCCTTTCCGTTTCGTTTTGGGCTAGTATGAGAAATGGGCTGGCGGTTAACCAAATTCCTTCATTTTTCTTATTTTTTCATCACCTATAAAAATCAATTAGAGTCAAATAAAAATCTAAAAATAATAATTATTTCGAGCATAAATCGGATATAAAGGTACCATGAAAATATCATATTTTTGGCGCAAACACAATGACATACACAAAAATCATATATACGTTGTTGACAAAGTAATGTTATAGGACTTCTTTGTTGGTGTATATATGCTACTATAATTAGGGATGGTCATATAACCCAAACAAATTCACATTTCACCTGAATGCCTCGAAAGACATCCTGATGAGATGTAAGGGACTAAATAACTAGGGTATGTAGGACCCCACCAACGGGCAACCAACACGTCGTGAAAACCAAGTCAATAAAGGTTAAAGGTTGACATTCAAGAAGAGTGAAGGAATTAGGGTGGGTATAATGGTCATTTGCCCTCATATTGAGCACCGTTCTATCCTTGAGTGCCGAGCCTAAGGCTATGAATACCCTAACTTCCACCATTATGGGGGGGGGGACTTTTTACTGTTCATGACATGACTTATCAACCACACATACCCAAAAATGATAACTTTTCTCTACCCTTTCTCCTCTTCTCACTACATCTTTTTATGAGACTAACTTGAGTGTGGACGAGACCATCCTCTAGAAAAACATCCGAGGTGGACCTTCGTACAGATTGCCAAGGAGAAGACACGTCAGTTCCACCAGCTAGGTGGCACCTCAACTGAACGCATGTTTGAACTTCTCTCCCATTACTCAAGTTTCATCCGAAACAACTCCAAATCACCAACTCTTTATCAATAATTGGGTTTATTTTACTAATAATATAAATAGGTTTATTATTCTCACTATAAAATTCGCTTAAAATTGAAAAAAATTTATATTATGTACCGAAATAAAATGTTTCTCACTTTGAAGTATAATACGAAAAATATTAATATTATTGTATTCACAAAATGCATAGTATATATTATATAAGTGCATATCTTTGTTATAAAACATGTAGAAATTGCATACTGATTTTAAGAATGTAATTATGATGAAAAGATAAATTATGAAAAAAATATTGCTAATCATAAATTAATAACTTTACTACCAATTGTTATATCCAATATATTTTTATATCTAATTTTTACCCTCTCTCTTGATTAAAAAAACTACCCTATCTTATTCTCCTCCTAACAACATCCCACTAAAAAATGAAAATTATTTTGTTATAAAGAATCCAATCACCACCATAAATTACACCAACTACCGGTAGTGTCGGCTTCGAATTTGCTAACACAACTGCTCGAAAATATGTATTCAAGGTATTTCTAATTGTAATTACATTGCAAATTGAATTAATTTTGCAATTCATTTCTGAGGATATAGGGAGTTATTATGTTAATAATAGGAACTACAAACTGAACATATATTTGCAAATTATTTGCATACTATACATATCATTTAAAAAAATCATTTAAAGTTTAATTTACAACAACCATAGCATATAAAATACAACTTATTGGTAAATGATTATATTCTACCACAACATAAATAAATACATATTTACTTATTTAAGTGTATATAATAGTTTCACAACTATATAAATATATTTTCATACTTAATTACAAAATTCAGCCTAATTATGTAAACTTATTCAGCACCACTCAGCATGTTCCAATATATTTCAGTATGATTCGGTATGCGCCAGCATGTCTTAGCAAATTTTAGTGATAAATACTAACAAGTACTTATCGTAAATCCAAAAACAACACACCCTTAGCTTCAAAAAGTAAATATATGAATGGACATGGAAGTAAGGATGAATCATTTAATGGCAACCAAATGCATGTGTGTGATCAGGGAGTGGACTAAAAGTAAGAAAAAAGTGTAGGGAAATAAATGCTTATATGAGATAATACAAAATAGCTCAAAAATGTGCAAATATAAATATAAACTATCAGCCTTTAAGCTTTTGAGATTTGTTTCATTTTCTTCGTAAACTTTAATACAATGGTCAATGCTTCGACTTCCTTTTTTTCTTGTTGATGCAATTGTTTTTTAAAATTGATATATGAAGAAATATTAGGTCATGGAACAAGATGACTTTCTATAATTGTTGCATGTTGTATGACACAGACTTCATTGCGTGGGGGGAGCACTCTAATGAGTGCTATCCAGGATACAAGAAGAACGTGAATGGTGTACGACACAGACATTCGTGTGCACTTTTGTATATTCTCGTTGAATCTGTAGTTGTTCAAGCCTTATGAATAATGAAAATTAATGATGTGAAAGCTCAATTCTGTTATGAATCAATAGCTCGACTTTAGTAAAACATAGGTCTAAAATTTCAAAAATAAAATAATAGAAGGGACATGTTTGATCCCTTTTTTCCCTATCACGATTAAGATACTCTTTAATTGGAGGGATTTTTTCCCTTAAAACTTGCACTCACCTTTTTTAATAGGAGGGAATATGTCTGAAATCATAGAAAGCATAAGTTGGAATCCTTATTTGTCAACTACTCTTAACTGACCAACATTGGTATATTGACATATATCAATTGATTAAAGGGGGCCTTCCATCTTAGTTTGCACATTTTCCGCAATAATAAAACCAAAATTCCTTCCTTGTCTACGTCATTTCACCTATTAATGACATAACTAGCTAAGTCATATGTAGTAGTATTATAATTTTCACAAATTGTTAGGTTGAGACAGATTAATATCGTAAATTATTATGTACAATTGGTTGGACAATTCATTTGTCCACCCGGTCCCACCTCCCAGCGGTTATGTGCTTTGCCTATCTGAACAACCACTAAAAAAATATATATATTCATTGTTCTCAATTTTTGAAATTGTCGTTTGCCGTTTTCGTTATCTCTCATCCTCACACTCAGTGGTCGATGATGCAATTGCTTTAGTATTCTGCCAATTCTTACCAAATGGTTGAATTCGATCTTAACATTGCCATTGATGTTGAATCTTCATCAAACATAATTTTGTCATCAGGTTTGATATCGTTTTTGGATCTCTGTTTTTGTGCTCGTATTTTGAAGTTGTATGCGTGGATTTTTGATTAGTTAGTTTCGAGTTGTTTGAACTAATATGCATTCATTGTTGTAGTGTTGGGATATGACATTATAATGCAATTGTTATTGAGTGTATTATTTTGCGATTTGTTGTTTTGCATTTTGGCAGAATGTTTGATTGGTGGTTTTAGTTGTATTTTGTGTTAATTTATGTTAAGATCAAGTTTACAATGGTTTTTTAGTTTAATTGTTGAATATTAGGTGAATTTTGGCTGCTGACATATGAGAAACGATTGCTTATCATTATGAGTTTTTGGCTCACTAAAGATAGTCGTTAACTCACTGGTGATATATATTACGCTCATTAAACATAATATGTTACGTTGCACTATATAGTAGTTTTTTGCTTACTAATAGAAACGTTTAGCTCACCCGGATTGAAGTGTGGGCTCATTGCGTTTACATTATAGCTGACCACATATGGTATTGTTGTTTTTCTATATGATTTTTTTACTGTTGCTATGTACATATGAGAAACAACAACTCACCAATATGTGTTCTGTGCTCACTACATATACTCGTTGGCTCACTAATAAAAATACCTTCAGCTCATTGAGGTTCAAATTGTATGCATGAATCCATGTATGCATGAATCATTTGTCAGGTTCTGTGCTCACAAAATGTATTCCTACATTCAATCTTGTCCCTGTCATGGAACATAATCTGTTACATTCGAGCATGCTGCATAGCATTCTATGCTCACTATGACAAGCCGTTGACTCACTGGAATGAAGCCTGTGCTCACCAAAGTTACATTATACCTCACCACAAAAACTTTTTTTATGCAGCTGATACTTTGTTTTACACATCTACATTAGATCGTTGTGTTGGTGAGGCAGTTGATGTTGATGATTATGTTAGGATTTTGTGTAATCGTACTAGTGGTTCAAAGGGCAAAGGTGTGGCTTCTAATGACGGTAATAGTGCTGGTGGTATATTTAACTATGTTGTGAGTGATAAGGAGAAATGTGTAGATGGTGATGAATGTGTTGTTGCTATAGTGCCTTGTTGAGGTGGGTTTGCTGGTTTTTGTTGCTGTTATCCTCCCTCTTCTTGGTGAGTAGGCTGTGATGGTTGGATAGCATGCGCACTCGGTGTTTTTTCTAGCACTAGTTTTTGTTTCTCCTCTGCTGTGGGACCTTGTGGCTATTGATCTTCTGAAGTAGGTGGAGTACAAATATTTCTGTTTTTCCTCGCTTCTTGTTTCAGCCTTCTCTTAGTTGCAGTAGTACTTGTTGAACTTGTTTTCCCAGCAAAGGCTGTCTCCATTACGATGGATAGGGTTTGTTGATGCTTTGGTTGAGCTGCGTTGGTTGCTTCTTCTGCAGCTGTACATGGTATATTGTATAAGTGAACAAGATGTATAAGTAAATAAATGTGTAATGTTTAATGTAATGCGGGTCTCAATACATATATTTTAGCTCAATAAAATAAAAGGTATGGTCACCAATATTTTAGGTCAGCTCACCAAAATAAACTGTCTACTCACTAGAATTATAGGTCAGCTCACTAAACATAGTTGTCTGCTCACAAGAATGATGTGTGAGCTCACTAAATGTAATTATCTGCTGACTATAATCATAGGTCAGCTCACTGAACATAGGTGTCTGCTCAGTACAATTGCAGGTCAGCTCACTAAATATAGTTGTCTGCTCATTGCATTCGCTTATCAGCTCACTAGACATTTGTATTGGCTCACCAACCTGTATGTTAGGGCTCACTATTTGATAGGTATTAACATAAAATATGATGTATAGATACCTTGGGCTTGACTGTGAGGAATATCATCTTGCATTCCTTGACTTGTTTGATTTGTTTTATTTTGATCATTTGGGCTTCAATAAAAAAAGGAAAAGATATTGTTAGCGCAATGGACTATACTATGTTTGTTTTTCATGTATGTCAAGTGGTAATTACCTAATGTTAACTTGCTCATATGAGATGTCTCTAACAACCTTCATAATGATGTCTTGAAGGCTTGTGATTGACCCTTCTGTCTTTGATCTATGTTATGAAATATTATTGAATATTATGTTAATATTACAGGAAATGTGATAGCACACTAGAATAAAAGGTACAGCTCAGTAGCAGTTAAGGTAGGGCACACTAAGATGTAAAGTAAAGCTCACTATATTATAAAAGAGAAGTCACAATAGGATGCATATGTCGACAAGAAATAGCATGGCTCACAATAATATAAGGTACAACTCACTGTACATATGAAATAGTATGTGAAAAGAGATTGGTGTTCGAGATTGCACACTTTAATGTGTGGTTCCACTCTCTAAATTTAAGGTATGGCACACTAGGATGTAAAGTACGGCTCACTATATTATAAGAGAGAGGTCACAATGGGATGCATATGCTGTCATGGCTCACTATATTCAAACCATAGCTCACTAAAATATATGGCACAACTCACTGAAGCATGCATATGTTGACAGACACTAGCACATAATGTACAGCTCACCAGATTTTTGTCATGGCTCACTATATACAAGCCTTTGCTCACTAAGTATGGCACACTAGGTGAGTATGTGTCGGATGTTAGTATAGGATGCATATGTTGACACGAACTAGCATATTATTCACAGCTTACTACAGTTTTATCATGGCTCACTACATTCAAGCCATAGTTGATTAATATATATGGCACAACTCACTAGAGCATGTATATGGTGACAGGCACTAGCACATAATGTACAGTTCACCAGATGTTTGTCATGGCTCACTACATACAAGCCTTAGCTCACTACATTATAACACACGACTCATTTTAGCAGACATATGTGTATAGGAAGAACCACATAATTCACTGCTCACTAAAATGAAGATATGGCTCACCACAATACAAGGTACAACTCACTATAAAGCAGAATCCTAATAGTTGGGGTAAAAGTGTCTTGGATGTATTAGTGAACATCAAGGTAAACGTGTTCATTGTAAATTTGCATACAAAATGAGGAACAAGCACATACTGCTCACTAGTTATGCACGTTTGATCACTAATATTAGGTTTAAGAAGTTTTAAAGTTGTTAACATACCTCTTCTGAGGAGTGTTTGATGCATCACTAGCAGGTCTCTTCTTCGATACTGATGAATGTTGAGCTTCCATCTGCAAACATTTGAAAAACGCGATAATGAGTGTGCGATTTTGTTAAAACCTAGAATGCCAAACGAATTCATCGTTTTCTTTCGATTATGTCAATATATTTCGAATTTGCTAAAACTTACCTCGTTTTTGTTTGTTTGAAACTTCAGTGGTGATTTTACGAAGATTTCTTGAAAAAATCGGTGAGCAAATGTAGTAGAATTTTTCCAATTGAAGCACGAAGTTGAGTGGGTTTTGGGAGAGAGAAAGTGAGCGGAAGTTTTTGGGTCGTGTTGTTTTGAAGTTGCAGCAGTTATGAGCTCTTTTTTTTTCGTATGCGGTCGGTTATTCACTTTTTGCATTGTGGGGGCGCCAATTAGGCACTGGGTGGGTCCCAGTTGTACAAATGCAATTGTACAATCATGTGGTCGGTATAATTACTAGATTAATATTAGAGTTATTATGAGACAGACTCTTTTAGCAAAGTCTTTCTAAATGTTTTGAGGTTACTAATAATATGTTTTAGAGTGATTTTGTAATTTATGAGTGACTAAAAATTTATCGAGCTGTGAGTTATATCACAATCACTTCTAAATAAACCATTAGCCACACTAATATTACTAGAAATCATCATAAAATTGTTCATCTCATGAGATATCTTATTTGAGATGGTCTTACACAAGATTTACTACTTGCACTTCTTGCTTGGGAAAATGTAAATAATTACTAATGACAAATTTCCCAAGAAGAGTGCATATTATAACAATGATCCTTTACAAATCTAGATTCTCACATAATGAGACCCTACACAACCTTACATTTCTCAACTCTTACACACAGCACATACTAAAATTTGCTAACAATACTATGATACTATGCAAGCTAAGATACAGTAGTATTGTGCACGCTGCAACCCAAGTCCACATGAACTACCACAAATATGCGACCCAAACAGGGATTTATTGTTCAATGACTCGCATCACTTGCATAGAACTTATATTTCGAGCAAATCGCACCAAGCTAAGTGACATAGCACATTGGTAAGAGCTTAGCACTGGTCCTTGATATTTGGGCTGGAAAAGTTCGGGTTGATTCGGGCTCAAGCAAATTAGACATTCGGGCAAAAATTTCATATTCGAACCCTGTCCGGATTATAATCGTACACTCTGGCCAGATCCGGACCCGGTTGTCCGAATTTGTGATATGATTTTACAACATTCTGACCGAAATTTTGTGTGACCGAAGCTAATTTTCCAATGTCAGAACCCGGGTGTTCGAAGTTTTTTTATAAAATTTTGCAAAGAATTTGGACCAAAATTACACATAAACCTGGTTGTCCAATGTCCGAACTTGGTTTTCCGATTGTCCGAATTTGTCCGAACCAAGTTCAAAAATCTAGATAATCCAAACCCAAACCCGTTCCGTATTTAATTCGGACATGACCGATTGTCTGAATTTTAAATTCGGATATGAATTTTGTGAATGTACCCGGTTTTTTCGGGTCAGACGAATTCGGATAATCATATCAGACGGATTTTTGTCAACCCTACTTGATATCTTTGGTTCAAAGCTTGCTAAGGGTAAGTAGCTGAATTTTTTATTTTTTAAAAAATTTAACCTTTCTAACTTTTTAAAAAAAATTAAGCATTCACATAGTTTTTTTTAAAATTTTTTTCCCTATTTACCAAAGTTTTTTTTCAAATGAATTTTGTCCGTCAAAAATTGTTCACCAAACAATGATCTTTTATTCATTGTTTTTTGTTCAATAAAAATATTTCTACTGTTCACTAAAGTATTTTAACAATGAATAAAAATAAATAAACACAAGTTATAGCTAATGATTTTATTTATTTTAGTTGTCAACAAAAAAGAAATTGAAAACCTGTACTCAACAATGTTCTAATGTACACCAAAAGCCAAATCCCAACTCACTGAGCAGTGTTCTATTATATACTAAATAATGTTCTGTAATATACTAAAGATTGTTCTATTATACATTAAATGCTGCTATATTCTACACTAAAATAGGTTAAAATGAATGTATATGTGTACATTTGATGAATTTGAAAAAATGAACATGTATTTGTACACTAAAAATTATTATATTCTACACTAAAGTAATGTAAAAATTTTAACAATTGTGTTATTTTTTAAAAAAATATTAAAAATTTAATTATTTTTCTTTTTTCATTTTTTTCCATTAGTCAAAGTTTGGTTTTCAATCAAATTTTGCCCATTGAACATTTTTCAGTAAACAATGATCTTTTATCGAAAACTAACATACTGTTCGATAAAGGTTGTTATGTTGTTCATTAAAAGTGAATAAAAATAAGTTGCAGCTAATTATCTTATTTATTTAGTTTTCAACCCAAAAGAAATTAAAGACTTACACTAAACAGTGTTCTAATGTATACCAAAAGTTAAACCCCAGTCCACGAACAATGTTATATTGTACATTAAATGATATTTTATCATACACTAGACACTGTTTTATTATGTGCTAAACACTAAATAGTGTAAAAAAGAATATGTATGTATGCATTTGATAAATCTACGATCAAAAAAATCTAGCATGATTTAGAATCTTGAAGTTCACAACATCAAACTCCATGAAACTATTTCAACTTTAACCTTCTGTTTATTGAAAATTAACCTATTATTCACTAAGAAGTATATGAGCATTTCTATCGCCACAGAGCATTCTATTGTCCACCAAAAATTATTCTGTTGTACACTAAACTTTTTATGTGTATACTAAACTTAGGTTAATAGAATATGTTTGATAAACTAAGTAAATATCATAACAAACTAAACGGTAAAATTCAATGAAAAAATCAAAAGAAATACATAACACTAAAAGCAAGAGAAAAATGTTGCCAAAAAACCAAAAAAAAAAAGTAACGAATTAAAAAAAATTACGGTTTTATGCGTTTCAAACCCATGTCCTTTATAAATTTTAGATCAAATAACACCGCCTCTACCATGTGGACACCTTACTAGCTAACACATGTAAATGCCCAAATTTGATTGTGGGTGCGCCCCAGAGCTTCACAAACGTTGACGTTTTGTTACAGCATGTGCGGTATTATTATAAATCTGGGTGTATAATATAATTTCTCATACATTCGCAACCATTTGCACTTCCTTTGTAGTAAGGGTGCTTAATAACAGTGGCAGTGATCCCATTATCTGAAAGCACGATCCAAGTGAAAGCAAAATTCGAGGGAGAAAATCTTTCTTTAGGAATCCCAAATAGATCCGCCTATGCTCGGAAGCCGGGGTCCTACAAGTCAAGTATTGCTCGTATATTCGGGTTCGTTTTCCGTGGTTGACTACTAGCTCGTCATTTTTTTAGTACAAGCCGTATCATTTGACGCTTCTGTGTTCACGCCATGCATGATGCATCTTATCACTAGATTTCCCAGAAAGCATAAGAAGTCGTTAGGTGGCCATGAAGCTATTGCATCTTATCTTTAAAATGATATGATTCAGTTATAAAGGGGGTTGCCGATTAATTCAATGAGAATAATCTGACAAACCGCAGCTGATGCCATCATAATATTGTCATATTAGATATTTGAATTATTATCATATTTTTCCTCCATATTTAGGTAAATCTTCTTTGTAACCCACAGTTTTTAAAATTATTATTACTAGTGTAGATCCGTACGATGCACGAACTATCTTTTAAATTAAATTTTAATTTAAAAACTATAGGTATTCATTTTATAAAATCATTTGACTCGTAAATATTTAATGAATATTAAGAAAAAATATTGTCTGATTTACGTGATCATATAATTAGCAAAATTGGCTTTGTCAATCAGTGAAAACTTTAATTGGTGAATCAAATCATTCTCCCCCGTGTCTAACAGTCTCAAATCTCACTAAATTCAATTATAAAGTAGATTATACTAGGGAATACTAATCCATTAAAAGGATGCCATGATTTATGAAATAATCAGCACATAGCGTGAGATAATTAGAATCATATTGTAGGCACAGAAAATTTATTCGTGCCGTACTGAAATTAAATTAAATTAATTAATTGGGTTAACCCTTTTAATTAATTTAATCAAGCCCAAAGACTCACAAGTCAAGTCCAAAGAATCACAAGTCAAGCCAAAGAAACCCAAATGACTTCCAAGTCCAGGCTCAGTCAAAATTCAAGAAAAAGCCCAAATCGAGGCTCAAGATGACTACCAAGTCAAGTCACGACCTAAAGCCCGAACGACGTCCAAATCAAAGCGCGGTCAAAGTCAAAGGTCAAGACCTACATCGACTCACAAGTCAAACGTCAAATGACTCTCAAGTTAACGTCCAGTCAAAACTCGAGGCGACTTCCAAGTCAATGCTCGGCCCAAACTCGAGAGACTCCCAAGTCAAAGTCAAAGTCAAAACAAATGAAAGTCAAAGCAGTCTAGGGCGCAGCCTAATTGAAAGGCCTAGGCCCAAAACCCAAGTCAATGCCCATCTTGACTTTCAAGGGGGAGACTCTCCTATAAATAGGCACCTACCCCTCTTGTTTCAAAGTTTGAAAAATCCATCCTAAAAAGGAGAGAGAATCAGATGATTATTTTATTCATAGAGATTTACGTAATTCATTCAATTGAATCTATAAAAATTCAATCTTTGTAATTTGCAATTATAAATTTGGCACGCTCAGTGGGACATCTCTACCCCTGATCTCTTTCTCCTAAAAGATCAAGACTTTCAAGTCACAAGAACATCTTCTTCAATGAAGACATGGCTACAAAGAACGTTGTCGCGCAAGCTTCGAAGAAGAAGAGCATAGGATCTCTTTTGCGCATATCCCGTGGAGCGAGCGTCACTTCTAGCAAGTTCGTGCACACAATGAAGACCATGAGTATGGCAAAAGCTGTTGCACTGACCGCTCCTGGGCAAACTGCACCACCGCCATCCAAACTCCAAGACTTGAAGACGCAGCAAAATGTGCCCTCTAGGATGGATGGCATTCCAAACCTCCAGTTTCAATCTCCAGTCTGCGAGGTTGAAGACTACTACAGCAGTAACTCTTCTTCGCCCTCACCAAAGGGGGCGCGCATGTCAGAGACTGAAGTTGAGTCCTCCAAAACTGTTGTCATGCCAGCTATGATGACATGCACAACCACTCTGGAAGAAGAGATGGCTAACATGAAGGCCATCCTAGAAAAAACTCACCAGGGACAACGAAGAAAGGAAGCGTGCATTAAGCTTCAAGAAGAAAAGATTGTTGAGCTGACTAAGAAGTTAGAAAAACGGCTAGCTCAATCTTCCACAAATGACTCAGAAAGTGAGGACTTAGAAAAAATGTCCATCCACACCAAAACCTCTGATAGCGAGAAGCAGTCAAAGAAAGACGCTACCCCTAAACATGTCAAGTCCTGTGGATCAATGACCATTGAGCAAATCCAAGACTTGATAGCAAATGTTGTTAAGGTGCAGCTAGGTGAAGGTTTGTGCAGAACGCACCTATACACCAAGCCTTACACTGAGAGGGTTGATGCTCTTCGCATGCCCTACGGTTACCAACCCCCCAAGTTCTAACAATTCGATGGGAAAAGCATTCCAAAACAGCATGTCGCGCACTTCACTGAGACATGCAACAATGTGGGGATTGACGGCGACCTTATGGTGAAACAGTTTATCAGGACGTTAAAAGGTATTGCCTTCGACTGGTATACTGACTTAGAGTCTGAGTCCATTGACAGTTGGGAGTGAATGGAGCAAGAATTCCTCAATAGTTTCTATAGTACTCAGCATGTTGTCAGCATGACTGAGCTGATAAACACAAAACAATGGAAAGATGAGTCAGTTTTTGACTACATCAACCGCTGGAGCACACTTAGCATCGAGTGTAAGGATCAGCTGTCTGAAGCATCCATTGTCGAAATGTTCACCCAAGGCATGCACTGGGACTTGATATATGTCCTACAAATGAGTAAACCTAGGACTTTTCAAGAATTGGTGACCAAGGCGCATGACATGGAGGTGACGATAGCTAGTCGTTGCGGCAACTCCTTCTATTATACTGAATCAAGGAAGGACAAAGTTGAATTTGAGAAGAATGTTAACTTTTCTAAGAGCACGACCAAAGGAGCGATGTCCACCTTTACAAGTCAGCTAGTTCATATTATGGGAAAGCCAAAACTAGAGGGCAAAAAGAGCCCGTCGTTCAAGGTTACAACAAAGAAGCTTCCTACACTAAAAGAGCTTCAGGAAAAGAAGTATCCATTTCCCGACTCAGATTTATCAAGCATGCTAGATGACTTGCTCGAGAAGGGTGTCGTCGGACTACCCACGCCAAAGCGTCCAGAGGAAGTTGAGAGGACCACCGACCCTAAATACTGTCGATACCATAGAATCGTTAGTCACTCTCTTGAAAAGTGCATTACACTGAAAGAGCACATCTTGCGACTGGCTAAGGAAGGAAGAATTATGTTAGATTTGGATGAAACGGCAAAAGTTAGCCACGTCACAGTGCAAGAGGTTGATGAGTTAGATTTTAAAATAGATCTCACTGAAGCACCAGAGGCCTCAGGAGAATACTTCAAGAGGAACTTCTTTGATAGTGTCGCTGTCTACATAACCTCATGTTTCAAATTTGACGATGACAAAACAAATGAGGAGCTGAGTGTCCCTTCTGTAGAAAGTGGTGATGGCAGCATCAAGCCACAACAACTACGGAATAAAGAGAATGAGAGGACAATTTCAGTCTCATCCGTTAAGCAAGTAAATGTAGCGGCAAATCCAACGGCACCAGTCCTTAGGTACATTCCTAAGTCCCATCGCAAGAATAGAGAATCTCCATTTGCTGAATGTACAAATCCTAAAGGCTTAACCAAGGTTGAACGCAAGTTCGATGAAGCCAGTTGGATCATTCTCAAAGAGAAGGGTGTGCTTTCAGTTCATAGGGTGAACCTAAGTAAATTGACCAAGGTTTCTCTCTGGTTTTGTTGCCTCTTCTAAAGGCTCACTCCAAGAAGAAAATGAGCTGCAAAGATATGCATCAGCGATGGGTGTAATCCTAATGCACACAAGTTAATGAAGCGGCCCAGGTATGACTTCAGACAGCCAACATCTTTGGGGCATGTGATCGAAGCTAAGCCCAACGGACTTGACAGCACGCAAAGGGTTATACAAAGTCAAGGGGGCAACGTTGCAACGCTTAAAACTGGTCTTGGTTACGTACCGCCCGAGCCCGTAAGAATTTTGGGACGACGTAACGACAAGCAAACCCTCACGCAATATATCACAGCCGAGGAGTTTGATAATGATGAGGGTGACAATGTTAAGACCAACCCAATAACGTCGGTTTTTGACATGTTGCAGCCGTCAATGTCGTGCTAACACCCTTTTGTGTTTAGAAGGATTGGAAAGGGTAAAATCACAAAGCCCTTTGTCTTCCATAGGTTGAAGAAGGGTGAGCAACCTAAACCCTCTGTCTTTGCCAGAATCAAGATAGGTGAGAAGTCATCAAGCGCACTGCCCTCACAAAAAACAGATTCAGTATTCAGCCGCCTCGGCAAAACAAAGAAAGCCCAAAGTTTAATTCCTTCACGCATGAAGCGTGTTTCCACTTTAGATGTGAAGGTGGATGACTCGCTGAAAGTAGAGAGGCACGTCCTAATTCTCACTGGCCAGGGGCCAAGGCCAACTCAAAAGAAAGAACTAAGGAAGAGGAACAAACCTCTTCCAACTGCAACGCAAACCAAGAGGCCGACGCCCTCCCTTGAGGAAATGCTAGACCAGCTCCTGGGCAAGAGCCTCAACTATTCACCACCATTAAAAAAAGGGGAAGGATCCCGAACAAGAGTCTAAACTATTCACACTCACATTTAAAAAAAAAGACTCCCGAACAAGAGACTAAATTGTTCGCACATTTAAAAAAGAAGACTCCCGAACCAAAGACTAAATTGTTCGCACATTAAAAAAAAAGATTCCCGAACAAGAGACTAAACCGTTCGCACATTCAAAAAAGAAGACTCCCAAACAAGAGACTAAACTGTTTGCACGTTCAAAAAAGAATACTCCCAAACAAGAGACTAAACTGTTCGCACATTCAAAAAGAAGACTCCTACACAAGAGACTAAACTGTTCGCATGTTCAAAAAAAAGACTCTTGAACAAGAGTCTAAACTGTACACACATTCAAAAGGAAGGCTCCTGAACAAGAGTATAAAATATTCACTCAAACCAAAATCGTTGTACTACTTCTGCCCCGCAAGAGTATAAATTGTAATCGGTAAAACAAATGTAAATCGCACATTCAAAAAAGAAGACTCTTGAACAAGAGTCCAAATTGTACACACATTCAAAAGGAAGGCTATTGAACAAGATTATAAGATGTTCACTCAAACCAAAATCGTTGTAGTACTGCTGCTCCGCAAGAGTATAAACTGTGAACGGCAAAGCAAATGAAAAAAATGCTTGTCGAATTACGTGATGACTTGATCTTATTGGGAATTGCAAGTGCCCATAAGTACATAGACAGCTTAGTCAGCAAATCACCAAGTGCAATCAAACACAACATGCACAGTAAAAAAGGGGGCATGAAAGAAAAGCGGTCAAAGACATCACCTTTCTACCGGCTAGCTGCTCATACCACTTTCATGCGTATCCGGTATCCATTCTAGGCCCAAGGCCTAGCGGTGAACTGTGTCGCAAGTGGTTCTTCAAGCCTTCATACCACTTTCATGCGTACAGGTATCCATTCTAGGCCCAAGGCCTAGCAACAAACCATGTCGCAAGTGGTTCTTCAAGCTTTCATACCACTTTTCCTCGTATCGATATCTGTTCTAGGCCTTCAGTATCACTTCTAGGCCCAAGGCCCAGCGGCGAACCGTGTTGCAAGTGGTTTTTTAAGTCTTCATACCACTTTCATGCGTATCGGTATCCAACCTATGCCCAAGGCCTAGCGGCGAGTCGTATCGTAAGTGGCTCTTCAAGTCTTCATACCACTTTAATGCGTATCGGTATCCATTCTAGGCCTATGACCATGAAAATGCGTATCGGTACAAGAAAATGCGACAATAAATGAATACGACATTATGAGGGCACAAGCAGGCATGAAAAGACTTTTTAGTTTAATAAAGTGGCTTTCTTTGGACTTGTTTCAGCCAAAGCTACCGCCATTATTGCTCATGGTCATGCAAAAAAAAAAAGAGCTGACAACTCGGACAATAAGAAATTTGAAGAACACACTCGGAGGCCCCAGGGTGGTTTCATGCCAAATTTTCCAACAACATTTAAGAGATCACAAACACCCATGAACCCCCTTCAAAACCCAAATTCTCCTAATTCTCCCAAATCAAAGCAAACCCAAATTCTCAAAAAAAAACCTCATTGAAAACCCAAATCAACATTTGCTAAATTCTCCCAAATCAAAGTAAACCCCAAATTCTCAAGAAAAAACCCCCCCTCATTGAAAAACCTTGAACCCCCTTCGAAACCCATGAATCCCATTTACAGCCTAATTCTCCTAATTCTACTACCCATTAATTCACGGATTTCAAAGACAAAGCACAAGGTGCCACGAAGACAAACAAGCACATGTAAAAAGACAAAAGATACCCACAGAAGAAAAAGCCTACCAAACTCTGAAAAAAAAAAAATCAGCTTGAACAATGATGTTGTGATTTTCATCAACATCAATTTTGTCATCAACATAAGATCATCATCAAGTGTTGTCAAGTTCTGCCAACGGTTAACAACAAATGATGTTGCGATTATCAAGTTCTATTTGCCCGAAAGCTCATTTGAACAGAAAGAACAGTGAAGCTATGGAGCTAAAGTAAGAGATTGAGACCCTTAAGAGCCAATGGGTAGAGAAGGATGCAAGGAGTCGAAGCCATTATGTGCAACAAAGAAACCAATGTGCAAGCAAAAGAGTAAGGCAACACCTTGCAGAAATTTGGCATTAATTGCCCCATTTTCACAGTGAATTCGAACAAAAAAGGAAGGGGGCCAAGTTGCAATCTTCTCACTCTCCCCCTTCTTGCTCGCACATACCTAGATTATCTTGGCCTCCTTCTCACTTTTCTCTCTCTTCATACCACCTAATCCCCAAAAGTTTGCTCTAGGCATGCATACATTTCTGTGAGCAACAGATACAAGGAACAAAGAGATGATGGTGGGATGGTTTTCAAGATGGATTACCTCTGTAAAAAAGAAAAAGAAGAAGGCAGAATAGCAAGCATCGCCTATTCACCCAATTACTCTAGAGCATAGGAAAAAAGATGACTTTCCCAGACAAAAAATCAATTTCAAGTCTTCCCCTCTTGAACCCAGGATAAGGCAATGTTAAGAACTTATTTTTGATCCGAAAAAAAAAAATTGAATCTTTGGTGTTCAAGTAAACTACGGCTCGGCAGCAACGGTGAAAAAAACAGAGCTTAGTTCTTCATAAATAAATAAAAAGAACTGAAAGGAAAGAGAACAAGGAAAAGGGAGTACCTTTGATGGTCACCAAGATTGAAGGTGATGATGTGCAACAAAAAAAAAATAGAGCTTGAAGGGACACCCACTCTGAACCATCAGCAGCAACTAAGCAAAGGGACTAGGCGGCCTGTTGTGAAGAAAATGGTGCCTTTGATGATCACAATAGCAAAAAAATAAAGGAACAACAAGTAAAAAAGAGAGGTGAGCTATCACTAGCAATGGCAAATGTTTGTGCAAATGGGGGCAATGGTAAATGGGGTTCTTTGGTTCTTGGTGCAGCAGAACCGACTGTGCAAAGCAAAGGGGATTGGCATCGAGTTTAGGGCATTGGTGGCTGGCTTATTGCTCGAAGGAAGAAGAAGAACAGTGCTAGGCATCACGTGAGAAGCATGCCCCATTAACTGAAGCAAGAGAAATAAAACCAGACCAAAAAAGGATGACATGGGCCAGCCTAAGCAAAGCAAAAAAAAAAAAGAAGAAGAAAGAAGCTAAGATGGGCCTAGCCCAGGCCGAAAAAGAGAACAAAAGACGGGGGCAGTTTGAAGACGTAAATAGGGGTGTTCATCGGTCCAAACTCGGACCGGACCGGACCGGACCGGGTTGGACCGAAGACCGAATAGGAGGGAAGTTACGGACCGTGGACCGGACCGAATAAGTCAAGGACCGGACCGGGACCGGATCGAAAAAAGTAGGACTGAATCGGACCGGACCGAATTGTAAAGCTAGCAAATTTTTACAATATGAACATCTTATATTTATTTCAATATGAACAATTTCTACATATTTTCACCATAAAAACAAATCAATATTCTTGAATGTTTGAAAAATTATAAGTTGCAAAAGAAAATTAAAATTTAGTTAGTAAAAAATCGATTTTTAAATTTTTTTATTCGGTCCTCGGTCCGGACCGGTGGACCGGACCGAAGACCGAATAAAAAAAAATTGTGGACCGTGGACCGGACCGAATTCATTCGGTTCGGTCCGGTCCAGTCCGGGTTTGGACCGAATAATGAACACCCCTAGACGCAAACGAACCCAGGCCCGTGCATGTTCTTTTAAAGCGAAGCCCAGCTCGAGTGCAAAAAAAAGAAAAAAAAAGAGATGAGCTGAAGCAGTCCGAGCCCAAGCCCACAGAAAGAAAATAGTCCAGGCCTTGCCCAAAAGAAGGAAAACGGCAAACCAAGGCCCGGTCTAATTCGAAAAAAAACAAGAAGAGAAAGAAAAGCAAGGCTAAAAGAGGTCATGTGCTCGGCGCATGCCTTTTAAGTGAAATAAAAGAAGAGGGCAAGCCTGCCCGATAAGAATGGACCAAGGAACCAGGCCAGCCCACAAGCAACAAAAAAAATAAAGGAGGATGGTCTGGGATTCGCGAAAAGGGCCAGGCACACAATGGAAAAGAAAATGGAAAAGAGCGAGGCTTACGCCAGCCCACGCAACTAGAAGAAGAAGAAGAAAGGAGAAGCAGGCCAGACCTGGAAAGAAAGAGACAGAAACGGGGTTTGGTCCACACATGTTCAAGGCATGTTCAAGGTCCAAAAAAAATTAAAAAAATGAGAGTTTATCATTTGCTCAAATTCTCTAAAAAAAAAAGAAAGAGAAAAGAGCAACTCCAAGCATGTTCAAGGCATTTACCATGAACATATGGTAAAACAAAATCACGACATCGGTCACGCTTAAATGACAACAGTCCCCCACGTAACCCTGCCTCAAGGAGGCAATTTGGAGGCACGGAAAATTTATTTGTGCCGTTGATAATTCATATTTTATATGTAATTTTCTCATTTATTTTACCTACTTTTAAGTCTTTGAAATATATTTTTACGAGTAAATAATGCATAATTTATGTGATTTTCAGGTAAAATAAATATAGAAGAATTTGGGTGGAATTGATTAATTCTACTCAAACCTCCAACATGTGCAAGGCCTGAAGTCCAAGCTCAAGCCCACCAATTCCCTCTTCTCTAACCAACCGTGTGGGCTTGCCCAGACAACCCAACCGAAGCCAGCAGCCATCTTCCAGTACCCAGCTTCTCTTCTTCTCTTCCTCTCTCTCACAAATCAGTTGGGCCTATCCTAGTAGCCCATCAGTATTCATCCAACTCCTCTTTGGCAACCCACTCCTTTTTCTAAATTTCCCACATGGCTAATTGCTAACCTAGTCAAAGCTAGTTAATATTTGATTAATTCTATACTTATGACTAGTCATGACCATGCATGTAACATCCCAAATTAATTGGAATTAATTTCCATTAATTTTGGGGGTATCCTAAGGGGTGGATTTTCCTCTATAAAAAGGGCCATATGTTGAAACATCCATACATACACACATTTATCCACTTTCTCACTCAAGCATCTTCGTGTCCTTTCATCTTTCATTTTTTTTTAATAGAGTCTTTATAAGACAAGATCATTTGGGTTGAGGGGTTAAGAAGAAAATAAGCTTTGTTAGCTATTTTTCTCTTCACTTCTCATCTCATTTGTGAGTCAAATCTTAGAGTTTACATTAAGTTTCACAATTTTGTGTAATTGAGTATAAGGTTTGAACATAAGAAGTAAAATATACCAATTACAATGGTGTTTTTCCTAACTATGGCCGCCTAAACTACTCATTTTTAGGACTATAATGGACCCCTGGTAATAATATTCTTTTGCTAATTTCTTATAGGGTTATTTTTGTCTCTTTTGCATAATCTTGAGTTTATATTTGATCATCATCTACTTATGCATCTTAACACTAATGTTTACTCATGTTGATGACACTAGTTTAATTTGCTATCTCAAATGAATATTAGACCTTGTAGGCTAATATGATGATTATGCAATTTGGGCTTAAAATTATAATTGTTTAAATTGAATAATTTATGCTACAAATTAGATGAGTTATGTCTAAAAAGAATAATTCATGCTTAACCACTAGATAAATTATGTCACTTTGCAATTATAATCATCTTTTTAATTCATGGCCTAATGCTTGTAGCTTAGGTTGAACAAGAGACAAATTGAATCTTCATTCGAATTAGTAAATCAATATTGGCATCAAAGGTGAAATCCAAAGTTCTAGAACTTTCTCTTATTTGATTTCTCTCTACTTTACTACTTATTTGCTCTTCATTTTGTTGGTCAATTTATATTGATAATTCAACTCCGAAATTAAATTATTCTTTATAATCGGAAAGGTAAATTTTAAAAATCGCTATTGTTCCTCATGGGATCGACACCCTATACTCGCTAGTTTAATATTAACCTCGTGCACTTGCAAGTAAAAAGGGTTTTAAAACTACATATAAAATGCAGCAGGGGATTCGAATAGTGATTTTTGAATTTTCTTTTCCTTTTATTTTTTTTATTTTTGTTTTCCCCTTCCCCGCTAATCTAACACTTTTATTTATTTCTCCACCATTTTTCCTTTTATCTTTATTGTCCCATTCCCTAATCCCTCTTAATCTAACCATTTTATTTTTTGTTCTTCCCTCTCCCATCTAATCTAACTATTTTTCCTCTCCCTTCTAATCTAATCTAATCTAATCTAACTTTTATTTTATTTTATTTTTGTTATTTTATTTATTGTACCTAATCTCACAATCCCCTTCCCTTTTATTTCATTTGTTCTTTTTATTTCATTTCATTTCATTTCGTTTATTTTGGTTTTTTTATCCCCCTTCACTTTTATTTATTTATTTTTTTTATTATTTTCTTCTTATCTCTCTCTTCTCTTTTCTTTTTATTTTTGTTTGGTGACTATTGTGGTGATTTCATTCTTTTCTCTTTGTTGGTTGTTGGTATATGCTTCGTAGACGTTCTTTGTGCTTCGATCTTGAACCATACAATCCTGAAATTGAATGCTCTCGCCGTAAGATAAAAGCTAATAAAAAGGAATCTAATAACAAGATAGCTGAAGAACAACCAAACCCACCACCTAAGCAACTTAAAGAGTATTTTACCCCCGCCGCCTATGACTCACCAACTAGAACCCGTATGCCAACTGTTACGGTGCCATTTGAGATTAAACATTCTCTTATCCAAATGCTCCCTTCATTTTATGGGCTAGAGTCTGAAAATCCTTTCAAGCATGTTGATGCATTCTTAGAGATTTGCTCTACTGTGTTTTTACATAATATCTCTGATGATGCTCTTCGCTTGCGGCTTTTTCTTTTTTTTTTTAAAAGATAAAGCTAAAGCTTGGTTGGACACTAAGACAAATATCACCACTTGGGATCAATTGCAAAAGGAATTCTTGAAAAAGTTTTTCTCCATTGGTAAACTGACTGCCTTAAGACGTGCTATAACCACCTTCTTATAGAAGAAAAATGAACAATTACATGAAAGTTAGGAAAGGTTTAAAGAGTTGTTGCGATGTTGTCCTCACCATGAGGTACCTATGAGGCAACTTGTCCAGAGTTTTTACTCTGGTTTAAATGAGCATAATAGGCAGATGGTTGATGCATCATGTGGTGGTAATTTTTTGTACAAAACTCTTGAAGAAGCTTGGGAATTATTTGAACATTTGAGTGAAAATTCACACTTGCATGCTACTTCCTCACATTTTGATTTGCCTAGGCAATTAGGAAGTAAAGGGGGGATTTATGAGGTTTCACGTTCAATTGACCTTTCTAGTAAAGTTGATACTTTAGCTAAGAAATTTGATCAATTGTTGTGCATGAACAAAGTGTCTAATGCCCCTTTTATGCAATATGTGTGTTCGATTTGTGCATGATCAATTTCCAGGGGAGGCGGCAGCAGGATGGAGGGCGCCTGGTGGTGGAACGAAGAGGTAAAGGAGAAAGTCAAGGCAAAAAAAGAGGCTTACGCGGAGTTCATGAGCAGCAGTTCAGAAGACGAGCGGGCTCATAAGAGGATTGGATACAAGGCGGCCAAGAAGGTAGCCAGGAGGGCGGTGGCAGTAGCAAAGAGCCAGGCGTTCGATAGACTGTACCATAGATTGGAGACGAAAGAAGGGGAGAAGGAGGTTTTTAAATTAGCAAAGGCGAGGGAAAGAAAGACTAGGGATTTGGGAGTGGTAAAGTGTATCAAGGACGAAGAGGGTAAGGTGTTGACTGAGGATGCTGAAATTAAGGAGAGATGGCAAAGGTTCTTTGCTAAACTCCTCAATGGAGAAGGGGGGGAGACGACTGTAGTAGGGGTGGAGGGTGTAGTGATCAGCGTGCGGGCGATTTGATAACAAAGAAGGAGATTCGGGAGACCTTGAAGAAGATGGCGCATGGGAAGCCAGTGGGCCCGGACCAGATACCAGTGGAAGTGTGGAAGTTTATGGGGGAAGTGGGTCTAGAATGGCTCACAGAGCTTTTTAATGTTATTTTCCGAACCGCCAAGATGCCCAGAGAGTGGAGGGCCAGCACAGTCATCCCACTGTACAAAAACAAAGGGGATATCCAAGATTGTAATAACTATAGGGGCATCAAGCTGCTTAGCCACACTATGAAGTTGTGGGAGAGGGTGATTGAGAGAAGGCTGCGAAAGGAAGTAGAGATTTCAGAGAACCAATTTGGTTTCATGCCAGGCAGGTCGACTACCGAGGCGATCTACCTCCTCAGAGGGCTCATGGGCCTGTTCAGGGACAGAAAGGTGGATCTCCATTTGGTGTTCATTGACCTGGAGAAAGCGTATGATAGAGTTCCAAGGGAGGTTTTGTGGAGGTGTTTGGAAGATAAAATGGTGTCGCCCAAGTACATCCGTGTAATCAAGGATATGTACGAGGGAGGACGGACGAATGTTAGGACACCGGGAGGGGTCTCCAAGGACTTTCCTGTTAGGTTGGGGCTACATCAAGGTTCTGCCTTAAGCCCGTTTCTTTTCGCGTTAGTTTTGGATGAGCTCACTAGAGGCATCCAGGACGAGGTGCCTTGGTGCATGTTATTTGCAGATGACATCGTCCTTATCGATGTGACTAGGCAGGGGGTGAATGACCGGTTGGAGAGTTGGAGGCATACACTGGAGACTAGGGGCTTCCGGTTGAGTAGATCTAAGACGGAATACCTCCACTGCTGTTTCAGTGGAAGGATAGAAGAGGGGGGAGAAATCGTTCTGGATGGGAGGGCAATACCGAAGGTCGCCAATTTCAAGTATCTGGGCTCGATCATCCAGCAGAATGGGGATATAGACGAGGATATTAGCCAGCGGATTAGAGTGGGCTGGCAAAAGTGGAAGTCAGCGTCAGGGGTGCTGTGTGACAAGAGAGTGCCCATGGGTTTGAAAGGCAAAGTCTATCGGATGGTAGTTAGACCCGCGGTTCTCTATGGATCGGAGTGTTGGCCTCTAAAAAAGGCGCAGGTCCAGAGGTTGATGGTAGCTGAGATGAGGATGATCAGGTGGATGTGTGGTTTTACGAGATTGGACAGGATTACGAATGGGGTTATTAGGGGCCTAGCTGGAGTGGCCCCCATAGAAGAGAAGATGAGGGAATCGAGGCTCAGATGGTTCGGCCACGTGAAGAGGAGAAGTGTGGCCGCCCCGGTGCGAAGTTGCGAGACTATTAGCCCACCCGGTGGTAAGAGAGGGAGAGGTAGGCCGAAGAAGAATCTAGAAGAGGTGGTTAGAGAGGACCTGAGAGTTGTAGGTCTCACGGAGGACATGGCTCAGGATAGGAGGGTGTGGCGGGACAGGATTAAGGTCCCTGATTGTAGGGGACCGGCTCCGTAGGGGGTAGTAGCCTAGGCGGTGTGGGGTGGGGTGGGTTTTGGTTTGCCTGTTTGCAGGTCAAGCTTTCCCGGATGGTCACGACACCAAGCGCCCACGATTTGTCCAGGTATGTCCCCACTCCCTTTCTCTTACTTCTATTACTTCTCTTACCTCGGTAAATGGTTTTGCAATCGTTTCCCCTCCAAACCTTTTCTCAAAACTGTTTTTGCGGGTCTTATGGAATCAACCTCTCTATGGGTAGGAATACCGGTAGAGGTAAGGTTGCCTACAGCTGGATCTCCCCAGACCCCGCGAAAGCGGGACCCACTTTGGGAGTTTGTTGTTTGTTGTTGTGTGTTCGATTTGTGCTAGTCCCATGCATGCTTCTATTGATTGTCCGTGTATTGGTAAGTCTAACTGTATGACTGAACAAGCGAATGCTACCCAAGGATTTCCTCCATCCAACAATCCTTATTCTAATACCTATAATCATGGTTGGAGGAATCATCCTAATTTTTCATGGAGGTCTCAAAATGTTAAGAATCCTCAAGCCCAGTCCAGTAGACCTACCCCTCCTGGTTTTCAACACCAAAGATATGCTCCTCCTTTTTCCCATCCAGCTCCATCTGGGAGCTCTGAAATTGACAAGGTAATTTCTGCCCCTAGTACCTTGACTTCTGTTGTGCAAAATGTTGATACTAAAGTCCAAGGCATTGAGTCTAAAATGCATATTGTTGACTCCCACTCACAATCCATAGCTAAGTTAGAAATCCAGCTTGGGCAACTAGCCATAGCTCTAGGTAAAAGAGAAGAAGAAAAACTTCCAAGTCACCCCATTCAGAACCTTAAAGGCCAACAATTTGAACAATTGAAACTGTAATGGTTCTTAGTAGTGGTAAAGAAGTAGACAACAAGGTGAGTGAGAAGAAACATGATAAAGATGAAAGACTTGAGACCATGGAGAGCGATATTGAGATTGAAAAAGAGAATGACCCATCCTCTTCTCCTGCTATGTCTGACTCCATTGTGACATATGAGCCAAGGGTTCCTTACCCTCAAGCTTTGGATGCTCCGTTCCCTTCCAAGAAAGACAAGCAAAGAGATGACATCCTTGAGACCTTCAAGCAAGTTAAGGTCAATCCTCCCCTCTTGGAAGCGATTAGACAGATCCCTACTTATGCTAAGTTCCTTAAAGACATGTGTACTTTTAAAAGAAAATCTAAATATGACAAGTCTAAAAAGGTTCTTTTAAGTGAACAAGTAAGTTCGATTCTGAAATGTGATACTCCACCTAAGTTCAAAGATCCTGGTGTCCCTACCATTTCATGTTTTATTGGCAATCACAAAATTGAAAGGCCGCTTTTGGATTTGGGTTCTAGTGTCAACTTGATATCATATTCTGTTTACTTAGAGTTGGGATTAGGTGAACTGCAACCTTCCAATTGTACCCCTCAGCTTCCTGATAGGTCGGTTAGGACTCCTAGGGGGCGAATAGATGATGTCTTGGTGCAATTGATAAAGGATCCTTTCCTGTTGATTTTGTTGTGTTGGACATGGACCCCAGTCATGCTTCTAAGCAAATCCATCTTATTTTAGGACGTCCCTTTCTAGCCACAGCTAATGCTACCATTAGCTGTAGGTCGGGAGTAATGGATGTCTCAGTCATGAACATGAGGGTTAGGCTTAACATTTTTAAAGCTTCTGCTCAACCTGTGTTTGAATATTAATCTGAATACTTCTTTGTTGATATGATTGATGGAATGATTGAAGAAGGCTTACCTGCTATTCTGAGTAGTAATCCCTTGGGAACCTGTCTTTCCCATGGGGATTTGAGGTTGTTCGATTTGGAAAGTACCATAGGTGAGATGAATTCTACTCTTGACTCTACTCTTATCTTGAGTCTTCCTCTTGGGTGTCCACATATGCACTTCTTTCCCCTTTGGCTAGTTCTCCTATGCCACCTTCTATTGTATCTCCACCTAAACTTGAGTTGAAATCTCTTCCTAATCCACTCAAGTAGGTGTTTTTTAGGCCCCAAAGAGACTCTACCTGTTATTATATCTTCTCTTCTATCTTGTGATCAAGAGGAAGAATTTATTCGCGTTTTGTCTGATCATAAGGGTGCTATTGGATGGTCTGTTGCTGATTTGAAAGGGATTAGTCCTACAATTTGTATGCACAGAATTCATTTAAAGGACGATGCTAAACCGGTTAGGCAAATGCAACATAGATTGAACCCCCACATGAAAGAAGTTGCCCAGAAAGAGGTAGTAAAGCTTTTAGATGCAGGCATTATCTACCTTATTTCTAACAGTCAATGGGTCAGTCCAGTTCAGATAGTCCCTAAGAAATCTAGCATAACTATGGTTAAGAATACTGAAGGTGAACTAATTCCCACTAGACAGACCACGGGGTGGAGGGTGTGCATTGATTACAGGAAATTGAATTCTATCACAAGAAAGGATCATTTTCCCCTACCATTCATTGATCAAATTTTGGAAAAGTTAGCTGGACAAAGTTTTTACTACTTTCTATATGGGTATTCTGGTTACAACCAAATACTTGTCTATCCTGAGGACCAAGAAAAAACCACATTTACATGCCCATCAGGTACCTTTGCCTATCGAAGGATGCCTTTTGGGTTGTGTAATGCACCATCTACATTCCAGAGATGTATGATGGCCATATTTTCTTATTATATTGATAATTTCATGAAAGTGTTTATGGATGATTTCTCTGTTTTTGGTTCTTCCTTTGATGTGTGTTGCTAATTTATCCATTGTGCTGAAAAGATGTGAAGAAGTGAATCTTGTTTTGAGTTGGGAAAAGAGTCATTTCATGGCCCAAGAAGGGATTGTTTTGGGACATAAAGTGTCCGAAAAAGGGATTGAGGTTGATAAAGCCAAGATTGATATGATTTCTAATTTGCATGTGCCTTCTTCTGTGAAGCAAGTCAGATCTTTCCTTGATCATGCTGGTTTCTATATGAGATTTATTGAGGATTTTAGTAAAGTGGCTCGCCCACTTACTAATCTCCTTACCAAAGATACTCCTTTTGTGATTGTTGAGTCTTGTGTGCAAGCTTTTGAGAAGTTTCGATCTTTATTGGTGACAGCCCCTATTATGCAGCCCCCTGATTTTTCTTTGTCATTCGAGATCATGTGTGATGCACCTAATTTTGCTATTGGGGCTGTTTTGGGTCAAAGGGTGAATGGAATGGCTCATGTCATTTACTATGCTAGTAGAACTCTTACTGATACTCAAAAGAATTATTCAACTACTGAGAAAGAGTTGCTAACTGTGGTATTTGCACTTGATAAATTTCGTCCATACCTTTTGTGTTCTAAAGTGATTGTGTTTACTGATCATGCTGCATTAAAACACTTACTGGCTAAAAATGACACTAAGCCAAGACTCATTAGATGGATTTTATTGCTCCAAGAGTTTGATATTGAAATAAAAGATAGGAAAGGTTCTGAAAATTCTGTTGCCGACCACTTGTCTAGAATCTTTACTGAGTATACTGATGACTCAGTTGGCTTTTCTAACCACTTTTCTAATGAGCAACTGTTTGCTGCGTCACATGCCCCTCTTCCTTGGTTTGCTGATATTGTGAACTACCTCGTCACTAGGAAGATTCCTCCTCACTGGTCCAAACAAGAGAAAGATAGGTTCTTTTCACAGGTAAGACATTACTACTGGGAAGATCATGATCTTTTCAAACATTGCCCTGACCAAGTGGTACGTAGATGTGTCCCGAGAGTGAAATCCATAGTATTCTCACCTTTTGTCACTCTTATGCTTGTGGTGGTCACTTTGGAGGTCGTAGGACAGCTGCTAAAGTCCTACAAAGTGGGTTCTTTTGGCCCACTCTGTTTAGAGATGCTCACCAATTCTGTCTTGCTTGTGAGCGTTGTCAATGTACGGGTGCCCTGTCCCATCGTGATATGATGCCCCTTTTTGCTATTCTGATTGTTGAGATATTTGATGTGTGGGGCATTGATTTCATGGGTCCCTTTCCCCCATCTTTTGGCTTTGTTTACATATTGGTTGCTGTTGATTATGTATCAAAATGGGTGGAAGCGCAGGCTACTAGGACCAATGACCACAAGGTTATGGTTAAGTTTGTGAAAGAGTGCATTTTCTGTCGGTATGGTACCCCTAGAGCTCTTATTAGTGATGGAGGTAGTCATTTTTGTCATCGATCTTTTGAGGCTTTGCTTAGAAAGTATTTTGTGACTCATAAAGTAGCTACTCCTTATCATCCTCAGACTAGTGGTTAAGTTGAGGTGTCCAATCGTGAGATCAAGTCTATACTTGAGAAAACGGTTCGGCCCGATAGGAAAGACTGGTCTTTGAGATTGCATGATACTCTTTGGGCCTATTGTACTGCTTTTAAGACTCCCATTGGGATGTCTCCTTACCGGCTTCTTTTTGGTAAGGCTTGTCACTTGCCAGTTGAGTTAGAACACTGTGCTTTTTGGGCTATTAAAGCTTTTAATTTTGATATAAAACAAGCAGGTTCTAACCGTAGGATTCAATTGGATGAATTGCGTAATGAAGTCTATGAGAATGCTAAGATTTATAAAGCCAAAACCAAAGCTTTTTATGATAAAACGATTTCTCATAAATCTTTTGAACCTAATAAGAAGGTTTGGCTTTTTAACTCTAAGCTTAAGTTGTTTCCTGGCAAATTGAGATCTAGATGTGATGGTCCTTTTGTTGTCCAACAAGTGTTTCCCTCTGGGGCAGTCCAAATTTTAGATCCCCAAAATGGTAGAGTTCTCATGGTTAATGGTCAACGTTTGAAACTTGTTGTGACTCATGATATTAACCCTGGTTTGATTGAATCCCTCAACTTGGTTGACCCTGTCTACTATGATTAGTGGGTAAGGCATTATCTGGCTGAAGACATTAAACTTAGCGCTTGTTGGGAGGCAACCCAAACTTTTTAGGTGATTTTGAGTCTTTTATTTTTATTGTTCTTTTTAATCAAGGTGTGCTTGTGTTATTGAATGTGATTCTTCACTTGGTTTTTGGCTTTTGAGGTTGGTAATGGTTGTGAAGGCACTTTGGGAGTGTGATTGCTTAGCTTACATGGAAACAACTTTCCTCGTGCTATCAGGTTGTGTTGCTCTTTTCTCCATTTTTCTTTATCTTATTGTTTTCTACATTGAGGACAATGTGAGATCTAAGTGGGGAGGAAGCCAAAATGAAAATATTGAGGAAAAGTGAAACTTGAAAATTGTGGGTGAATTTGATTTTGGGAAGCAATTGAGTGTTCTGACTATGCATGTTCTACTCCTATTATGTGGATTTGATTCATGTGACCTATGCTCAGTAGAGATTATTTCTAGCTTTGACTAGTTGAAGGCCAAAATTTTTGCTGTGCTAATGTCACTATGTAGTCGACTTTGAGTATGAGATGTAACCCCATTTATAATATTGTGATGAGTATTCGATACACATTGAGTTCTCCATTGACTTTTCAATTCAAAAATTAAATAAATTAAATTAATTGAGTTCTGATTTCGGTACCAATGTTCAGGTCCTATCTTTATCCATATCTTTAATTGCCTGAATATGTACTAAGTGCTTATCTGAGTGTTATCTTTATTCATATCTTTATCCACTCAAGAAAGCACATGAAATCAAGTAACTTATGAAAATAAAAAGCTCAAAGTCTCAAAAAGAGAAAAAAAAAACAAAATAAAAAATTGATTTGCATTGGGGACTCGATTTTAAAAGATGCTCTTGTGATTTTTGTTATGGGGTGAAACTTCGTGCTTATGCTTTGCTACTTGGTTTCGTTGTGTACTTAATTTGCTTGAGTCTTGGCCTATTGACTTGGTTGGAATTGGAAATCTTTGATAATGAGTTGTGGGTTGGTAGTGAATTGATGTATGTGATTTGGAGTTGGCATTCATAGTTGGGTCACTTGATATTCATACCTAATCCTATTCTTTTCCTGCTTGATGGTTTGAACGAATACATGCATCGTTGTTGTTCTTTGCTCGAGGACTAGCAAAGTTTTGGTGTGGGAGAGTTGATAATTCATATCTTATATGCAATCTTCTCTTTCATTTTACCTACTTTTAAGTCTTTGAAATATATTTTTACAAGTAAATAATGCATAATTTATGTGATTTTCAGGTAAAATAAATACAGAAGAATTTGGGTGGAATTGATTAATTCTACTCAAACCTCCAACATGTGCAAGGCCTGAAGTCCAAGCTCAAGCCCACCAACTCCCTTTTCTCTCACCAGCCGTGTGGGCCTGCCCAGACAACCCAACCGAAGCCCAACAGCCATCTTCCAGTACCCAGCTCCTCTTCTTCTCTTCCTCTCTCTCACAAATCAGTTGGGCCTATCCTAGTAGCCCATCAGCATTCATCCAACTCGTCTTTGGCAACCCACTCCTTTTCCTAAATTTCCCACATGGCTAATTGCTAACCTAGTCAAAGCTAGTTAATTTTTAATTAATTTTATACTTATGACTAGTAATGACCATGCATGTAACATCCCAAATTAATTGGAATTAATTTTCATTAATTTTGGGGGTATCCTAAGGGGTGGATTTTCCACTATAAAAAGGGTCATATGTTGAAACATCCATATACACACACATTTATCCACTTTCTCACTCAATCATCTACTTGTCCTTTCATCTTTCATTATTTTTTTTTTTGAGAGAGTCTTTGTAAGACAAGATCATTTGGGTTGAGGGGTTAAGAAGAAAATAAGCTTTGTTAGCTATTTTTCTCTTCACTTCTCATCTCATTTGTGAGTCAAATTTGAGAGTCTACACTAAGTTTCATAATTTTGTGTAATTGAGTATAAGGTTTGGACACAAGAAGTGAAATATACCAATTACAATGGTGTTTTCCCTAATTATGGTTGGCTAAACTACTAATTTCTAGGACTATGATGGATCCCTGATAATAATATTCTTTTGCTAATTTCTTATGGGGTTATTTTTGTCTCTTTTGCATAATCTTGAGTTTATATTTGATCATCATCTACTTATGCATCTTAACACTAATGTTTACTCATGTTGATGACACTAGTTTAATTTGCTATCTCAAATGAATATTAGACCTTGTAGGCTAATATGATAATTATGCAATTTGGGCTCAAAATTATAATTGTTTAAATTGAATAATTTATGCTAGAAATTAGATGACTTATGTCTAAAAAGCATAATTCATGCTAAACCATTAGATAAATTATGTCACTTTATAATTATAATCATCTTTTTAATTCATGGCCTAATGCTTGTAGCTTAGGTTGAACAAGAGACAAATTGAATCCTCATTCGAATTAGTAAATCAATACTGGCATCAAAGGTGAGATCCAAAGTCCTAGAACTTTCTCTTATTTGATTTCTCTCTACTTTACTACTTATTTGCTCTTCATTTTGTTGGTCAATTTATATTGATAATCCAACTCTGAAATTAAATTATTCTTTATAATCGGAAAGGTAAATTTTAAAAATCGCTATTGTTCCTCGTGGGATCGACACCCTATACTCGCTAGTTTACAATTAACCTTGTGCACTTGCAAGTAAAAAGTGTTTTAAAACTACATATAAAATCCACATCAAGTTTTTGTACCAAAATTAAATTTAATTAATTAACTGGGTCAATACTTCTAATTAATTTAATCAAGCCCAAAAACTCACAAGTCAAGTCAAAGATGAAGCTCAAATGACTTCTAAGTCCAAGCTCAGTCAAAATTCAAGAAAATGCCCAAATCGAGGCTAAGGACGACTACTAAATCAAGTCACGACCTAAAGCCCAAACGATGTCCAATTCAAGGCGCGATCAAAGTCAAAGTCAAAGTCAAATGTTAAAGTCAAAGGCCAAGACCTACATCTACTCACAAGTCAAACATCAAACGACTCTCACGTTAACGTCCGGTCAAAGCTCAAGGCGACTTCCAAGTCAATATTCGGCCCAAGCTCGAGAGACTCCAAGTCAAAGTCAAAATCAAAATCAAAGTCAAAGTCAAAACAAACGAAAGTCAAAGCAATATAAGGTGAGACCTAATTGAAAGGCCTAGGCCCAAAACCTAAGTCAAGGCCTATATTAACTTTCAAGGGGGGGTTTTCTTATAAATAGGCCCCTACCCCCTTGATTCAAAGATTGGAAAATCCATCCTAAAAAGGAGAGAGAATAAGAGGATTATTGTATTTATAGAGATTGTACCCAATTTATTCAATTGAATATATAAAAATTCAAGCTTTCTAATTTGTGATTACACATGTATCACTCACGTGTAAAATAGTTTCGCTAAGTTATAAGCGAAAACTACAAATTCCTTTGCATTAGATAACACTACCTTTGAGAATACCTAGATATCCAAATCTCTTTCAAATAAAGTCATTCCTCATTTTAACTCCTACGTTTATGCATTATGCATCAACCTTTATGAATTACAAATTTTACACCATAACATACCTAACATCTGATACTCCCTATGATAACCTATAAAAAAAATATGAATCCAAAAATGTAACGTATATCAAAGACCCTCACCTAGCCATAAACATAGAAAATTATACATAATATGAATCCAAAAAAATATGAATCCAAAATTTTAACGTATATTCTCAATTTAAGATTTAAAATTTTCACAATATTGCCATACCCCAACCTCCATATTTTTGTCTCACTGAAAATACAAACTTTCTGCTCAGGGGGGTCATGATGAACTTTGTTCATAACACATATTTTTATGTTTTGTGTGAAATGAATTTTTAAAAATATAGCGATGTCAAATGTAATGTCTCTTGAAAATTTGTCGATAATAATAAGAATCATAGTATAACATTTATTCTTTTCATCAAATATTGAACTGTATGTGCCTTTAAAATTCATTATTTTAGTTTTTCACAATAATATTTTAAAAGATATAGCAATTTATGCTAAGGTGAAGGCACATTTTCTAAAAATAGATTATATTCTTTATTTGTCTTTTTTCTCTTCCCAATTGATTGAAATATCCATCCAAGTCCTTGAAGGACACTTATTTGTACTTGAGGTTCCTATTAGACAGTAATGCAATGCTTCAAGTCCTTCCCCAAGTATTAACTCCCAAAATCCCTAATTTAGTGTTCATTATGTTAAACATGCTCTACAATTAGTTCCTCCAAAAAGAAAAAACAAAATGGAACTCAAAATTCGGAATGAATCCGTGAACACCCCTTCAGGGTTGAAATACCCTCTAATTAAAATTAAATTTTCTAAAGCCAATTGCCCCAGTCAAAATCAATACACCATGTTACCATCCCTCCTCTCAAAATCTCTGACTTCACGAATCAACCATCCTCCTCCAAAATTCTATTATCATGTATATCCTATTTGTCATTCTTACACCTTAAAAAATAAAAAGAAGTTAAAAAATCCAAAACCTTGGTAACATACAACCATAAAAGAATTGCTAATTCTAACAAAAATTCAGCAGGAACAAAACTAAAATTAATAAATGAACTGAAGCAGAAGCAATCACACCATCGCACAATACTGGTAGATTCCATCTTAGGAACAGTAAGCAAAAGAAAAAGATGGAAATTTCCATATGTTCTTCTAGTCTTTGCACACCTCCCTTGCTCCATGAGTATTGCTTGTGTTTTTCTATTTTCCATGCACCTATGTATCACACAAATCCCCAAACAAATTAGCCAAAAGACTTTGAAAATTCATCTAGTAAATAATTAAAGTGACTATCACAGAAAATTAGGGAAGACAGAACATTAGAGAAGCAATTTCCAAAATAAATTGAAGAAACCAATTTCCTGGATTGAGAGAGAGAGTGTGTGCATGCATGTGTGCGCACGCATGCTTTGATGAGAGAAAGAGACGTGTACAGAATCAATAACCAAAAGTGTCTAAAGCCCTGACATTCACGTTTCACTTATAATCGAAAATATAGACAGTAGGTAGTTAACTCTCCTAAGTTTTGTTTTTAAAAATAAATAAAAATAAAGCAATATTATGCTTAGAGATAGACGACATTTACAACCTTTCTTCTTAAACTTTAAAATAAAGGGTTTAGATTTAATGAGTTGATAATATTTCTAACTAAGATTACACCAAGTCCTGCAAATAATTCCTATGTTAAGATTTCAGGGTTCTCCAAATATTGTTATAGACATATTAGATACAAAATTGAAGGCTTAGATTTAATAGATGACTAATTTTTATCGCTGAGATTACATTAAATCTTGCAAATCACTACCGTTAGCTAGCATTTTAGGTTTTTTCAAATATTATTGCTTTTTTTACTGCTTGAATTTTTTTTAGATAATACAATTATCATGTATCCTTTATCAAATATAACTAAATTATGAGTGATTTTTAAAAAAAATACAAATTATAAATGGGTATTTTACTTAGATGAGGTGGTTTTTAAAAGCTAAAATCTACGGTTTAGATTTAATGAATAAATATAATTGGCTAATTTTTACGACTAAGATCACATCAAATCCTGCAAATCACTCCTGTCCTAGCTAGCATTTTAGATTTTTTAACTGCTTGAATTTTTTAGGTAATAGAATTACCATGTGTCCTTTATCAAATATGACCAAAATTATGAGTGATTTTTAAAAAAAAAAACAAAAATTGTAAATGTGTATTTTACTTAGACAAGGTGGTTTTTTAAACTAAAATCTATGGTTTAGATTTAATGAATAATATAATTGCCTACTTTTTTTCCTAGATAATTGAATTGTCATCTATCTTTCATCATGTATATCTGAAATCATGAGAGATTTTTTAAATAAAGTAAACAGATATCTTAACTTTAAAATCGACGACTTAGATTTAATGCATAAATAATTTTTATGGTTAAAATTACACCAAATTCCACAAATCACTCTCATTACACCATTCTAGGGTTTTGTAAAGATTGCTATTATAATAGTATAAATTTAACCCTTCTCACCTTAAAAATTATTATCATATATAAGGAAAACATTATTATTTAACCCATCTCACCTCCTGAATTTTGATTGAAAAATGAGTCTATATTGTTAAGTATTCCCTCCAATTTGGAGGACACTAACAACGACAATAATTTTAATTGAAAAAAAAAAAGAATTGAATAAAGAGAGATGGACTTTAAGGGATGGTGCAAGACTTCAAACCAATGACAAAATCTTGAATTTTTGGTGCCTTCATTTAAGGAGTAAAGAAATGAAGGTGAATGGTGGGCTACTAGTAGCATATGTGGCTACATGCTTTTGACTATGGTGTACACATGTGTGAAACAAGCTTTTGCAAATATCTTGTAAATTCTCAAGGTGGAAGCAAGCAAGATTGAGCAAGCTCAAAATAACTTAGAGGGAGTAAGAGCTTGAAGTGAGGTGTGTACAAACCATAAGGAGTGTGGGCGAATGTACCAAAAATATACTCTATTGAACTGATTAACCAGAGTGGTGTAATCAATTGTTTAGGTGTAACAGCCCACGACCACCCGCCATTGAGGTATTGTCCGCTTTGGG
>JACYFF010031954.1:83157507-83194391 GCA_017589665.1 Selenicereus undatus | reverse complement strand
ACACACACACACACACACACACACACACACACACACACACACACATACAAAATCCGAACAAGAGGGAACCAAAGCAAATGCTTAATATCATCAATCCCTCAATAAACCAACATACCAAAACCATCTTTAAACTCAATTATCCCCAAAACCACCCTCTACATAGATTAAGTGATGCTCTATAGACTTGGCTTAAAGGTAGAAATAGGTATTTGGCCAAGGGCTAATATTAAGGGTTCATAACAAAGATGAATATAAACTCGAAGGGGCTAGCAAAAGGGGAGAATATGTAATACAAGGGTGGGCTATTTGACTATGTGGCTAAAATAACCAAAGAAAGAAATGCCAGTATCATATTATCAACTATACACATGCTAATGTAGTTTTGAACAAGAGTGTGAGCAAGTTCTAGAGATGCAACATAGAAAAATCACACACATGAAAGAACTTGAGATTAAATATAATGATTAGTCCAAATATGGCTCAAAGTCTCATGGGATGTCTATCAAAGTCTCAACTACCTCATAAAATGCCTCCATATACAAACATTAGTGCTAACGATTCCAAGGGGAAACAATGTCTTTAATCAAGACAAGGGTCAAAACAAGAAATATTTACAAAACCTTCAAAAATGTTTAGCATCAAAAGGGATTACACATCAAAAGTTACTCAAACTTATGAAAGCTATCATGCCTAGCAAAAACATCACTGGAGGTAATCTCAAACCAATGCACACCATCCCTATATGCAAACCTAAAATGCAACACACCATTGCAAAAGAAAGGAAACCTAAATCTATATGCTCTAACTAGTATGCAAGCTAAAAACCAAAATGAAAACCATGAAACTACCCTTACCCCATGCTTAGATAAAGCATTATTATTCAAAGGAAATAAACGAGGAGAAGGAAATAGGGAAACAAAAGTGAACAACCTCACCAGTTTAGGTCCTAAGTGCACCTAAGCTATGGCCCACTTGTAAGTGGGTCAAATGGAGTATCAGTAACTCCATCACAACTTCAAGACTTGGCTCATCAAATCAGACGTAGTTAAAACCCGCAAAAGCTTGTCAAACACTGCAGCATGGACCTCACAAGCTTGGCTATAAGCGAGCACGAAGATAAACACAACAAAGAAAGTTAGTGCTCTCTTTAATTAACCAAACGCCATAGAAAAATCAAAACAGAAATCAAAGAAAGTATTCCATATGATTTTTCTAGGTGCATCCACTAGGTACATGCGATATGGGTCAACGGAGGCATTATGCCCACTAAAGTAACCTAGGGACATAAAATTATCAACATTCCCACCAAACATATTGAACATGTTATTCTCATAGCCTAAATCAACATTGGCATCACAAATTATAGGATTATCAATGGGTGCATCGATATAATACTTGAGGGAAATACAGGGTAATGAACAAATATGTAAAACATAAGAATGATAAAGGGGATTAGGAAGAACAATATCATCAAAACCAAGGCTAGGAGACCCCTTATGCATAAACACATCACGTGAACCTTCCAAAGAAGTCTTATCTAGATCATACACGTCATCCAAAGTATGTTCTGACTCAGAACATGCATAAACAACACTAAACCTAGCAACAACCCCAAAAGGCTCACCTATCTCAAGCCTTGTGCACCGAGCTAAAGGAAAGGATGAATCATGTAAGGTCAAAACAACATCAGTATTGTCCACGGGTGATGCAAAGTCAATTTAAGCATAGCATGCATAATAAGGACACGAATTAGCAGCGTGGTCAGAAAAAGTACACAAATCACACCAAAAGGGGGCACAATAAGATCAAGAATAGAACGCACAAGGATCATGGAATGAATATAAAGAAACACAACTAACCTTCTCAAATTCAAACGAATCCCAAGCAACTCATTCAAGCAAATACCATGCTTCATCAACACTTTTACCATGAAAAAGGCAATACTCTAAAAGAGCTCGGGTTTTACTATTCGCACCCTCATCAATAATGTCTAAAATTTCCTATTTACCCAGACAATAACCACATTGAGTAAGAAAAGTATGCAAACGAGCAAAATACCTCTAACATAATTCATGCTCGAATTGGGGAAAATGAAAAATGGCCATGGTTTTTTTTTTCAAAATTTTAAATTTTTTAAGCTTCAAAACAAAATTTTTTGGTTTTATTTTTTCCAAAAAAAAAAACAAAATGCTTAGTCAAACCTATTGAGAAAAACCTAATATTTGACACTACTCCCCCAGCAACGGCACCAAAAACTTAATAGGGTCGAAAGCACACGGTGGCGTTGTAGCAAATGAAGGTCGTCTTCCACAAGGACTAGGTTGATATATTGGGCTTTATCCCCTCAAGATAGGCTAAGCAAATTAAATTTTGAGATTGAAACTAAACTAATCTATTATCTAGTCTAATGAACAAATAATCAAGGAATTATACAAAACAAGCAATCTCTTACTCCATATATCAATCAAGCATTTCTTCCTCAACTGATTATTTTAAAACCAACAATTGAAGTATCACATCCCTCTTTCATGGTGAAGTGAAATACCAAAATCTAACCAATTACCATTTCTCAAGGGCTCTAGATTTGTTTTGGTTCCTTAATCATGTGATTATCATATTTGTGCTTCCTCAATTGGTGTGACTTTCTCAATTCTCCATACAATCAAGTCAAATCCTACGGTTCAAGTATTGAATTTCACCTTTTAATTTTTCACTCAATACCCAAAACATGTAAGAAAGTTATCAAATTTCTCACAAGACAATAAATATCTAGGATCCAATAAAACAATCTAATAATTCTAAAATACTCCAAGAGATGAACAACAAATCAACGATTTAAAAAGTATTTGCATAAATCCAAAATGAAAACAACAAAAGATAATCAAAATTACAAAACATAAATCCAAAGACAATGAGAAAAAAAAAAAGAAGAGAAGAGAAGAGAAGAGAAAAGAAATGCTCATCCAATTAATGCGCTCGAATCCGTCGATTGCAAACCCAGCATGGAATCCTTGCAAATCTTCACTTCAACTCTCTATCTCTTCCTTTACTCTATCTAAAATCCTAATCTAGTTAGAATAGAATGGAGTACGGAGATGGAATGATGGATGTTGGAATGAGGTTGAAAACAACCTTTTTATAGCGAAACCACCGGAAAGTTGAACAACCGCAAGAAATAATGGAATTAAAATTGTCCGAAAGTCAAACAGCCGCGAGAAATAGTGGTATTAAAACTGCCTGGAAGTTGAATAGTCGCGAGAAAACAAACAGACTCTAGGGAAATAAGGCCACCACGGACTGTGGGCACCACCACGGACCATCTGCGATGGCCACTATTTCAACATTCTTCTGTTCATTCTTCCTTCCACGGGCATAGTGACTTGGGGGTGTCCGTGGGAGGTCAAGCCACACTCATTTATGGTCAAATTTGGAGTAAAATTGTCCAAAAGCCTAAAAAACACTGAAAAGAACCATATACGAGCGTAAACCAGAAAAAGGAGTACATAATATAGCATAAAACACATAATTCTCCTTAAAAATAGCACAAAATGACTTCAAAATAGAGTGCACTTTAAGGACTTATCAACATCAAAGATTGGCCTATTATGCAGTAGAAATTAAAATACAGTTCAGTAATAATTAGCCTTTTGTCCCCAAAAAAGTAACTTATTACATACTAAAAAAGAACCGATTATACACTAAAAATTAAAGTACTCCTATTCAATCCCATCCAATAACCTTATAAAAATTAAAGTATCGTCCACCACCCATTTCCTGTCTCTTTCCTCATGGAATTTTTAATCTCAACCTCAACCTCAAATAAAACATTAAATATATTTTTAAGTGTGCTAGGAATAGATAAACAATAGGAAAAATAGATAAACAATAGGAAATAAGTCCACCAGAAAAGGAAAATTTTAAAACAAAAGAAGTACATAACTGAAGAAGCAATTTTCACTAAAAATTAAGGGTACTCGTCACTAAAAATTAACTTAAGGTACCTAAAACATAACCTATTGTACATTAAAGATTGGCCGATTGTTCACTAGAAAATTAAAGTATTATTCATTAAAAATTAGTCTTTTGTTCACTAAAAATAACCTATTGCGTACTTAAAAAAGAACCAATTATACACTAAAAATTAAAGTACTCCTATTCAATCCTATCCAATAACCTTACAAAAATTAAAGTAATGTCCATTACCCCTTTTCTTTCTCTCTCCTCATGGCATTTTTAATCTCAATCTTAACCTAAATAAAACATTAAATATATTCATAAGTGTGTTTGCAGTAGATAAATAATATAAAATAACTCCACCATAAAAGAAAAATATAAAACAAAAGAGAAGTATATACCACTAACAAGTAATAAAAAGTACAGGTGAAGATTTAAACATGCTACCTATGTAATGCTTGGCCCTTACCCTTTCCCAGTCTAGCACTTGCCACTTTAAGATTCAATTAGTAATGAATGCATATATGAATATATCTAGATTAAGAAAAAAGGAACTCTCATGCGTGTATGTTGTGCGTGTTTTAAGAAGAGTGTACGATGCTCCTATACTCGAGCATTCATGATATAATTTGCACCATATTTGATATTCAGATGAAAGATCTATGATCATACTCAAATCTTCCTACTGGTAAGAAAAAAACAAAAATAAATAGATCATTTACTTTAAAAAATCTTACAAAACCTCAAAAGTCCTAATCCTAAATACATTAAATCAACTTATCTAGATATTATCCATTTATAAACTCAAAATACAAACCAGTAATCAAAGTAGTGACTTGCAAGAAATGTGAAGATGCAATTCATGTGGATAGGCATGCACCTTTCTTCCCCCCTGTTACAATTAAATTACCGCAAGTGTATGGTGTAGCTGTAGCTAGCAACCGGCAAGTACGGGTCGTATCCATAGGGAACTTGCTTTCAACTACCAGAACTAATCAATCTACTCAATCTAGGCAAATCAAAATTTTAGGTTTGGATATAAACTAAGAGGATGATAGCAACTAAAGAATTGAATAAGAGAGCATAATATTAAAATGCCTAGGTTGGGATTAACAACACAATTATGCCGACAGATCAATCACCAGCCTCATCAAACAAAACCAAGCCCCATTATGAATGGACAGATTGCCAATCAAGCACATCTCCTCCCTCTCTCAAGGGTCGAAGATTAATCCTAGAGCTAAAGCCACCCATTTTCATGGGACTAAGTTAAAGGATTACAAGGTCTACAATCTTTAATCCCATTTAGAACTTCAATTATTTTCATATCAAAATCCTAATTGTCTACTAGGTCTCATTAGGTAAAGGTTTCATCTCTCAACGCTCATTTAAACCCGAATAAACATGGAATAATGCTCTTTCGAGCAATTCATGGAACATATGTTGCGTATAGTAGAAATCATGAATAGAAACATGGGAAAAGTAAGGGTTTTGGGGCTAAATCATGATTCAACTAAACATAATCGACATTAATCCCAACCTAAGTTGAGGAATTTAGCCTAGAATCATATTGAATACCATAATCACAAAACCCAATTCAACAAACATGGTTCACACAAAACCCTAGAATAATAATGAAGAGTAGACAGAGAATCAAGAAACAAACTTGAATTAATTGTACAGGGAAAGTAGAACAATATTCAGTGGTAGCCAATTCAATCCAAAAGTACTGAGAAAATCCCCTAACAAAACCCTAGAAATCACCTAAGAAAAGTGCTCTTAAAGGAAAACAAAAGATATCCCTAAAACAGCCCCCAAAAACAATTAAGTCACGAAAATGAGGGGATTCGTAGCCGGACACAAGCACACGGATGCCATGCAACTTTGCAGGAACTTTCTGCCTCAGGTGCACGGCCGTACAAAAGTGCACAACCAGTCGTGCAACTTTTTAGCTTCAATTTCTGACTTGCACAGCCATACTTACATACACGGCTAGCCATGCAAGTGTCTTCCCTTTGATTTCTTAAGCCTTGGACCCTTCTATTTGATCATGGAACCCTGTTCCTTCCTGTAGCATTACTCTTCATTCATTTTTGAGCCAATAAGCACTGAAATTTTTCCAATTAAGACCAACACACCTACAAAAAGGAGATTTGATCCGAATAAGACAATCATAAGCAAAGAGGAAGAAATTTTTACCAAATCTTCTACTAATCTTAGGGAATATATGAAAAAGGTTGGTGGAATTAAAGGGTCCAAATGGTGAAATTAGAGGTTTATCAACTACCCCTTGCTTGTCTCTTGCTTGTCCCCAAACAAGGCTACTCTAGAATTATCAGAAAGGAAGATGAATCTCTAAAGATGTACTCCTCAAGAAAGGGATGACAAATCAACAAATCAAGCTAAATCATGCATTAGAGGCAGCCAAGCTGAGGTGTGAAAAATATTCTTGATAAAATACATACACGACTATCCATAAATCACTCTGCCCAAATGCAACACATCAAACACCCCAATATTGAAGCACATAGTAGGACAAGACCTTCCTTAATAAATGGTGAATAAGCAAGACCGGTATGAGCTCACTTTGGGATAAAGTGGAACACTCTTCTCAATGTGTTTAGAATACGTAACAAGGATGCGCTCAATACTCCATCCAATTAGACAAACTACCATATGCTTGGTATAGTTCTTAATTCTCCACTACTTGATGCAAAATACAATATTTCAATTATGAGGACTTGCAAAGAGGATGTAATGGGGCTAAGGTTAAGGGCAAGAAGTGGAATAGTTTAAGAGAAGTGGAACTATTAGTCAAAAGACTAGGGAGCAAGAACACTTCCATAACCAATGCCAAGATAACAATTTCACACCATAATTGTGAATTGAGCAACAAACCCCCCAAAACCCTCAAGGGATGAATCAAACAAGCTTATTGCAATAGTCTCACGCTCACCACTTTATTCACAACTTCTCTATTTCTTTCTTTTCTTCTCTTTTTCTCTTTTCTTTTTATCCTTTTTTTTCTTTTTATTATTTTTCTTGTTTTCTTTGAGAAGAAAAAATAGGTACATGTGGATAGCATTGGAAACACAAAATCAATTTGCAACTCCTCCAACAAAAGCTACCAATATGGTACCCAAGGTGGATCAACTTCCCAAGCATACCCAATTAAAACATAGAAGTGTTGCTCCAGTAGACCTTGACATGGGTATAGAGAGTATGCATAGGCCAAGTGCGTAATGGATGGGATGCAATAACAAAAACAAGAAGAAGGCATAAGGGGCTAGCAAAAAGGAGTAGTACACATGAACTGGCAGCTTTTTGGCTTATGTGACCATATGAAACAAAGATTGCCTTAATCATCTCAACATATGCAAATGCTAAATGCGATTTCAAATAGAACAAGAGCAAGTTCTAGAGATGCATAATGGAGGAGTCACATATGAAAGAAAGTGTGAGACTATATGTAATGAATAATCATTAGGCTCAAAGATCTCACAGGTAAACCAACCATAGTTAAGCAACTTACTCCAAGATATGTCCCACTTATCAAAGTCAATCAAGTCAAACCACATGAGTCTCAAGGGCCATTTGCATGCAACATAGGGCAGAGGAACTACAGATGATAATGTCAAACACAGTGTCACAAACTCACACCAGGACAGACCACACTTCAACACACAAGCAACATGATCGATCGATCATCACCCCTTGTATTCTCGTCGTAAAAGGGGTTTTCACAAAATTTTATTCATTTTTTTCAGAAGAAATAAAACTAACTAAGAAGGCAATAAAACATATAAAGGATAATGAAGAGAAGGGTAAGAAGTAATGCTTGGAAAAGTTATGAATGCCCAACTCGATCACTTCTCCTTTTGTGATACGAAATCTAACCTATATGCTCTAAGCTACGTGCTCTAGTAAACGAAAAATTCAAAAACAACCTAATGAAACTATATGAAGTCCTATCTATATGGTGCGAATGCAAGTGATGTTAATCGACCCAACCCTAGGATCCACAATTTCACCCAAAGAGCTACAAGCTCAACCCCCCTTCCCCCAAGCTTGAGACTTTCATTAACCTCAATGAAAAGGACACATAAAAAGAACAAAGGAAGGGGAAAACTGGCGGTGCAAAGGCGGAAAATGGGAGGGATGACGGGGGAAGAAATGACATACCTTCTTTTTTTTTCTCTCTTTTTTTTTAAGCAAATGCCTTGGGTTGCCTCCCAAGAAGTGCTTGTTTTAGCTCCTGAGCTTGACCCTTACCTCAAGTAAAAAAATAATGGCAAGATAGAGGGAGGTGGAGTAGCCAAAACAATGGGCGGTGATGCAAACAACACCTCCCCAGGGCAGAAAGTAGTCCTTCCCAAATTAGCAGTGATAGGGGGAGGTAGATAAGGCAAGACTATCGATCTCATATGAGGTCCTTCATCCCCATCGGTCACCTCGACTCCATAGACAACTGCAGGAGGTCCAGAGAAAATAGGGGCTGCAGGATCTGGGTGGACACTAGGAATTGAAGATGGTGTGGGTGAAGGAAAATAGAAATCGACCCTTTCCTCACACAACTGGAATGACATGGTGTCTGCTTGCATATCAATCACAACTCCTACTATAGTACGAAATGGCCTCCCCAGGATGAGGGGAACCTGAAAGTTCTCATCCATATTGAGAACGACAAAGTCGCAGGGGATAACGAACTTACCCACCTGAACTGGAACATCCTCTAGAATGCCTACAAGTTTCCTGGTGGAGCAATCTGCTACCTGGATAGATACAATGGTGGGTGTCAGGTCCAATAATTTTAACTTCTTGCAAATAAAGAGAGGCATTAGGCTCACACTAACTCCCAAATCACAGAGGGCTCTCTAAATCTGTATATCCCATATGCAGTATGGGAGGGAGAAGTTACCAGGATCCAGTAGCTTTGATGGTGACCGTCTCTGTAAAATCACGCTATGAGCTTTTCCAATGGGAGCCACTAAAGCTTCCCCAAGCTCTCATTTCTTGGAAAGAAGCTCTCTTAAAAATGTTAAATAGGTGGGTTCTTCCTTGAGAGCCTCCAAGAAAAGAACACTGACATATATCCTCCTCAGAACATTCAGGAATCGCGTGAATCTAGGCTCCAGTTTAGATAGCTTGGACCATGCCATCGTTTGAGGGAAAGTTACAGGTGGATGATAGGGGTGAACTGGAGGCAAAAGACTAATCTTCCTATTAGAGTTCTAACTCTCTTTTTCCTTCCTCCCCCATGTTCCTGCAGAATCAGGAACTGAAACTATCTCCTAGAGAAACATCACAGGGGCTCTCCTCTAACCCCTCTTCCATCACAGAAATAACATTGATATGACCCATAGGGTTGGTCTCAGGCTGACTTGGTAGGTGCCCCTGAGGCCGAGAGAGATGACTGACCTTTTGGGCTATTTGGGTGATATGAGTATCCATTGCCTTCTAGTGGCAGGTCATAGCATCAAACTTGAAGGTGAGTTGATTGATTGACTCACCAAGAGCTTTATTAGTCTTGGTTTAGGTCGCTATGAAACACTCCATGAGACTCTCCAAGTTAGACTTGGGTTGAGGAGGTGGATGGGGTCAGTTGTAGGGAGCTCTACATTGGAAACCGGGCAGTTCAATAAAACTTTGGGGATGAGGGTTGGGGTTCTTGTAGAGAGGATTGGGGTGACTCTTACAACCTTGATTGTAGGTAGTGGAGTGGGAATTATTATGTGGTAGGGGGTTAAAGCTATGCAGGGCGTTAGTATGCTCAATGGTAGAGGGAACATTCTAGCACTCAACAGATATGTGACCCTGCACACTACAAGTCTCACAAAAAGCATAAACTCTTATTGGTGACCCCAAAGAACTGCCCGGAATGGGAGGAGTACCCAATCTTTCAAGCCATTGTGAGAAGGCATCCACCCTGTTGGCTAGAATTGTCACAACATCAACCTCATACCTACCACCGGTCCTCTTTGGGGTGGCTCTCTTACTTGACTAGTGGTAATTGTTGGAAGCTATCTCTTCCAACAGAGCCTTTGCCGCTTCCATGGACTTTCCCATGAGAGCGCCTCTTGCTGCAACATCTAGTGATATCTCTACTGCATGCTCTAGCCCATTGTAGAATTTTTGCACTAAGAGTCAGTCAGGAACACCATGATGGGGGCACTGCCGGTGAAGGTCCTTGAACCTCTCCCAAGCCTCGCATACGGGCTCCCCATCCTACTGAGTAAAGAAGGTGATGTCTATCCTCAGCTTTGCAGTCTTGCCAAGTGAGATGTACTTGCTAAGGAAGGCTTTGAAGAGAACTTCCCAAGTAGTGAATGAGTTGGGCTCCTTGTTTAGCAGCCAGTCACAGGCTCCATCCTTCAGTGACAAAGGAAAGAGCCGCAGTTGAATGGCGTCGGTGGACATCTCGTTGAGCTTGATAGTATCGCACTTCACAAGGAATTTACAAAGATGCATATTGGGGTTGTCTAAGGGGTGTCCACTGAACTAATCCCTCTCGATGAAAGTTACATGGGCGAGGCTGAGCTCGAAGTTGTTAGCCTTAATCGCAGGCCTAACAATGGATGAAGTAATGCCCGATGCTTGCGGTAGGGCATAGTCTCGCAGCACTCTGTTATCTCGCTCAGCCATCACGGCTTCCGCCTTCTTTTGTCTTCTCGCTTCTTCGCCTCACTGTCATGTTGCTTCGATCTCAGGATTGAATAGGATAAGATTTCGATTCCTTTGGCTCCTACTCTGCATATAAAACAAACACTACCCTAGCGTAAACAGTGTTTGATAAGAATAAAGAAGAGCTACAAACTGTAAAAAGAAAAATAAAAGTCTAGTCTAGAGTATTCTAATCGGTTCTAGTATTAAAAGGAACCGTTCTCCGGCAACGGCGCCAAAAACTTCTTACAGTTAAATTACCGCAAGTGTACTGTGTAGCTATAGCTAGCAACCGACAAGTACCGGTCATGTCCATAGAGAACTTACTTTCAACTACCATAACTAATCAATCTACTCAATCTAGGCAAATCAAAGTTGTAGGTTTGGATATAAACTAAAAGAATGATAGCAACTAAAGAATTGAATAAGAGAACAGAATATTAAAATGCCTAGGTTGGGATTAATAACACAATTATGCCAGCAAATCAATCACTAGCCCCATCAAACAAAACAAAGCATGCATTATGAACGGATAGATTGCCAATCAAGCCCATCTCCTCACTCTCTCAAAGGTCAAAGACTAATTCTAGAACTAAAGCCACCTATTTTCATGGGACTAAGTTAAAGGATTACAAGGTCTACAATCTCTAATCCTAATTAGAACTTCAATTATTTTCATATCAAAATCCTAATTGTTTACTAAGTCACGCAAGGTAAAGGCTTCGTGTCTCAACAATTCCCTAAACCTAAATAAAAATGGATGAATGCTCTTTCGAGCAATTCATTGAACACATAGTGCACATAGTAGAAATTAGGAATACAAACATAGGGAAAGTAAGGGTTTTGGGGCTAAATCATGATTCAATTAAAACATAATCGGCATTAATCCCAACCTAAGTTGGGGAATTTAGCCTAGAATCATATTGAATAACACAATTACAAAACCCAATTCAACAAACAGGGGTCACACAAAACTTTACAATAACAATGAAGAGCGGAGAGAGAATCAAGAAATAAACTTGAATTAATCGTATGAGGAAAGTAGAACAATCTTCAATGGTAGCCAATTCAATCCAAAAGTATTGAGAAAATCCTCTAATAAAACCCTAGAAATTGCCTAAGAAAAGTGCTCTCAAAGGGGGGGGGGGGGAAGATGTCCCCAAAACAGCCCTCGAAAAACAATTAAGTCGCGAAAAATTGGGGGACGCACGACCATGCAAAAACGTAGGGCCAGCCATGTAACTCTGCGGAAACTTTCAGCCTCAAGTCCATGACCATGTAAAAGTACACGGTCGTGGAAAAGTGCACGGTTAGCTTTAATTTCTGACTTGCACAGCCATGCTTACATGCACGACTGGCCATGCAAGTGTCTTCCCTTTGATTCCTTAACCCTTTGACCCTTCAATTCGATCCTCGAATCTCGTTCCTTCCCGTAGTATTACTCCTTGTTCATTTTTGAGCCAATAAGCTCTGAAATTCTTCCAATTAAGACCAACACACCTATAAAAAGGATATTCGGTCCAAATAAGATAGTCATGAGCAAAGATGAGCAAATTTTTGCCAAATCTTCCACTAATCTTAGGGAATATATGGAAAAGGTAGATGGAATAAGGGTCCAAATGGTGAAATTAGAGGTTTATCAATCTGTAACTTGGTTGAGCAATAAGTTGGACAGAACCATATTGATAAAATATAGTTCAATCTTCGGTCCACAAAAATTTTCCATCTGTCTTCAATTCCAGTCCCAATTAGTCCAGAAATTTTTTTTGTCTTGGGGTTTGTTAATTGCAATTTGATCCGTCAAAATTGCAAGTACATAGTGTAATTGTAGCTAGCAACCGACAAGTACAGGTCATACCTACAGAGAGTTGTATTTCAAACATAAAGGCTATCTTAAGCTTCAAGCTAGGCAAAATGAAGATTTTGATTATGAAAACTAAACTAAACTAGAAAGCATCTGCTTAGATAATGATTAAACCACCCAAGATAAGCCAACCAATCACGTCAAACCCTGACCTTCCCAAATCTATACTAGGATTCAAAGATGGTTTGTTACACCATTAAAGCTCACGAAGGCCTCTTTAAGGGATGAAATGCTAGTCTAATTGTTCTGACCACGTATTTTCACAAGTTTAGGCCAATTAGACAGCAAAAGGGACAACCTTGGACATAGCTAGGATTCAAACTATTTTCATGTCAAAATCTTAGCTATTTTCTCCATCCACACAAGCAAATTCACATCATTTTTCAGTATAAGTTAATCGCTGTACAAAAACATAGATGAAACTCTTTCAAGAATTTCATCGGACAATTAGCGGACACAATAGAAAACTCTACATTCAAGTATAAAGGGTAAACAAGATCAATTAGCCATCAAAGAGACTAATCACAACGAACAACATAGTTTAACTAAAAATTAATAGAAGAATGAAATTAAACAAAAACCAAACTAACCTAACAAGGAAGCTAATAAACATAAAGAGTGGAGAGAAGGAAGAGAAAAAACTAAGTCACTGAAACTTGAAATCAACAGTCTTTTACATGATTCAACCTAAAATAATTCTAATATAAAGTAATTTATTTTCCCCCCTAATTGGGTTTTGAGGCTGACCCTAAACTAGGAATAAGAAGATGAAACTAGAATGAAGGATGATCTTAAAAGGGGGTACAATAATAAGCTCATACACCGCCTTAGTGACACTGGCCATGCCAGATGACATAACTACAAGTGTAACTTATAGGAAAACAACCTAGAGGATTGCAGGAAACTAGCAAAGTCATGCTAAATGACACAATCGGTCGTGCATGCCAAATTAAATAGTTTTGTCATTGATGTTGGCAAAATTCCAAAAGAAATAACCTCAGTCAACTGTATACATTAACTTCGGTTATCTTTAAGGTGAACTCGGGTTAACCATGGCTTTGATTAGATTTGGGTTCCTCTCTATGCTTCTTTGATCTTTTCACCATTTTGAACTTAATTTCTGCCAACTCTAGCTTAAATTAATATTATTTCCTACATAATAAACAAAAAACCAGATAAAAATCCTAGAAATTACAGTTTGTTATGAGCAAAACCTATATAAATGAGGACATAAAATACAATATTTTGAGACTGCGCAATTATTCCCTTGCCCTCAAATCTATTCATACCACAACCTCAACTGGGATTTAGAGTTGTGCGGTAAGCCAAATCTCTCTCTCTCTCTCTCTCTCTCTCTCTCTCTCTCTGTACCTCTCTCTCTTTCTCTCTTGCTGGCTAGAATTAAGGGTTTGGGTTCTGAAGCGGTGAGGAATCAAGTTGTTTGGGTGAAGATAATAATAATGGGTGACCTAATTTTGCTACTCACACCCCATATTCAAGATTTTAGTAACAATGCTATTGCCACCTATTTTATGGACCTTTGTGATGACAAGTGTTTAGGGAGAATTATGGTTGTTGGCATCTTTCATATGTTTACTTACATGAGCATGTTTTTGTTTCTAACTAGGACAATGGCTTCGTCAAACACTATTCAGTTCAATCTTTGGTTTTTCTTCTTTTTTTTTATCACTATTCAGTTCTCTTATTGGATTTTCGATCTACTCTGATCCAATTTGACCTTGTTCAAATTTTAATTGATGAATAATTCTATGATCATGCACAAATTATTAGGTAGATTCGGATTATCACAAAGTAAATTTTTCATTGTTCAAATCCATCCATTATTTTTATGGTCCTTTTTTTCAAAAATAAACTTATGTATACCTATCTATACTAATGCATAATACTAATCTTTTCATAACTACCTTTTCCTAAATTCTCATTAATTTGAAGTTTTTAGCCGTCTGATTTACATAATAATAAATCACAGCCGTTGATTTTAACATGTCAACCACAAATAAATAAATTATTCTATATCAACTACCTACCCACGTACTACCCATGTACCCAGAACCTTCCACACACCTCTTTTCTTCTTTCTCTCCCCTTGCCCCTCTATCTGCCCTCACCGTCCTAGAAAGCCAGTCTACTCTCTCTCCCCCCGGCCTGTCTATCGATCCTTCATCCCCACCATCTTTTCATACAACCCATCTACATTTTCTGTGTCTGTGAGAGGAAGCATGCAGCGGCTAGAAGAGAAACCTTAGCTTAGCGTAGATTAGAGTACTCTGAGATTTTGGGTTTAAGATTTTGATTTTCATCTTCATCTTCCTCTGTTTATTTCGATTTTAGATCCGAATTATAGTGCAAATGTTATGTAATTGATTTTCAATTGGTACAATTTCAGATATTTGTGCTTGAAATCTATCACTTTTTGGGTTTGATTTTGAGTTCTCCCCCCCCTTTCTTCTTTGGCAGGACTTGTGGGTATCAGTTTAGTTTGGCATTTGATGAATAATTCACTCTGATGATCAAGTAATACAGGTCGTCATTACCTCCAGTTCTACGAACAACTGATATTGAGCCATATCTCATAGCAACAAGTTGTGTTAAACCAAATGGCTCAAATATTCTGCACCTATATATATCTCAGGTGTGAAAGAGGTTCGTCACAAGTTAAGCAAAGGCAAGCACGATCACAATGCAACTTATGCGTCTGATTCAGTAGATTAACAAATTATGCGTCTCCTATGTTGCCTTTACGCCTTATACAGAATGCCAACGAACGGCAGAAAGCTAAGCACTCTTACCCATAATAGCCCCCTTCTTAAATAAGGGGATGACGGGTCTCCATTTTTTGGGTTTGATTTTGAGTTTTCACCCCTGTTCTTATGCTATCTTCTTTGGTTTCGATTTTGCTACTGTGGTGAAGGATGTTAATATTGTACTTTTTTGGTCATCAATGGTTCGATTTCTTGGGTTTTCCAGTTGCTTATTCATTTTATCAAACCTCTCGTGCAGGCTCACCCAATTCGCTTGGATGTTGGACCTCCTTCTCTGCCATGAAGACCTTGGGCTTCACCGATGTCCAAATCATGGCCGGACAACCTTACGCATGGCCCTGTTGCTGAGAGGACCTTTGGGTTGGTATCATGGTGGGCCCTATAGCCAAGGTAAGGTTTCATTTTATCTGTTTAGATTCTTAAGAATTTTATTATGTGAAATCTGAAACTAACATGATGAGGGTTTTCATTCTTCTGTTATGGGGTTGAACCTAATATACAATTGACTTTAATTTTTTTCAAAAATAAGTCTTATAATATATCCACCCGACTCCTATGTCCTACAAACTTGCCGCTCACATCACCTCTTCTCACTCACAAAACAGAAACTGCTCCCAGCTCACTGTTTTCTCCTCATACGGCATTGTTTTTTGCTCTCACAACACTGTCAACCCTCTCTTCCATCTCCTACCCCATACATAACTCATTAATTGGGTTATTAAAGTCATATTTTCCAAGCGTCGTGATCTTCCTAGGTACACATAATTACATTGAGCAAACCTTACTCCTTTGTATTTATGTATTGTCAATCATGTACAAAGTTGTGGATTTTCCTAGGTAAATTTTTCAATTTTATTCATTGCACGATGTTCTGTACTTTTTTGTTGCAGGCTACATTGGAGCTAATCTTCTTCAACCTGTATTTCCACCTTGATCTCGTCCAACATTAGGTGTTGGTCTTCCAGAATTTGTGGTCTATTCGCAGTGGGCTAATTGTTGATGTAAAATCCTATTCAGATGGGGTTTTGTTTTATGCATTTTGCTTCTGATGTTGATTTTTTGATTTGATTAAATCTGTGAATTCTTGATTCTGGGTTTGATCTTTTAAGGGAAATGGTTATTTGGTGGGCTTCAATTTATTCCCTTTTGAAGGAATTGAAATGGGTCACCTTCCCCCCCCCCCCTATGCAGAATACGCCTTACTGTACATGTCAATCTTCAAATTGGACACAAAAGAGGTTTGCGTACTTGATTGCCTATTGTTATATACTTTGTTCTACTTTTTCAAATACATGTTTGCATTTTTATAACCGTCCTGTGCTTTTTAAAATTATAGGTATACCTTTAGAGTTCTCTTGTAAGATAATACAGGTTGTAGAGAGTTTACTGTTCTTCATGAGGATGCTTGAATTCTTTTGCATACAACGACTACCCAGTTGGATGTGTATGCAGTGTAGGAATTATAGTTTTCCTTACGTATCACATTTAACACAGTTTATTCTTTTATTATTGACTATCCTCTGTTAATATTTTATAAAGCCATATGGTCATCTATCACTTTATACGATTATAGATAATTACAACCATGGGTATTTATCATGGAGCCTCCATGTCACTATGAAGTATAAGTTCCTATCATTTTTATTGCACCGGTTCATCGGGAGGAAGATGTTTATTGCTTACGAAAAACCAATATTAGGTATACCAGGTAGATCACGTGTAAACATAAACTTCAACCCCATCATTGCTATTCAAAATTTCTAAAACTTTAGTTTCTCTGTAGGTATAAAAAGAGGAGGTGGATTCTTCGTCATTGGTGTGATAGATCAGCTGCTCATCATGTTATTTAGTGTGTTTTTTTGTCATAATCACTGTCTACTATTTCTATCATACTATTATAGACTTTTTCTAAGTCATGTGGTTTTTAGTGGTTCATCCCAATGGTTATATATGAAGTTGCTATCCACATATATTTTTCATTGATTATTCTATCATCTTTCCTAAATTATAATATTAATTATGTCTACAATGACTATTGGTTCATTACTTGCATAGTATATGTGATGAAATATCTATTTTAACATACACCGTGCATAATATGCGTCCAGACTAGTAAATAAAATATATAATAGAAATCTTTTGAAAGCTGACATTTCCTGCACAGACCTTAATTAGCGGAGCTACTGATAATTTGAGCCATTGAAATATTTTCTTATTTAATGTAAGCTGTTAATAATAGAGCTATTCTCATAGAAAAAATGACAAAAGAAAAAAACGTACACATTTTCGACTACCTCATGTCAATCACTCTTCGTCACTCTCTCTCTCTCTCTCTCTCTCTCTCTCTACACCTCACGTCTCCCACAATTGTACTCCCTCACGTCAGTTAAGTAATTAATCCCCCTCCTCAAACCGAGTCATCCTAATCCCTTAACCAGTAATTGTAAATGCTCTATGAAATCCTCTCTAAAATCCTCTACTAATGGTGGCTCAATATGTAGTGCAAAAATTAGCTTCTTATTTGGGAAGGATGACATGAAGTACTTCAATAATGAAATGTATGGGGCTACTTGATGCTTATGCCAAGGTATTCCCTATCCATCATCATCACCATCACCATCACCATTATCTTTCTCTCTCTCACACACACACAAATTCTCAAATTGACATACAATGGTTAAAAAAAAATACAAGGTGCTCAAAGACTGATTTTTCCCACGAAACTACAAATTTGTCTTTGTTTTTTGGATAACTAACACAGATTTATCTTATAAAACATCTTCATGGTTTTCTCATCCTTTTTTCCCTTTTGGTAATGTGCTGAAATTTCACTCACAATCTAGCACCAAGGTTACGGGATTAGCATCTTCTTGCATCTTCTATAATGGTTTTTCTAAGTTGGTGGGGGAAATTGATCTATTCCTAAATTGTTCTCTTTTATTTTCGTAAGTTGAATTACCCTTATTTGTTTCTTAATTTTATCTTTTATTGAGGGCTTAAGTTAATCTCAATTTTACGGATTCTGTTGCTTGGTTGGGATTTAATGGCCACTACCGCCTTTAGGTAGTGTCGCATGATTTGGACGGATAGATAACAAATTTGATAGCATGAGTTACTGGCCACAACTCTAAAAGTATCTTTCTTTGTGGAAGTACTATCATTTTTTTCTCTATCTTCCGTTTGGTTTTTAAAATATTATTTCTTAGTTATTTTTTGTGTGGTGACATTTCTAAGTGCATATTGATGTTTCTTGAAAGCTATGAGAGATATATGAAGTACTCATATGTAGATTGATCTCCAAGAGCATCATAGGATACAGTGTGTCTATTACCTTTTCTCTCAATTCAGTAAAACTTAATTTGTAATTTTAGGTCTCTCTCCAAGCACCTTCCTTCCTTTCTTTCTTTCTATACCCCTTAAAATTGCTCTTTTTTATCCCATCTAATTTTGTTTTAACTGATGTGATTTTTTCTTTTTTTTGTAGGTGTTCAATTTGAGAGTACACAAGCTTGATTTTCTGAGATTATGCTTTCATCAATGTACTTTATTATTAATTCATTTATCTCTATGATAGCCCGTTTCTTAAGTCTCTTTTTCCTCTTCTGTTCTTATATAGTTTATGGGTTTACAATTTCTTTTGCACCTCTTTTTATTGATCCAATTGGTTTTCAAATTTGATTCTTTGAATTTGGATACGAAAAACGTTAATTTTTCAATGGGATCAAATAGATTAATTGTTTGATTTGGTTTCGCTGATTAGTTAATAGCATGTGGGATTCTTTCATTTTGGTGATAGATGTATATTCCCCTAGGAAAAGGGGTTACAATTGTATGGATTTGATAAATGGGTTAAATTATTTTTTGTTGTGGAGAAACCTAATCTACATGTTATCATTAATTGGTTAAACACCAATTAATTTTGAGTCAATTCTTATTTTTTAAAAAAACATTGAAATAATATAATTTTATGGTATATTAAGCTTTTGTATTGTGAATTTTCCTAGATCTCTAACCTTCTACTATAATATAGTTTTATGGTACATAGGAGTTCAGTTTATCTTTGAAATAGGAGTTGAGTCTATCTTCACTCACCTTCTTATTAGAGTGTCAAGTTTTCAAAAGGATTTCGCTGAAGTCTGAGTGTGATTTCACTCTAATAGGCCAGGATGAGGGAATTGGGAGGTGTCCAATGCTTAGGACAGAGGCTTGGAGACGTTCTCTATGTGATTGAAATGGCAAGGAGGAAATAAGCAAGGCTAGTAGGTTGCCTAGAGTAACGAGAGCAAGGTCTCTTCAAATCGGTACGAACCATTTGGACCCAAGAAAAATATATCCGTAGCCCCCCCTTCTAACCACCACCACAAACGAGGTTACAGTGACCGGCCCGAACATTGTTTACCAAAAGTGATAATTAGTAGTAGGTTTTTCTATCTTAACCCAACGGATCCCGTCTTCAAGATTGGAGTCATAGTAACAGAGATCTTTAGGATTGTAGTGGATTTGGTCTCTATTACCTTATGTTGGGTGATTGGAAGAATTTTACCCACAAATTGTTGGTTGTATGAGCTATGGTTCAACTTTCTTGGAAGCTACTTAAGAAGATGTCCTACACGCTGTTTTGCTGGTGGGTGACGATGGTTTTTGGCCATATATATTTCATGATGTTGGTCATGCTTCCGTTCTACTTCTCCTATTTCTTGAAAGTATAGGCATGATTGCTAAATATAGGACCAATAAATGTTCATCTATACAATTATCTTTGATAGGGATTTTAGCTTTATGCCTCTTATTTCTCGGAAGTCAACTATATCGGTGATTTATGCTCATTCTCACTGCTATACGGAAAAAAAATGTACAATATGCAACATTTATAGGAAAAGAAAAATCAAGTAGTTTGAATACTAGAAGATGTTTTTGACTAATATATAATGAAAGGCTAAGAAATAGAAATGGCAAGCATTATGTTTCAAATGAAAGCGCAATTCCAAATAGTTGTCTAATATAGTATTTGAAAGAAAAAAGTTGATGTTACCTTCAATGAATAAATTTACTTCTCATAATATTATAGAAACTTTTGTCAAATGCTTTTCTAATATTGTGTATTGCCTTTGTTAATTTATCTGTTTACAAAGCTTATAGTTTTATTCTTTCTACCATTCCATTAACTAAGTTCTACTCTATTTGCAACTTATATTCTTTTTGCATAAAGTAATAGTTAATAATATTCAACATAATTGTTGTTAGGTATATTTTTCCTGGAAATGTTTTTGACATTTTTTAAAATTTTAAGTTCAACATAAAATACATTTTCTATAAAAGTGTTTCAAAAGCCTTTCTTGGAAGGGGAACATAAAATAGGGAACAATGATAAAAAAAAATTCTTTAATAATAATCACTTTGAAATTGTAGATCCATTGCATACAACATATACTACTTAATTGAATCATATAGTTTGGGCTTTTTTTTATGGGTCAATATTAGTATTTTCCAAATTGTGTCGTATTAAGTGTGCCACAAATCTGGATCTATTATCATATAAATGATGTGGATTGGTTATGTTAGTGATGGAGATCATGTGACTATTGAAAAGATTGATTCATGTAAACGTGGAAGTTGGAACTCCGTATGGACCGCTGCTAGGGGACCTATTTTTTATTATAATTTTCAAATTGAGGCTCTCCGCCATCAGCTGCCTGATTAACCTCTTCAATCTTGACGACTCCCCAATCCCTCTTCCTCTTTCGGCGTGGGTAGGGTAGCAACTGCCAGAGATTTTCTCAGGTCAGCTCTCTCTCTCTCTCTCTCTCTCTCACTCCCCCCCTCTCTCTTTCTCTCTCTCTCTCTGTATGGCTCTGTCACTTAGTCTGATGATGAATTCAATTTCATTTTCTTCTTCTCATCGAGTTATGATCTATCCAGTTGACATTTGCGCTGAATTTTGAGTTGTATTTCATTGGTCGTCCGGATCTTCTGAACTGATTCGACAATGTCTGTTGATTGGATTATCAACTTTGATTTTCCTCCATAGGAACTGCTGTAATGCTTCGGTTTGCTCTAATTTTAAAATTTCTGGGTGTACGGGGGTTAAAAGCACGACCCCCCCCCCCATGTATGCTGCATGTTGAATTTAGCCAAAAACTCACCAAATTACAGCCAGAAATTATTAGAATTAGATTGGCGATTTAGTTTGTTATTACAAAATGTTTGATTTCAATTTTGTGCTGCCAATCTTCATGTTGTACAGCTTAATCAGATTCGAGTGAAGTGTTCCAATATTTTGGGTATAGACTTGACTGGAGTCTCTAGTTTTCTTGGTAATTTTGCAACTTGATTCAAAACCGTGGCAAGTGAATTTTTTAATACCACTGAACCATTGGGCAGCTCAAAAGGCTTGCTAATGTATGATTTCCCTTACTGGTGAAAACACATTTTGGATCTCATCTCTGGTCTGGTCATGGAAACTTTCAAAATGGATGTGTGCGGTAAACAATGTGCTAGCTTATAACCCAATCATGAGCCTGGGTTTTATTTCAATGAGCCAATCAATTTAGAGATTTGGTTCATTAAACTGTCATGCAACAGAATCAAGATGAAAACCGGAGTTAGAGGGATGGGTTCTAATTGTCACATGGTGGTTCAACTAAGTTTAACAAACCAAGGGGGGTATGGGTTTATAAGAACCCTTGGAAAGAGACATTATTCTTTTGGTTCAACGCAACTAGGAACCTTTCAGAATATCGTTGAACAAGGCATGGGTATCAATGTGAATGAAGTTAAGATTTGACAAGTGGTACAAGCTATCTTATTAATATGAATTGATGTAGGAGGAGAGGTGAAGGTGGGAAAGGTGGGATTTGGGATTTGGGAAGCGTGAATGCGTGATTGAAGTTGTCGACATGGAATAGATTAAGTTATATGTAGTATAGGTATCAATGTATAATGAGGGGTAATTTTACGTGCATCAAACACCCCCCTCCCCAACCAAAAAAAATAGGGAGACTTCAGGTTTTGGTTTGGTTTGTACAAACAAGTAACCAAAATCCAGTAAAAAAAAAAATTAAAAATATTTACGGAAAACACATAAAAGTTTATCTTCACCTTCAAATTTTATTTAATGTTAATTTTTTTATTGTTTCTGTGTATCTTATGCCAACCAGAAGACCTTCCATTGTATCAAAGAACGACCCTCCCCTTGTCCCCCTCCCAAAAAAAGGACAAAACAAAAAACAAAAATCTGGAAGGTGAGATAACCACATGAAATTCTGTAAGTCTAGTCTATGCTGCACTCCTCTCATTTGATTTTTAAGGTTTGATGTTTCCACCTACTCCTGCCAACCCTCTTTCTCCTCCCCCCCCCCCCCCCAGTAGCAGTATTAGCGGATGTGTCATGGCCCATGCTCGCAAATTAACTTTAGTGGATCATCCCTTTTTGGTTTTCATCCCATTTGAATTTGGGTTTAGTGAGAAAATTTCTTGCCTTTCCTATTAAGACATCTGGCTGCCTGATCTTGACTTATTGTAATTCTAGATATCATCAAAGGGTTGAAATTTCCTACTTTCTGCATCTGATGGTGGAAGTTGTCAAATGATGTGATCTCCACCTCCTTTTTTTTTTTTAATTGTGAATCTTTAGCTTTCTAGTTCATCATTCTACTTGATCATGCTATTTTCTTGGGTCAACTATTTTTGATGGTAAATTAGCCGTTATGTATGATGGTAATGTCTGCTATGAGGGAGTTTCGTCCTTCCCCCTTTTTTTCATTTGGCGATCTGATTAGTCTGATAACCTTTTTGGAACTCAAACTGTAGATATTGATGTTTTTAGATTTGATTGTTTAGATGGAATATTTAAGATAAAATCTCTGGCAAAAGATATCGTCTTGGTAAGGATCATAAATCAAGATGTGATGAGAATTAAAGGCTGCAAATTTGCTCATCTAGCAAATGTTTATTAATGTATTATATATGAACTTTTCGACAGCATTAGAGTCCTTTTTGCTTTTTCTTCTCTTGGATGAGTGGTTGGGGGATTAAACAAATGAGGAGCAGTAATCAACCGTTTCTAATTTTAGGCATGTTGTGGAGTAATTTATGATTTATTTGTGCTATGTCTTTTGATTCTTATCTCTGGTTATTACCTGGTTACCCAATGCTTAACAACAATAACAACAACATCTCCCAGTGTGGGTCCCGCTTTCACGGGGTCTGGGGATTTCCAACTGTAGGCAACCTTACCTCTACCGGTATTCCTACCCATAGAGAGGTTGATTCCAAGAGACCCACGGAAAAGGTTTTGTGAAAAAGTTTTTGAACTCTGAGATATCTGTGGCTCACTCCTCATGCTATTGTGTTTGGCTTTCCCTGTTTTGTTTGGCCCTTTTTCAGCAGCCATTGGCATTTTGCAGGTTTGGCAGGTCTTTGAACTCTGATATCTGTGGCTCAGTCCTCATACTATTGTGTTTGTTGGTCACATTTGCTCTGGAAAGGAGATCCAATATATTGAAGGGGATATAGAAAGAAAAGGTAGAAAGAGAGAAGGATGGAGACTCATCCATATTCTCCAAAAGATCTAAATCTGCCTGGTTTTGTGCCCAATTCCATGTCTCAAATGACCATTCTTGGTATTTTTGGTGCCGGCTCCATCATTGTCTTGTCCCTTGCACTGATTCTTCCTGGTAATTGTCCACTCATCTTGTTAGCTTTTTCATCAATTGCAATTCTTGGTCAAGGTTTCATCTAGTGTTTTCAAATATATTAGAATGCTAGGATATGTGTCTGGCAAAAGATGCATCTGGGGTCCCTAGGCCTAGGCCTTACTCCTAATAAGTAAAGTGTGTATTTCCAAGAGTAATACAACCTCAAAAGTCACAACAAATTGTGTGACCATGGCTAACAGGTTAACACAGTGACTCTGTGGATTCTAGAATAGTCACATAGGAAGCCCCTACTCAGCATTACCGATGTGCAGTGTCTTGAGGTCCTGGGTTATTCTCAGTTCATAGTTTTCTGCACCCCTAAAATGGGAAAGCTTGGGTATTGCTTTGGGACCTTCTTCTTGTAAGGTTGCATTTTTTCATCTTTTCAAAAGGTTTAGGTTATGTATCATCATTCATCAATCATCCTCATTAGTTGTCATTTGTCAAAGCAATGACTGATACAGGTATATTTGTTTGCTGTGCCTACAGACCTGTAACATATGCCAGAATTTGGATGCTGAGTGGCTAGTGGCTACCTTTAAAACCACAGGGGCAGGGGATCTGAATAAGTTAGGGTTCAACTTGTATTACTAGTGCGATCAGTCATGACAGGGAGGATCTAAACTGGACTACCCGGAGCCATATGCTATTGACACTAGCTAAGACTAGTTTACTTGTGCACTACATTGCCACCTCTTACCATAATGTCTAGCGTAAGTAGACATCAGGACAAGCACATTCCAAAATTAGCAGTGTTAGAGCTCTCTAATAGTGATGGAAAACTTTTGTCTCTATTTACTCTGGATGAACACATTACATGGTGCAAAGCCACCAAACTATTGATAGGTCAAACTGGTTATCAGGTATCTCATTCGAATGAATCATTGACAAATTAGGGGCGATTGTAAATATCTCCTGCTACTGCTGTTCACATCAATAGTTATATGAGGGATCACAAACTAAAGATTATGCATTATAATCGGTGTTCATAATATTGAGAATGGCCATAACAGGCTTACAATTCATGAGTCGGATCATTCATGACTTGGATCATCATAGCAAATTAGCAATGCCAAAACCCTGATGTTATCCACCCTTAATCCAAACTCCAAAGGACATATTTTGTGTTTCCATTTCATCTTGTCATGAGCCACAAGGAACTATTTCATGCAGGGTGGTTCTCCAAGCCGACAAAAACGGAAAGGTTGCTTATATGTTGGTGGACTTTCACTGGCCTAATCCATATGATCGTTGAGGGATACTTTGTTTTCACCCCTGCATTCTACAAGGACAAGAAGGGGTGTTACTTGGCTGAAATCTGTGAGACTCTTATTTTTTAACTTTTATAATAAGGTTGAAGTATGTTTTCAGTGTAAAAACTCTCCTTACTCTGCAATTAGTCTGATATTTGGGTCTCTATAGGGAAAGAATACAGCAAGGGTGATTCCAGATATGCTGGTAGGGATTCTGCAATAATCGCTGTTGAAGGAATAACAGCTGTTCTTGAGGGGCCAGCCTCCATTTTAGCTGCGTAAGACATGCTTTCTGCTTTGTTATATAAATGTGATGATAAATATGTTACTGTGATATACTGAAACTCTTGATTTGTGGTGCCTACATTTGCAGTTATGCCGTAGCTACTTGTAAGCCATACAGTGATGTTCTTCAGCTGACCATATCTCTAGGGCAGCTCTACGGGTGTCTTGTCTATTACATAACTGCAATTTTGGAAGGCGACAACTTTGCTGCCGGTCCATATTTCTATTATGCATACTATGTTGGAGCAAATGCCTCTTGGATAGTAATCCCTGCTTTGATATCCAGCAGAAGTTGGAAAAGGATATGCCAATCATTCAAAGCTCTGGACAAAAGTAAGAGCAAAACCCAATGAAATTGGGTTATGCCGCCAAAAAAATGCAGTCTAGTGTTACCTGATCCACCTGTTCATGTTCAAATTCCACATGGTGTAATTACGTGGTTCTGTGCTAATCCCCTTCTTTTCTCTTGACCCACGAACCCTCCCCATCTGGTGTATGCGCTCTTGGTGGTGGGGGCCCTGGTTGGTTCATTTGACTCAACCACCGGGGGGGGGGGGGCCTCCTGCTAAATGTTCTGTTTTAGACCTGATTGTTTTTGTGACTCCATGAAATTTCTTCACTCTTTTGATTCATTTTTGTGGCAACTGTCATGTGGAAAGAAATTATTTAGATTGGAGAGCTCGTTTTGTGGCCAGGGGCGGATCCATGTTGTACTTGGGGGTGTCCATGGACACCCCTAAGTTCCAAAAAAAAAAAAATTTCTATTTTAAAATATGTTAATTTAGTAACAATATTGGTTTATGGACACCCCTAAAAAAAATAAAATAGTGTATATTAGTAACGATATTAATTTATGGACACCCCTATCCTAAATGTCTGGATCCGCCACTGTTTGTGGCAACTGTGTGACTATGGATTTCATGTTCATTTTCAATTGATAAAGTCATTAAAGTGCTTATCGATTAAGTGCGTATCTTCATTTTTGTGCAGTTCATTATACTACTATTTAGCCTAGTTTGATTTGATCATTTTTGCTGATTGCAACTTCCCACAGGTGGTATGCTCTGCAAATTATGTCCTAGTGGTAATTGGGTAACTTGTCTTATCACTTTATAAACTAAATTAAGCTTCATTTGGATGTCCTGCTTTGACATCTCTACGGCTTTTGGCAACAGCAGAACTACTGGCTATTTCATATGCTTCTGAATTATAAGATGCTTTTTCCAACAACAGATGCTAAATATCTTGAATTCACTTTTGAGAAGAGAGCTAGCCAAGAGAAACCTGAGTTTGGTGCATTAGGGCATGTTCTTTTCGTGGGTTAATTGTAAAATACCAATCTCAATTCACTTCAACTTACTTCAATCCACTTCAACCTAATTTAACCCACTTCAACTATTTTAACCAAGTTCAATTTATCATATGAAAAAAAATTCAATCTACTTTAACCTACTTTATCCCACTTCAACCTACTTCAATCTACCTCAACTTACTTCAACCTACTTCACTCTTTTACTCACCCCAATTTACTCACGAAAAGAATAGACTCTTAAACGTTTTACCCCTATATTTTTTTGTGCCCTTGTTCTTAATTATACTTCTTAACCCTATACTTCTAGAATTAGTTTTTATACCCTCACATAATGATGTAGTCATATTTTTGTTCTAAAATGACCATTGTATATTTTTCATTTTTTTGTACTTTTTTTATCAAAAAAATGGTTTGCATTTGACAATCCCTTCCAACCCCTCGCCGCCCCGGCCCCCCCCCCCCAAACAAAAAAAACCCAATGGTTCGGGCCAAGTCCACCATTGTGGTTGACAATAAGAAACACTTTGAGCACCATGAACTAAGCACCAAACATGAGCAGGAGCTAGGAAGACAATGACAAATTGGTTGCGACTTGTTGGCACTAAGAAAACCCTGCTTTGATGCCGCTTGGGCCAGCAATCAATTCTCTACATGCTGTACGTCATTACTCTCTGCATAGATACTTGCATGCCTCAATTTTGGAGTTTGAAACTTTTTTAAATCGGAAAAGGATGTGACACCTCAATTTTTATTTTCAATTTACTACAATTAAATATTCTAATTTCTCAATTTACGTTTCTAAAATCATGAAATTGTCAATAATTATTTTTCTTCCCAGATACTTGTTAACATAAAGATTCCGAGGAAATTTCACATGTAGTTATTCCTAATTACTCTTCGAGGGCAATTTAAAATTTCTTTTTCCAAATTATCAACTTGCAAAATAGATTTTTACAATTTTAAAGAAAAAAGGAAAATTTGTTGCACTAAACGTCTAGCAATATTATCACTTCACTCAATGACAAGGAGCTTTTTCGTCTTTGATTGCTAACTAGTTTGGACCCATGCTTTGTATGGTGTATGTTCAAATAGACATTTTCTATATATATTATGGAAATGATAAATGGATAGTCATTATAGACATAACTAATATTATAATTTAGAAAAGATGATAGATGTTATTTGTAACAAGTAGTTTTGTTGGTTGGGTAATTGGTCACATTTTATTCATGAAATAGGTCAAATTCGTATTTAGTCTGGATACAGAAAAATTATTTCGTTAGATCGAATATGTACATTCTATCTAACAAGCAACTTTTCTATGTGTTTTGATTTTATCAGGATTTTATTTTTTAGAAAATCTATGAATCAATTCAGTAGTATTCTCATTTTGTTTATATGTCTCTACACTTTCGGTTGAACGCCGTCACCTTTTTTGACTCATTAAATAATGCAGCAAGGAATACCAGAAGAAAAACATGTTGAACGAGAAAAGACTTCCGAAGAGAGATTCAATGCTAAAGATCCTTCTCCCTTCCTTTTTCAACTTTTTAAATAAGCATACTATAAAAATATCCCAACTTAATTCTTTTTCTAGGAAAAGACTTCCAAAGGGGGATTCAGTAAAAAATCTAAGTAAACAGCAACTTCGTGCATAACCATTGGGATTAACAATTAAAACCCATATGATTAACAATGACAGAATTGAGGTGTATTATATACCCATTATCTACCTGGTGTATGTAACATAAGTATTTTGTAAGTAATAATTCTCTTTCTCCCAATTGATTGGCGCAATAAGAGTAATAGGAACTTCTACTTCATGGTGGCATGGAGGCTCCATGATTAATACACATGGTTTACCTATGTAATAATCTATATTCGCATAAAGCGATAGATGGCCTTATAGCTACGGATAATATTAACATGGGCTAGTCAATAATAAAGCAATAAATTGTATAAACATGATAAGCAATAAAAATTATAATACCTGCTTGCATACACATCCAACTGGGTAGTCCTCGTTTATAAAAGAACTCGAACATCCTCATGAAAAACAGTGAACTTTCTATAACCTGTATTATCTTGTAAGAGAACTCTTAAAATGTACCAATAATTTTGAATAAAAGAGGATAGTTAGACTACTGCAAACATGCAGTTGGAAAAGTATAACAAAGTACTCAACAGTAGACAATCAAGTATGCAAACCTTTTGTGGGTTAAATTTAGAGGTCGGCATGTGCAGTACGGTACATTCAGAGCGAATATGTAAGTGTAAACACTTTATTTGCAATTAGTGCAAGTGTCATAAAGCAGTGGGTGGATTTCAACAACATATGCAAAAAGGAAAAAATATCTCACCTGGATATAATAAACTTAGAAGATTATGTGTTGTTGAATGAAAATGTGTAAGCATGAAGTTACATTTGTAAAATAAATTTCTAGCTTACATTTGGCGTAACTGCATATTTTTCCAATCTAATCCTTTGAGCAGCAAACAACTTCTCTAGATTGTAAATACATAATGTTCTCTTACGCATGAAATCAAAATGTTCCATCACACCTTTAGTGTCGGAGTACCTAATACATGTAGGGAAAGTAACATGTGCGAGTTCAAGTGTATATAACTTGCATGGAAAATGAAAATTGAAACTAATGTTACATGATATATATACAATCCTTCAAAGTTTTTTGTTGCTTGAATATCTGGTGTTAATAAGCAATTTACTAACTAGTAAAGTAGAAACCAATATTCCTAAAAGTATATTGTAGGGGAGAAAACATATTACTGAAATATGCCATTATAATGATGAAAATTAAACAATTTTATGAATGAAAGTATATCAATTGGATGTAAGGGTACCTTGATAATCTCTAATGTGCACTCTGGAAGTAGGAAGAAGCAGGAAATATATTTTCAGTAGTCAAATATTGCTGAAGATGGGTGCCCCCAACTTTCGCAAAATCTCCCCATAAAGTCAGTCTCAACAGGTGCATCCTACACATATGAATTATATGTGTTAATCTTTATATAATCAAAATGCGTTAATAAGTTAGAAAAAATCTTAACTAATGAAGATACATACAGCATATTACAAAGTAATAATTCCCGCCCTACAGTTCCCCTATTTCTTGTCCTTTGTAAAGGATATATATAGCAACTATCATGCTGATGACATCTATACAACAAAAGGAAATGAAAATATTATAGACACTTGAGAAGAAATATATGTAGAAATGTAGTTAGCAAACTTTATTGTGTAAGATATATGTACTTATAACATTATCACGTGTTCGTAGACGTTGCACGATATTGATTAACGACACAAAAGGTCGTAGGTGCTGGTGGGAAATATCAGGATAATCATCGATGATGCCAAGAAGTCTCGTTCTAGGCCTAAAAACCCATTTAAAATTATTGGTGACCACATTCCTTTCGCCATCTGTGGCAACATCAACTGAGAGCCCAGAGATATGGTAAACTTTGCCAGCATTGAGTGCTCCATCGAGTAATATCAACATTGCCTTCTATGTTACCGAATATCTCTCAACACTATAAAACAATCAAGTGCACTGATGAGCAATATACATGTAAATGTTGGGGAATTTTTTTTGCACAGTAATCCAATACCGATTGTCCATGAATATAACTTTCCACAATGTGGGTTGCTCTTATACAAGAATACTCATTGATCACATGAGTCGAACAATTACTGTCACAGATCTATTGGAAGGGTTGATGGCGCATATAGACATTGAAGTATGTATTGAACCTGACACGTCTGTAATCATAAATAAATAAAAGAAAATGGAATAGTATGATCATAATGCAGTGAACACATCGTAATTGTGAAGGAAAGAATATTAACATAAATAACACCATTATTATATGATTGAAAAGGACTAACGAAGCATCCGGAATGTAACAGGTAAAATAAATAAACTATACGATACAATAATCTACAAATGGTTCAGTACATCCCTATACACCACATTTTTTTTGTAATATCTACCGAAAACCTCTCTTATTATGAAGTAGTACTTTTAATCCACAAGGAGTGAAACGGGTGACAATGCAACATAAAGTTGGGCATGACTAAACATGGGCCTTGGAAGGTATACACCAACTCTATTCAATTTTTGCCCCTGACTTTGGTTGACTGTCATTGCAAATGCTAGTTTTAGATGGAATTGTCTTCTTCTAAGTTGTAGATCTAGAAGATTGGATGGGATTAATCCGATTCTAGGTATTAGGACAGTTTCTCCAACTTTTGATCCCAATATTACTATAGCCACAACCACTCTATCCCCCATTTTACTGACAATCAATCGAGTACTAATGCACAACCCTATTGACTGATCTAGACAATGATTTGACAACTGAAATCCTTAATGAATGCAATAATTCAAGAAGTTTCGTGTCACTGAAAGGACCACGGTCATTAGAGTTGGAAAGGGTATTACAACTCATATAGCTTGTGATATCTCCAAGGAGCATATACAACATGATTGTACTTATTTCATCAACATCATCATTTGTTGGTGCAAGAATCCCTCGTTCACGAAAATATGACCAATCTTTATATTTAGTGTCAAAACCAGGATAAATTGATGCGATCAAATTGTGTAGACCCTCCTCGTTATTCCGTATGAGAAAATCCTCGTGTATCTTAATTAATCCAATTTGGCTCTCCCTCATCTTCAATAGAAATTCCAGGCACTTGACCTACCCCAACTTGTAATATCCATCGAGCAAATTCCTCTACTTTTCGAATAGTCTTGTTGGATTCTTCTATTCGTTGCAGCCTCATGTTTATGCGCAAGTCCATAATACTACATTCATTTCAGAATGTTGCTCGATGAAGCATAGCAGCAACGATAGATTCACAACTCCCATGTGTAACCACGGGAAGCATCTATCTAAAATTCTCCCGAGAAGGACCAGTTTCCCTCCAAAAGCATTCTGATTATCACGTATATCCTTGAGGTGATGTTTGCTTCAAATGCTAAACGATTCATCATTGGAGCTTCATCCCAGACAATCAATATTGGTTTATGGATAAGCTCCGCACGTTCAAGTCTCTTATCAAAGTAACAAACTGAAGTTTCACCAGGTTGTAAGGATATCTTGAACATTGAATGTGTTGTTTTACCCTCTAGGTAGCAATAAAGAAGAAATTCCTGGCGATGCTACGGCAAGGACAATATGATTTTTTTCATCGGAACTTAGAGATTAAGGTATTCCGTAAATAAGTCTTTCCTATGCCACCACTATCATATATGAAAAAAAAACCCCTCCACCTCTATTATGAGTATCCAGTACTAATCTAAACACATGATACTGATCTAAGTTCAACACTCTTACTAAGCTTTCAAATCGTGATGTTTCCAGATTTGTACCATGATCAAGTTTATCTATAATAAGTCGATTTGTTGCATGAATTGCAGCCTCGATTGAGGGGAATGACATTGGAGGGAAATTTTGTAGCAATCTTCCATTTCTGATTCAATATATATTCTATCGCAAGTAGTCCAAGATTCTTCAACTTGATAGATGATAAATTCATATATGGGTTTCCTATTTGTCGTCTCGTATGGCATACAGAAGGTCGCCTGTTAGATGGATCCAATTTACATCCCACAACTTAATTGGGTCAACAATCTCAGAAAACATCAACATGGAGCAAAACATATTTTTTAGTTGAACACTTGAAGCCTAGGTTGATACTTCATTCAAGGCAGCATGCCATTCACCATCATAATCGAGCAACCCTAATGCCATGCATGTTGACTTAAATGTAGGGTGTAAGACACCATCTATTTTACGAATATCTTCAAAGTAAGTTGCTCCATGGACCTTTGTAAGAAGCAATCTCAAATGACATTGTTCTCTACAATTTGGATGTACGAAGGAAAGTCCAACCAATTGAAGAACTTTTTTGACGAACCGTCCATCTTTTAAAAGAATGATTCCATGCCCAATGTGTAGGGAAGTTTAGATATGTGGCATGTCGAGCTTCTGGGTACTTCTCATTTGCTTCAAACCATATTGTCAACATTGTTTTATGTGCTTGTAGTTCATTTGCAATACTAAAGAGGTCCTCTCTGTCGTTAAACACAACTAATTGTTCTCCAGGTACGTGGTATTGAAGTTTTTGTGCAGAAGGATATTGATGTCATAAGCTAAACTCAAAAAATCCACCAACATGACTCAACTGCAGATATGTACTGACAATCGAAATATTCTTGGATTTCATTCCTTCTCTATCTTGTCTAGTTTTTTCACTGCTATGATGTGCTGTATTGCCTTCAATGACAATAGTAGCACGATCATGACCCTTATATACGTACTTATATAGGTATTTCACCACAATAGCTACGCACTCGGCATTGATGTGAGCATCATATTTTACGTATAGATCTCTATTGTATGGGATCACCCATTGTTTATCAATCTCTCAACCATTCACGACCACTTCTTGGAGAGCACACCACCTTTGGTATTAAGCGAAGCCATGCTCATCAAATGTTGTTGATTGTAACGTCTTCTTGGATAAAATTTTGAGCATTTTCTATCAATCAAGCATGACACACACAGCCTACGTATCATAATCTTGTGACGGTATCATATGGTAGAGGGTTCGTAGTTTGGTAAGAAATTTCCGTACTTATTAGCCTATCAACATCTTCTACGCAGGCAGGCTTATCTTCCATCGCTACTGTTAAGAGACTATGAGCATGGGGAAGGCCACACTTTTGGAATTCAACAACATATACCTTTGTAAATGATACAACGGGTATAATTAGTAAATTGATTATATATTGAGGAAAAATAATATGCACGACAATGTCAGGAACTCACAAACAATGACTGTTCTAAAGATTTTTTTCATTTTAAAATCATCGAGTAATTATTGTAACTTAATCCTGAAAAGTCGAGTTATTAGATCTGGTATATCCTCTTATCGTTGACCAGTCACTAGCTCATTAGTGACTTCAGGTCAGTTTGGATTACATATAAATGTGACAAAGAAATTAGGAGGCCCCATTACACAACAAATTGCAAATACATCTTGATGGTGTTGCATCGTATAACGTGGCCCTCTAGTGAAAGAAAATGGCAGTATCTCCACCCTATTAATTCTGCACTAATGTCACATGTGTTAATTTCATCTTAAATGCCACTGTACAATTCTGTCTACAGGCGACCTTGATGGTTTTGATACAATGTAAGTCTATATTGCTCAGTGGCAGGCCCATGCATCTACGTAGAATTGTTGGCCCAACTGATTAGTCTTTTTAATAACTGTAGATTCACTTAGTTGATCTTCGATTTGAAACACATAAAATTCCCTCATTGCAACCATTGATCTAGAGGTACTGGAGTTTGCAATTCTTGGCATGTCTGGACTCCATCCATTAGTGTCGTACAGAAACAACATAAGATAGTGTAAAGGCATGTATGATGGATGAATCTCATATATCCTCTACAAGGTTCCATCCATTTTTTGAATAATGACATCCCCGGATCCAAAGTGTTTAGTTTCATCTCCTACCAAAAGTCCAACGACCTCATTTGCAGTGACTCTAATATATTATCAGCCCTCGCTTGCTTGGACGATTTGAATCCACAAATCAAAAACCTCATCAAGGTCACGTAACATGTTGCGAGTTCTTCTAAGTACAACAACGTGCTGATGAACTGAATCCAACATTTATTGCAACCCTTGCACAATGTCATCTTTAACACTAAAACGACCATATATCCCAAATGCACTCATTCGGTTTGACAGTTCATTGCTAGTGTCATAGATATACAACTATGCAAATTTTAGGAGTAATCCAGATCGTGGGACCAAGGTTTCAATTTTATGGTGATTGCTACCACTTATCTGAAAAATATACGGGCTTCTACGATCATTGACACTGTTGTCAATCCTTCTCCCCATGGAAGTGAATGAGAACATGGAGTTGTAGATTCTAATATTGTCAAGGAAATGTTAGTTTGACAATAATGATTCGAGAAATGGATGTGATGGTGGAAATAAGGAGAGACTAACTTGTCCACTTTGGCAACACAAATTGAATCTTAGGTTTATGATACTATTGTTTCTAACCCTTTCTTCTACCCACATAATAGTTGTGTAATGTAGACATGTAGTTGTTCGCAATCCAAAGTCCCAACGGTTTGAGAATGAGTGTCTTGGACATGGATATGTCCATCCTACAATGGGGTTAATAGGGTAAGTGAGTATGTAGCTTACGTTTGGCTGAGTTACATAGACGTAGGAAAGTTTTAGGTGATTACTAGGTAGGGTGGATGGGCATGTGATCTATTTTGTGGGAAGAGGTCTTATATGAGGAGCTCTGTTGAATTGGGCATTTTCACCATGACTAGCTCGTTGATCTAATTCTGGGAATAAATTTTGTATATTTAAAAGCATGTAATAATTATATGTTAAATATTATTGTGTAAGGAAGCGTATGTTATTATATAGTACAGAGTCAACTTTACCAATATTGTCGATGTTACGTGCTGAGATGGGATTTTATTGCTCGGGCTGGTTTTCAAGATGTATCGATTCCATTCGTTGCAAACCCATCAATGATGACCTCACTTGGCGTGCCTCCTTTGCGAACAAGTGACAACGGTGTGCCACCACATCATTTCATTGAACATGTCGACGCTTGAACAATAATCGTCACCTAGTATTCAATTTGGCATTTTTTTATTGCAATTTTCTTTGTGTTGTACTAAACAATGATGATAGATCCATTCTTTTCATCAGAAATCATGTGAACACTTAGGTAATGCAATGTGTATATTTTAAGTATATGTCGTTGTACGCATGGACTATTTAGAGGAGTTAAATTTTTCAAGGAAAATAATTTAAATATCATATTTATGCTAATATATAACGTTTTGCTTTTTATAATTGACTAGAGTTCAGTTTGGTTAATTCTTCTTTTAGGTTAAATTCAGAGTAGTCCTTTTTTTTTTTGGGTTTATGTGAATTGGACTTTTAGTGTGCTTTATTTGGGTTCTATATTTTACATTGGGCTTGTCAAATTTTATGTCACTTACATATGCAATCTTGGATTCTTCTTTTTGGTGAGTAAAAATAGATATAGTCGTTAATTATCTTTTGATGTTAGGTACAAACTAATATGTAGTCATTTTAGTTTACATGTTACATGTAACAAAAAAAAAAGTCATTCAATGAAAATAATTTGAACATTATATGTCTGCTAATGTATAACTTTACTGGCTATTTAAAGTGGCCCATTCGGGCATGTTGGTCATTTTGTGTTTTTTATAATTGAGTGGAGTTTGGTTTGAATTAATTTGTATTTTAGGTTAAAATCAGATTACCCCAATTTTTATTCTAGTTTATTGTGACTTTGAATTTTGGGGTGTGTTAATCGTGTTTGTAGGGTTACGATTGACAACTTAATTGAATTATTAGTTATCAAAATAATCATCCATGATAATTAATTTTAAACGAACAGGATGATTAGTAAGACATTTTTACATGACTTAATCACCATACCATCTTTAGAAAATCACATCTTAATATATATTATAATAACATACCAGTCATGCTAAACACATATAAATATTCACACCTGAAATCACCAAAGTTACCCTTAAGTTATTTGAAAGTCACCCAAAATGAGAATCAGTTGCATATATTTTAGGTTGAATATATAGAGGATATTCCATTTATTTGACATTTAGCATATTTTAGATAATTATCATATTAGTTTTATTAAAACCAAAGAAATAAATCATGAATTTTCTTTTGATTAGAGTTGTTTTAGTTGACTGATTCTACTAAGTATGCGTTTTAGTTTCACTTTAAATATGTAGACACTTAAAAGACGGTCAAATTCTTAAAATCATCTCCATGTACCCATTTTATGTCACATCTTCAATATAGGTCAGTTAAAAATCTATAATTAGTCACATGAATACACACATACACACACACACACACACACACACACACACACACACATATATATATATTTGTATGTATGTATATACACACACACACACACACACACACACACACAC
>JACYFF010031954.1:83113589-83128756 GCA_017589665.1 Selenicereus undatus | reverse complement strand
CCCCCCCCCCCCCCCCCCCCCCCCAAAAAAAAATCCCAGACGCTTGCATGTTTTTTCACAAGACAGCCGCACTTTCTGCACATTGCCACTCATCTGTTGTGTATTGTGCCGGAAAGTTTCTGTACAATTTACAATCTAAAGAAGGTTGCCATCAAAAAGGTGTAACCTGCGCATAAATCAAGTTTCTTCTCTGGACTCCCCTTCAATATCAGACTCAGAATATTGATTGATTCAAAACGGAACCTTTTCTCTTGGCTTACCAACTTGGCAAGATCAGGCCTGTTGGCATTTCTATAGGCATTCATGTTGGCATTATTTAGGGATTCATTGGCCTAAATTTTATGACATTGCATCAGGTCATAAATCTGTTTCACACCTTCAACCATATTCGCTCTTCCATAACAATCCACGAGAAACATGTAAGTACTAATGTCAGGCTCAAACCCTCATCTTTCATTCTCAAAAAAAGATTGAAAGCATTGTCAGTTTGTCCACAAGCCCCATAAGCATATATTGCAGCATTATAGGCAACGGGATCAAAAGGCACACCACCTTTCATAAATGCTTTGCAAGATTCAAGGGCAAATGCATGCAATCCCCCCACAGAGAAAACACATGTTATGATTGCTTCCCTTGCATAAGGCTTCCTTTTTTGGTAAGACATCTTTAGCTGCCAGACTGATTCACTCAGTATCCCACACTTGTTCAATATTTCAAATAACACGTTGAAGGTTTTATGTCCGGCATGATTTGCTAGCATCTCATGTAACAGTTCACCACAGACTCTAGCTGACCATTTGCTGCATAGCATGCTACTGCTGTACTAAAATGATGCAAAATCTGTGAGCAACCCAGATTGTGTAATTTCATCAGCAACTTCAGCGGCTTCATTAAGCACCCCCATGCTCCAGTATGCCTTCATCATGGCTGCATATGTGGCACCATCAGCCTGCCCTTTCTGTCTCAAATTATCAAAGATCACTTCAGCTTCGGAGACTACTCCAAGATAAGCGGACAAACTGATCATAACATTGGAAGCAAAAATATCTGGGGCGCCCTCAAATTTTTTCAATGATTCATAGATTACTTTAGCCCCTCTAAGTCTCCTCGCTTACTATATGCCTTCAGAAGTGAAGTCAAGACAATCTGGTTTGCTCTAATCCCCTGATCTTCCATCTTCTGGTAGCAATGTAAAGCTTCTTCAGTTCTACCAGCTTCTGCAAACCCATTTATTAGAGCCCATAAACAACCTCATTTGCTTTTAGGCTAGTCCTTTCAATCTGTTGAAAGGTTCTGATGGCATCAGATAACAGTCCTTGACGAGCACAGCTAGCAATCATAGCCGAGTATGTTTGATAATGTGGCTTGAAACCTACTTCCTGCATTTGATTTAAAACTTTCTTTGCCCAGTCCATTAAATTCCCTCCAGCAAACATTTGGATGAGAGAGTTATAAGTGCATTCATTTGGCCAACTTCCAGAATTCCTCATGCCTTTGAAGATTGAAAAGGCCCTCTTATAATGTTTCCTTGCCAAAGGCCTCAATCATCACATTATATTCGATGGCATCCCTCTTTTGTCCTCCCTGCCCCTTTTTGCATGGAACACTGCCTCAGCCTCAGCATCCAGTCCCTTCGGAGCATACACATCCATAATTGATGCATATATCTATGATGACAATCCTTCATAAACATGGCACTTTTCAAAAAAATTCTAGCCTGGTCAAGCAAGCCCTTGAATACATACATCTTTATAACTTCAGGAGCATAATACTCGTAAACATTTAGATTAATTTTCTCCATCTCCGAGAGCACAGTTTCAACCTCTTGAATCAGTTGCTTCTTACACAACAAGTTTAGCACAGCTCTATGGGTTGCCACATCAGAGAAGACCAGCATTCCTAATCTTCCAATACCACTGCAAAGCAGCATCAACATTTCCAGCTTCAGCATACAGAGAAAGTAGTGTATTACAAGTTCTAGTGTCCGGCTATACTCCCCTTTCTTCAATATTATTAAGCAAAGCCTCAGCCTCCGTCAAATTGCCATGACTTCCACAAAGGTGAATCATAGTATTGAACGTAATTGCATCAGGTGCCACCCCTGCTTTCACCATTTCTGCAAATACCTCAGCTGCATCATTCAAGCGACCAACCTTGCCATATAATTCAATCAAAGTGTTATAAGTGGTAGTAAGTTGTGGCTTTCTAACAGCATTTTCCATCTCTCGTAAAACTGCTGCATCTGAAGTCGAATTTCTTGTACCTATCTAAAACAGCTCCATTGATAGGAAATGCTCGAAACTTATTGGCTTGGAGTGAGATTCTGCACCAAGTTCGTTCATATCATTCAAACCAAGACTCTGAAAATCAACCTTCCCAACCCACCAATCCTTGTAAAACCTATCTGCTCGATCAAATTCTCCAGCATCTTTGAGCACCTTCACAATCGCAATTAGTGTGACTTCATTCGGAAGAATCCCTCATTCTCTCATATGTTTAATCCACAAAAGGGATCCACTGACAAGACCAGCTTTACCAAACTCACTAATAAGCATACTGTAATTATCATTAGCAGGCAGGACACCATCTTTCGCCTTCTCAATGGAACAAAGCCTGAATTCATCCCACCTTTGAGCCCGACAGAGTGTTTGCGACACAACATTGTAGTGACTAACATTGGGCACATAACCCATTTGAGACCTTATGCAATTGAAAACCCTAACAACCTTCTCGCAGCTCCCCTGTTCCTTAGGGCATTCCCAGTCAATTTTTGGAACTCTAACCTGCTACATCAGCAAAAGTTTCAAATTTTCAGAACTTACATTTCATCACTTCTCCAACTCATAGAACTTCAATTTGAATAACCCAATTAAAAAATTTACCATTGACCCACTTCATAACACACAACCTATTTTTTTTAATCATATAAAAATTATTTATTACCTCAAAAAAAAAGAAAAAAAAAACAGAGGAGAGAGACCGTGGGGAGGCACGGCAGACAGAGGAGGCCCACGTGCCCCTCCCCGCGTGGCACGGGCTACGAGGAGGGCGGGTGCCCCGAGTATGGGGGGTACCTCGCGGGTAATCGAGTTGCGAGTGCCCTTAGGGCATCCCCAGCCTGTTACGAGCGCGTCTTTCCGGGGGATCTGCATGCCAGCTGCCATGATCCAATGGGCATGTCAGTCTCCTTGAGACGCGTAGGGAACTGAGTCTGCGGTTCACCGGGGGTGCCTTCTTTTTTATCGTTTTCCTCATATGCAACGGCTTGGTTCATGATTAAAAAAGGTGAAAGCTGCAAGTTGGAAAGAGAAGGGACTTCTTTTTTAAAAGTAACTGTGAAATGTGAATGAGAGTGAGAGTAAGAGTGACTTTTCTTTATGTAAATTACAGATCCGAATCAGCTTTTGCAGGCTAGGTAGAGTCCATTTCACCTTTTTTTTTTTTGTAATGGGTTAATTCTTTTGGGTATTGGAGGCAAAGTGAGAAAGGTTTTTTAAAATGTTGAATACAACATTTTAAAAAAATATCACTGACGCTTCCCTCTCAAAACCCTTCCAATGTTGGAGTGTATCCGTTTGTGTTGTATTTTTTTTTTTAAATGTTAAATCTTTGTATTGTACTTTTTTTAATATTGATTTTTATATTGTATTGGTTTTTAATTGAATTGTGTTTTCTTTCGCTTGTTTAACCAATACAAATTAAGTGATCAATTTTTCGAAAATTTGAAATAAAATTATCCATCTTTATGGTTAAGAAAACAAATATTCCTTAATTCCGAAATAAAAAACTTTCATACAATTTACAAAAATTTAAAATAAAAACACAAAATTAAAAATATAAATAATAAAATATATTTAATGGTGGGCTCCATGACAAATATTTAATTTAATTATACTTGAATGAGTTCCATTTGTCGGAAAATTGAATGGAATGTTAGTTCAGAATTGTGAAACTTTTACTGACGTGATATGTCTGAGTTCCAAAATCTGTAACTTAAGCTGTGAATGCCCTTAAGAATGACAGTTTATTCCTTGGGACCCAACTTCCCTACATAAGAACTAAGGGATTTTTCAACATCCCATTTAGATTCTAACAACCTTAAAACTAGGGGTGTGCAAAAAAAACTCGGAACCAAAAAATCAAAAAAATCGAACAAAAAATCGGTTAATCGAACAAATTTTTCAAAAAAAGTCAATTCGTTTAACCAAATCGAATTTTTTTTCTGTTTTTGGCTTGGTTACGATTCGGACTATTTGAAAGCTGGATCGAAAATAATTTTATTTTTAAAAAACATTATACATAAAAAATAAAAAAAATTCGGTAAGAACGTACACTTTTTTATTATTTATAAATGGTAACCAAAGTTTAATTTTTATAAAAACAATTTGAACATAAAAAAATGAAAAATTTAGGTAAAAAATTCAGGTTGTGGAACGGTTAACCAAAATTTTCGATTTGATTACGGTTCAAATTTTTTTTGAACCGATAGACCGGTTAACCGGTTTTGCATACCCCAACTTAAAACTGAGGGCAAGGTGCCCCCATATCTTCTCTTCTTCCCATTGATGTGAACTAATGCTTTAGAAGGGGACCCAGGCGTATCTGTAACACACTGAAGCTTGTTCTACCAAAACTATCAGCGTGAGATGCGATTTTTTGTATAATATTGTATAATATTGTAATCTTTTAGAAGTGGTTTTGTTATATACTTTCCATTATTTTAGGAGCTTGGTGGACAAGCTAGGGTAAAACACAATTGTTGTATATATGTTGATTGAATGGGTGTACAAAGAAAGCGTAGCAGGAATAATAAGACACAGCAGATCATTCATGGTCATACACATACATGCTGTTGAGCTTTGTACATGGTATCAGAGTCTACCCTTCCCCTTCCCACAATCCTTGATATAACATCATCATGACCAACAATGGAGGAAAGAAGAGGTTTGTTATTGAACCTCATTCACCGTATTATTTGCACCCCGCATAAGGCCCCGAGATGATGATTACGGCAGTCATGTTCGATGGGAAAAATTATGATTTGTGGGAGAGAGCAGTAAGGACAGCATTGAAGGCAAAGATAAGCTACCCTTCATCAATTGAAAGCTACCAAGACCAACCGAAAATAAGGATGAGGAGTTCTCGGAGTGTCATGCTTGGGACATGGTCAATTCAGTGTTGTGCTCGTGGTTGCTCAATGTCATAGACTCGAAGCTTCGAATGACCATAGCGTATTCAGGCACCGCCAAAATTATGTGGGATGATCTCAAAAAGAGATATGGTGCGGCCAACACACTGAAAATTCACCAACTAAAGGCAGAGATTGCAAATTGCAAACAAGGAACCTTGGACGTCGATGATTTCTATTCGAAACTAGCAAATCTATGGAATGAGCTTAGCAACTTGGTGAAGATGCCGACGTGTTCTTGCAATGGATGCACGTGTGGAGCCTCTAGTAAAATAGTGGCAATGTATGAAGAAGATAAAACCCACCAGTATATAATGGGCTTGGACGACGACTAATACTCAACCCTTAGAAGTCAGACACTTGCAATCGATCCACTGCTGCCACTCGGCAAAATCTTTAATATGACGCAGCAAGAAGAAAGCCACAAGAAGATGATGATTGGGCGAGACAACCGCAACGAGAACGCCATGGCTTTTGCAGTAAAGGAGCAAGTGCGTATGGTGGAGAAGGGAGCCTGTAAAATTTGTGGGAGATATGGCCACGAGGAGGCCATATGCTATGAGGTCATTGGGTACCCACTTGGGTAGGGAACTCGTGGGCGAGGAAGAGGAAGTCGAGGACGGAACAACAGAGGAGGCCGCGGTAATGGCAATAGAACTAGGCATGGAGGCAACCGAGAAACAACAGTAGCAATCGTTTACACTGAGGCAGTGTTTGGCCCAACTTGAGGGGCAGGCCCAGCAGTGCATCAGGCAGCAGGCCCAGCGACTAGTAACAACAATACAGTGGCTCTGCCCGTCATTCCTGGGCTAACCTCAGACCAGGTACAAAGGCTAATGGCCACGGCCCGGGTACGAACAATTGTCAGGTAAATCTTCATGGATGCTAGATAGCGGAGCATCGTGTCACATGGCTGAAGATATGTCAATGCTAAGTGAAATTGAGAAAATACCTCCTGTGACCATTGGACTGCCCAATGACGCGTATACAAGGGTTGATAAGAAAGGCTTAGCTCCTTTGGGAAAGGATTTGAAGTTAAAAAATGTTTTACATGTGCCAAATTTGAAGTGTAATCTTGTCTCGATTTCAAAGTTGTGCAAACAGTTAAATTGCGCGATGATATATTTTGATGATTTTTGTGTGATACAGGACTGCACTTTGAGGACTCTGATTGGAGCAGGTGAGTAGCGAGAAGGGGTCTATTATTTCAAGCACACTCCATCAAGACAAGTCAATGCAGCAAACACCAGTTGTTTGTGGCATCGTCGAATCAGGCATCCTTTGAGTGAAGTCATTTCCTTTCTTTCTAGTAGCTTAAGCATAGTGTGTGGCTCAAATAAACATAAAGAAGAAGTTTGTGACATGTGTCTTCGTGCAAAACAAACTCGAAATCAATTCCCTATTAGTATGAATATTGCAAAGGACATTTTTGACTTGACACATTGTGATATTTGGGGTCCCTATTGAGTTCCCTCAACATGAGGTGCACACTATTTCCTTAGTATTGTCGATTATGCTAGTAGGGCTACTTGGGTATATTTGATGCACGATATAACCAAAGCAAGTAAACTTCTCCAAAATTTCATTGTCATGGTGAAAAATCAATTTGGTGAAGGAGTCAAAGTAGTACGAAGTGATAATGGTAGTGAGTTTATCCCAAGGCCCATGCAACAATTTTACCTTGAGCAGGGGATTCTGCGTGAAAATAGTTGCGTGGATACCCCGCAACAAAATGGGAGGGTAGAACACAAACATCGCCACATCTTGAATATGGCAAGAGCTCTTAGGTTTCAAGGAAATTTGCCGATTGAATTTGGGGCGAATGTGCTCTTACAGCTGCTTATTTAATAAACTGAATTCCTACCAAGTTGTTAAAAGGGAAATCACCTTATGAGATTTTATTCAAATGTAAGTCCTCCTATAGTGAATTACGAGTTTTTGGGTCCTCGTGTTATGCACGAAATAATCCAAAAATCAAAGACAAGTTTGCATCATGAAGTTGGAAAAGCGTGTTTGTGGGCGATCCGTTTGGGAAGAGATGATGGAAAGTGTGTGATCTGGACACTCGTGAAATATTTGTAAGTAGAGATGTGATATTTTGTGAAAATATATTGCCATTTCCAACAGACCCAACACTTTCTGAGTCTGATGGTGCACAAAATACTCCCCTTTGGGCCATCCATTCCAATTGTTGATGATTTTGGGGAGTTGGGCTTGGCGCATGAGCAAAAAGGGCAAGGAAATGCAACAACAGGGGGGACCTCAAAGGCCGTGACCTCCTCCGAGATGGGCCTGAGCTGCCCATCCGGGAATCTGGAGGTGCCAGCAGATAGGGGGAGCAATTTGGGCCTGGAAGACGCAACAACAAACGGCCCACTTGCTGATACCGCCAGGACTAGCCAGCGTGAACCTCAGAACACCACACCACAGCTCACTACTGTGCGTAGTTAGCGATCCCGGCAGGCTCCAGCCCATTTTGATGACTATGTATGTTACAATGTCGGCTCCAAGGACCCTCTCTCGCTCGCACGCTGGCTTCAAGAGGATTCCTCAGGTACGCCTTATCCCGTTGCTAACTATGTCACTTGTGCTAATTTTTCTATTTTGCACCAACAATTTCTCGCCAACATCACTATAGTGACAAAACCCAAGTATTATCATGAAGCAGTCAAAGATCCAAGCTGGAGGGCGGCGATGGAAGAAGAAATACGTGGGTGATCATCAAATTGAGGGACTTGACTACAATGAGACATTTGCACTCGTTGCCAAAATGACTAGTGTGCATTGCTTTCTATCTATTGCTGTATCAAAAGGATGGGAGCTGCATCAGTTAGACATCAACAACGCGTTTCTCCATGGAGACTTAAATGAAGAGGTATATATGAGACTTCCACAAGGGTTCACTTGTAGTTCACCCTCCAAAGTGTGTTGCCTTCAGAAATCTCTTTATGGACTCCGGCAAGCTCTGTGACAGTGGTTTGCTAAACTCTCATGTAATCTGCGTGAGTATGGCTTCGTTCATTCCTATGCAGATTATTCCCTGTTTACCTATAGGAAAGGTTCTATTTTCATAGGACTATTGGTTTATGTTGATGATATTGTGTAGGCCGACAATAACTCCCATGCCTGCAATGACTTCAAGCACTACTTGGATACATGTTTCAGTATTGAAGATCTTGGGCCTCTAAAATTTTTCCTTGGCATGGAAGTAGCTCGTGAACCAAATGGCTTGTTTTTGAGCCAACGCAAATATGCTCTTGAGATCGTTGATGAGTGTGGCCTTCTGGGTGCCAAGCCTAGTGAATTTCCAATGGAGGCAAATCACAAGCTTGCCCTTGCAGCTGGAAACCCATTGGTGGATGCAGGGCAATATCGTCGTCTTATAGGTTAATTGATTATCTTACTATTACCCCGTCCTGATTTATGTTATGCAGTGCACATTCTTTCTCAATTCATACAGGACCCTTGGGAAGAGTACATGAATGCCACATGTACGATGTTGCGCTACATAAAAGGAACGCCAGACTGTGGGATCCTCCTCCTTACACATAATGATTTACAGCTATCGGCTTATTATGATTCAGATTGAGGTGCTTGCCCACTCACGCGACGATCCTTGACTGGCTATTTAGTCACTCTTGGGGGCTCTCCAATCTCCTGGAAGACCAAGAAACAAACAACTGTCTCTCGTTCATCCGCAGAAGCTGAGTATCGGTCCATGGCTGTAGCCACTAGTGAGTTGGTGCGGTTAAAGTCCTTACTTGCTTCTTTGGGTGTTTTTCATTCAAGGCCCATGAACTTATTTGTGACAGCCAGACTGCTCTCCATATTGCTCAAAATTTGATTTTCAACGAACGCACCAATCACAGTGAAATCAATTGTCATTTTGTTCGTGAGCACTTTCATTCAGGTGATTTAGCTCTTTCCTATGTTCCTTCCAAGTTGCAACCTGTAGACATCTTCACTAAGGCCCTTGGCAAGCGACAGCTCCAGTATTTACGAAGCAAGTTGGGCATGGTCAACTTACCAGCACCAACTTGAGGGAGAGTGTTAGGGTGAGATGAGATTTTTTGTATAATATTGTATCATATTATAATCTTTTAGATATAATTATGTTATATGCTTTTCATTATTTTAGGAGCTTGGTGGATATGCTAGGGTAAAACACAAGAGCTGTATATATCTTGATTGAATAGGTGTACAAAGAAAGCGCAACAGGAATAATAAGACACAACAGATCATTCATGGTCATACACATACATGCTGCTTAGCTTTATACAAAAACCCTCGATGCAGAGGAGTTTTGCCCATGATTTCTGTGTCGTTAACGAAGACTATCAGTGACATGTAATGGTTTCGGTGAGGCATGGCTGTTAAGGCCATTAAACCCTAAGAAAGCCCATGCAGGAGGTTTAAGAAGTGAGAGTCGATTATGGAGCGTACCTAGGTTGTTGAAGCCATTGTGACCCAAATCTTTCGAGTAGTGACAAGGAAGCATCATCCAACTAAAATCTTTGCTTCAGATTATGCAACGAACAAGTTGTGTAGTGAAATTGTAAATACAAATTTCAAGTCTAAAATGAATTAGACAGGAATTTGGATACAAGATTGAATCTTTGTATTGATTTGAATGTGTGGGTACAATCTTTATTGTAAATAATGTGTATGCTCATCTGATTCAATCTCCTTGTTTAATTTGATTGAACTTGGGCTTGAGAGAGGGTCTTGAAGGCTCGATTTCAATCAAGGCAAGCCTTGGATCTTCAAGGGAGGATGGCACGCGCTCGTCACACTCGATGTGCTTGTTGTCTTCCTTGAAAGAGAGAGTATTTAAGTGTTGGATGGATTCTTCAAATTTCCAATCTTTTCCAACCTCTAGATGGATTTTCCGACCCTTTTTTTCAACCTTTGAATCAAGGCGGTAGGGTCCTATTCATAGGAAAACTTCCCCCTCCCCCTTGAAAGTCAAAATGGATTTTGACTTGGGTTTTAGGCCTTCAATCAAGCCTCATCCTAGATTTCTTTAACTTAAGAGTCATTTGCTTTGACTCAGACGTTGACTTGAAAGATTATTGGGTTTGGGTCGGGCATTGACTCCTCGGGCTTTGACTGGATGGTGACTTGAGAGTCGTTTTACCTTTAACTTGGGGGTTGACTTAGACTTAGACTTAGACTTTTGACGTTGACCTTGACCTGGTTTCGACTGCGCCTTGACTTGGAAGTCGTTCGGGCTTTAGGTCGTGGTTTGATTTGGTAGTCGTCCTGAGCCTCGAGTTGGGCTTTGACTTGAGTTTTGACAGAGCTTTGACTTGGAAGTCACTTAGGCTTCAAATTGGGCTTGACTTGAGAGTCATTTGAGCTTCGACTTGAGAGTCTTTTGGGCCTTATTAAATTAATTAAAAGGATTGGCCCAGTTAATTAATTCTATTTTATTTTGGTAGGGCACATTAATATTTTTGGTGCCTACAAATTGCTCCCTCAAGACAAGGTCATGTACGAGACTTTTATCATATAAGCGTGACCGAAGTCTCGAATTTTCTTTTACAATCTATTATTTGTTCATGATCAATACCTAGAATGAAACATCAATATGCCTTGATTTGTTTTTTTTTTTTTTTGAAAGCTTGAACAAATGAAAATTTTTTGTGAAAGAGTTAGGAAAAATGGTTGGACCATGGGCATGGTGAACAGAACCCAACCAACAGGCCCAAGCTCCCCTTTTTCTTTCTTTCATGTGGGCTTGCCTGGCTTCAGCTTCCACCTTTTCTTTCTTTTGCTCTCACGCGTGGATTAGGCCGACTGCTTCAGCCTTTCCTTTTCTTTTTTTTTTGGCGTGCGGGGCAGGCTTAACTTTCCCTCTTCCCCCTTTCTTTTCTGTTTTCACACGTGGGCCTGGGCCGGATTCTTTCCTCCTTCTTTCTCTTGGGCAGGTCCTGGACGAGGACTTTTTTTTGTCCTTTTTTTGACCCAAGCCCACCTTTTTCTTCACTTAAACAGCACATGCATGGCACATGACGCCTTCCCATTTCTTTCTTATGCTGGCCTGGACCGGATTTGGTTCATCTCGAAGCCCAGAGTCTAGTTTATCTTCTTATTTCATTTAATGGGCACCTGTTATGCATGTGACAGTTGCCCCCTATCTTTCTTCTTCTTCCCAACCCCCAGGAACCTGGTTCCCTTCATTATTTTGCACGCACAGTTCACGTGACCTTCATATTCCCCTTTCTTCTTTTCTGCTCCTTTCAGCAACAGATGCCCAGACCTGAAAATCCCGAAACCCAGATGCTAGTGGTGCCGCTACTGTTCACGGTGGGTACCCCAAAGCTTGGTTTTTGTATTGCCATTTTTTATCTTTGCGATCATCAAAGGTTCCAACTTTCTCAACCCTTCTCCTTTTCTTTGTTTGTTTCTTTTCAGCAACGGACGCCTAGAAACCGAGCCCCCATTTTTGCTACTACTGCATTGTGAGGGTCCGACTTTTACTTCTCCTAAGTCCCAAAGCCTTGATCTTTACACGATTTTTGGTCGTCGTGGTCATCAAAGGTACCATCTTTCTCAACCTTTCTTCTCTCTGTCTCTTTTTTTTTCATCGGTGTACTTGACTCCATTGTTTTCCATGCGACAAATTCGTTCTTTGCAAACCACAACACCAATATTGGACACCTCCAAATACCTTAACCAAGAGCTATCAGTCAGAGGTTGATTAAAGGTACCAAACTTCTCCAATCTTTCTCCTTTTTGTCATTGGGGTGTGCGGTTCGAATGTTGAATTTGTGGATTGAACAAAGTCCCTTTTTTTTTTACCTGAACGGACCAAAATGCTCTGTCCTGAATGACTTCCAAAATGTTGGGTTGTTCTTCTTGAGGGGTTTTTCTCTAATTATGGAAGTTAATTTATGTGAACAGTTTAATGTTGGATTTGTGGATTAGAGGGTTGTTCAGGATTCAGAGGACAGGCGAGGACTTTACGAAGGAGGAGGACTTGGTTTGCTCTGCCTTTTGGGTTGAGTATGAATCCATTGAGCATTTAAAGTAGTGGACTTTTTGACCTTTGGCATAGAATTTACGGCAAATTACTCCCAGGTACTTATCTCTTCACTATTTGCATGTTGATACTCCTGCTACTGTCTAGTGCCTTCACACTTTAGCCTTGATCCACTTCCTTTGCATGTAAAAGTCAAGTCCTCTTTTTTTTGTGGATTAGGTAGCCGAAATACATCCAAGTACCAACCTTTAGGAGTAAAATCAACAATTTTCTTCTTTTTTTTTGGTTACTTTTATGGCCAAGTTGCGTGTAGAAATGAGAAATTTCTTCCTGCTCATTTAGTCATATGCTGCTTGCTTGTAACTTGGCCTTTATTGAAATTTGCAATGTTGTGTCTTGAAGGGCTTGCCATTTTTTTTATGACCATGAGCAATAAGGATTGTAACTTTGGCTGAAATGAATCCAAAGGAAGCCACTTTATTAGACTGAAAAGTCTTCTCATGTCTGCTTGTGCCGTCATAATGTCGCATTCATTTATTGTCGCATTTTCTCGTGTCGCAACGTCATGCTTATTTGTTAAAAGGCGGCATTTTTTTGTCGACACAATGCCATGCTTACTTGTTAAAATATCGCATTTTTTTTTGCACTTGTGCTTGTTTTTGTATGCCAAGACCCTTCTTTTTTTTTGTTGCATTAGTATTATTGCTTGTGTAGGTTGAGAAGCCATTTGAAGAACCACTTGCGAAATGGTTTGCCGCTAAGCCTTTCGAGGCCTAGGATGGAAACCCACATGTCTAAACGTGGCATGAAGACTGGAAGAACCACTTGCGAATGCGATTTCACCGTTAGGCCCTTTGGGGCCTAAAACGGGATCGTACATGCCAAAAGTGGTATGAAGATTTGAAGAACCACTTGCAAAATGATTTGCCGCTAGGTATTTTGAGGCCTACAATAGAAACCCACATGCCTAAAAGTGGTATGAAAACTGGAAGAACCACTTGCAAAATGGTTTGCCGCTAGGCCTTTCGGTGCTAGGACGGAAACCTATACACTTAAAAGTGGTATGAAAACTTGAAGAACTACTTACAAAATGGTTTGCCACTAGCCCTTTTGGTGCCTAGAACGGAAATCTGCACGTCTGAAAGTGGTATAAAGACTTGAAGAACCACTCGCAAAATGGTTTTTCGCTAGGCCTTTTGGTGCCTAGAATGGAAACCTACATGCCTGAAAGTGGCATGAAGACTTGAAGAACCACTTGCAAAATGGTTTGCCGCTAGGCCTTTTGGGGCCTAGGACGAAAACCCACACGCCTGAAAGTGGTACGAATAGCGGTGAGGAGCTTGGTGGCTGAAAACCAATATTTTGATTGGTTTTCCTTCATACTCCCCCCTTTTCAGTATTTGTTTTGCCTAGATGCCGTTTTGTTTGCTGATTTGCTTCCGGGGGGAAAAAAAACTAACTTTGTGTTTTCTTCTATTTTCAAGTGATTCATAATGGTGCATCTTAAGGAATTTTAGCGTGACGACAAACTTTTTCTTTCTGTTGTGGATAAGGAGGATGACAAACCCCAATCAAGGAGTTCCTTCCGGGTCCACCGTTCTTTGAGGAGATCGAAGGCCAATCAGGCGCCTGTTATAGAACCATCGTCTTTTCCTCCTACGTTTTCCATCTGAGTGAAAAAAGGAGCAGAGGATGATTCAGTTGGGTACTTCCTACAGAGCGTATATCACAACAAGTCCAGCCTGCCCACCAAATTTCCTATGCTCGAGCGCTGCATTATATCCAAGCAATCCAACTGGGCCCGAACATGCTTCTTTATGGAGATTTTGGCTACATTTCCTTGTACTGCGAATGGACAGAGCACATGCTCTCTCTCATTTTGAGGTGCGCCCGCAGAGATGTGCCTTATGCCAGGTGCTATATGCCTCACTTTACTCCTACAACCGTGACATTTATGTGTTACGCGTCTTTTGTGAGAGTTGGTGTCCTACCACCAACCCTCTTCACACCATATTCGTAGAGATGTCCATCTCCCTATGGGACCTGTACAGACTTGGTGGGCTTCCAATTAGCGGCAAGATTTATTATGAGACTGTCCCTAGCATCTAAGCTTTTGAGTATCGGGACAAGCAGAATTTGAAGCTATCCCATCTTCTTGTAAATTCTTGTTTGCTGCTTTTAGAAGCTTAGAAAAGATGCCTATCTGCAAGAACGGTGTCAGTGCTAAAGTTTGGATTGATTTTTAGTATAAGAAGAAGCTTATCCATAACACGCCAACACAGTGTCGCCGTCGTAGCTCGATTCCCACGAGGACGCAAAATCCTAGTGGCTAGATTCAGCCTCAAGATCTTTGTTGGAGTCGTGATGAGTTGGACGTCTTCAGAAGCTTGGGGATTCCAAAAGAGAAGAGGGAGAGCACATATCTTGCCGTATTCTTGTCATGTTGGTTGTGCGCTTTTGTACTTCTTGTGACAAGGGAGAAGTTCATTCGCCCAGAAACTTTTAAGGTTGCCAGCTTGATGGTACCATTTTCAGTCTGGCACTCCCTGTGCTAGCAAGCATCTACCATGGCCTTAATGGGATTACTAAGGCTGCGAAGCCTTCTCATTCACCGTCATTCTTTCCCTACCACTACCTTCACGGATGACTTGCCCACTATTTCAAGACTCACAATGTATTGCAGCCTCCCCCTCCAGTCCTTTGATGATGGTGCGCTACTCAGAGTCACAAATGATGCGCAGTGACATTGGGGATGCTCGTCAGCTTATACATGAGGGAAGAGTCTCTAACCTGGGATGTCTAATATTGGGAAGAAATCGATCGGAAATCTTTGTCGACAATGGAGATTTAGATGAGGATAAGTCGAGCTACTTAATCTCTCTTCGAGATGGTTTTCTTCCTATTCACCGGGGTGCCACTTTCTGTGTTGAACCCTACAGCTCGCATCGGTTCAGCAAGCAACTTGGGTTCTGCCAGGGGATTCTCGAAATGTTT
>JACYFF010031954.1:83056500-83099715 GCA_017589665.1 Selenicereus undatus | reverse complement strand
CGGAGTTGTTGGTTGGTAACCACTTCGCCATTCATTCAAATGATACCGTTGTCCCCTATAAGGAGCAAGAAAGCCTTCACAATTCATAAAACCCGCATCCACAAGGAAGTATTGCCCTAAAACATATGAAAAGGCCAAAATATTAACTCCTAGCATATTTTTAAAAAAACACGAGTCTATTCCAAGCAACTATTTTATTACCGTGTGGGATTCTTAGCCCATGTCTTCTACTCACCGCATCCCGAAGAACCCTACTATCGGCCGCAGATCCCTCCCAACCTGATAGAACATATATATAGTGCATCTCTTTTGAGCATGCGGCTAACAAGTTCATGGCTATTTCACCCTTATGATTTCGATATCTAGCCTTGTCCACTTCTGGCACACGCATCTTGATATATGTTCCATCCAAAGCCCCAATGCAATTCTAAGACCCAAGACAACATAACTAAGTTAAGAATTTCAAATGAAAACAATTGTCAAAGCATTACTAGGTATAGTTTATACCTTGAACCATTTCCATCGCTCATCTCTAGAGTTCTCTTCAATAGGCTCTGGTTTCTTGAGTAGTACACTTTGCAATCTTATAACACTCTTCAACACCTTATGAAAATACTCACTGATAGTCCACCCTGACCTCTTAAATGCATCATGCACAATCCGATTCTTTGCGTGATGCGCAAGAATATTAAGAAACAAAGCCACTTGCTCTTCCAATGGCACGTATTTGCTATCATCCAACCTCCCTATGGTTCTTAGCATACTACATAGCTCAAAGAAAGTTTGTCTATCCATTCTAAGATGGTCGATGCATTTCCTATCACTCTCACGAATCAAGCAATTTATGTAGTTGATTCTCCAATATGTATGCTCTGTTAAAGAATATGACTTCTTTAAAGAGTACTTCTCCTTGTGGTACTTCAAAATGTGACAAATAATTTGGAAAAACAAGTCGATCACATTCAAAACTTCCAACCATAACAAGACCAGACTTGCATATTGCTTTCTCTTTTTTGTTCTCCTTGTGGCTAAGTTCAAGCGAGCCATGACTTTTGCAAATAGAAACTGCAAGTTACATCCCATAACATATATAACTTTCACAAATGAATCCAATTTTCTCAGTGAATTCCAACCAAGAACTCTTGATCAAGATAACCATAATAAATCCACACAAAAAATAAAGGAAATAGAAAAAACACAATTAGCCATCAAATTTCATTTCTTGGGGCAGAAATGGGGCAAGCCAAACACATCAACCCCCCTGAATTCTGCATAGTGCAGGTTGTGGGGTGTTCAATTATGTGCAGTTTCTGATGAACCCAACATGTGAAGTTCGTATAAGTGCCCTTTTACATTGGTAGTTGTCGCAGGTGCAGACCAATTTTGGTTTGTGAAAGTGGTATCTTGTAAACAGAATATGATACTTATGAGACCTCCATCAGACCATCAGAGAAGGACACCATCAAATTTCAAGCAGAGCATGATGAACAGAAAAAACATGTTTGATCTGCCTACAAAAACAAACAGTTCTGAGCATATACTAGACACCATTTACAAATAGAAACACCAACTCACAACAAATTACGTCAAAGAAGGATAGCAGAACATAAACGAACCATTTTTTCTTGCCTTAAGCATTCCCAGAACATAAGCGAAAGAGATCGGCAACACTTACCTCAAATCGATTCTTCTAATTTGCTCCTTCTAATTTCAGCCCAAATCGATCCTTCAAATTTCAGAAACCAAAGGACGCCATTTTCAACAAACGACGATCGAATAACCACTACAAAATCCATAAAAGTATATCACCATTTTCGCCCAGAAAAATCACATTTTTTACCAGAAAAACAAATTGCATCAACAGATTGGCAACACTTACCTCAAATCGATCCTTCTAACCACAAATTCCTGCTTCTAATTTAAGTTGATCGAAGATAGCATATTGAAGGATCAAAAATGAAGAGAGATCAACTCGAGGATTGTTCAAGGAGCTCGAAAACCGCAGATCGACGTTCCCAGATCCATGGCGACTCCAGGAGAGAGAGAGAGAGTCGACTTCAGATAGAGAGAGAAAGGGGGGGACTTCAGATAGAGAGAGAAAGGGGAGAGCTAGGGTTTGGGGGGGCTTCAGATAGAGAGAGAAAGGGGAGAGCTAGGGTTTTTGGGGGGATTTCGGGCATAATCTGTTGTTCAACTTTATTTCAACGGGCCTTCAAGCTAATTTTGATTACCTTAGATAAGGTAATCATGATTGTTCATGGAGGCCCATGTTATTCTTATTACAACCTTCTATGTAATTTTGAATACAAGGTAATTTTGATTACATGAGCTTTTAGCCAATCAAACATGGTAATGTAATTAACTATGTTATTTTAATTGCATTACATCATTGACTACCACCAACCAAACGAGCCCTTATATCGTATCGTGGAAGCTATGACAACAATGGTGAAGGCTATAAAAAGAAGGGTAGCATAATGTTGGAATGGCAAAGGATCAAGCAAAATGACCAAAACGGTAAACAGAATTACCAGAACACCAAAAGACTACACCAAAAACCAGAAAAATAAAACCTAACATTTGCAGTAAGCACGACAACCAATAAGAAGCACAACTCTAAGATCTCCATGTGAAACCTATCACATAAATATATGACACAAGACAACTCAAACACATTATGTCGTTGTACTTAGCCAAACCATGCCGACAATTATTTTACATAATTGTTCATCAAGTTTATAGTCAAGACTTAAGAGTTCAACGCATATTCATACATACATTAGCATGTCACCTTGTCAAACATAAGATACACAAAGGCAAGCATATGCAGACGCAAACTCAAATGTTCACAAGATTATATTGCTAATCATATGAGAAAATGGTCACTGAAACTATAACATGAGAGAGTAGGATTAGTTCAGTTTGAATAGCAAACCAACAAACCTATCTCCCAGCCAACGAATCAAGTTAAGTAGTCCACCCAATTCAACCAGATGCAGGACTATAGCCAAAGATATACCGACACTTCGAAATTCATTCACAGAACGACTTATTATATAACACTTCATTGGTCACTTTACAAAAAACTAAAGTAACCATATCGACACCTATATTGCACTTAACACTATTTTTGTACTTTCAAGACCATAATCTCATAATACCATCACACAAGTAGGTACCTCTACAACTACATACAAATGAAGTACTAAGGTTGTGATCCACGGTCACATGATCTTACTCTGATACAACCTTTAAAGTCAACTAGAACTTACATGTGAAAGATACACTTTAGGTGGACAACAAATAACTTAACAAATCCACTTAATTAGTAGTTGTCTCCACAAACCAGCCTCAAATCACAAGTACATACCATGTTTTAATAAAATTACCACAGAGTTATTAAATAGGTCAGACACACCAAATCAAAGTTGTCTCAAAGTAGAAAGATATGTTTCATTTCAACTGAAGCCATTTCGAAAACAACTCATTCTTTTAGTAACAACTTTGAATCCAATCTTCAAGAAGTTAGTTATTCAACTTTCTCTGAGTAAAGAACACTTTAAGGCCTTGAACTACATCTAGATTTTAGTGGCCCCTACACTCAGGTGAAAGAGGACACATTTAACACTTAGAATCCTAGAACAGGAGAGCTTTGTTATCCTCGTTAGAGTAATTATTAACCCGGACTACACAAGTCAATTAGGAATCTTGGACCGCATAGTATCCTACCGTTAGACTGCATGGTATCGTACAATTAGACCTACAATCAAGCCCCCTATTATCATTAACCTAGACCACATTGATTAATTAGGAGTTACCAACGCATCATGAGTCTTGTGATACTAGACTTCCTATCTCTTAAAGCCACTTGTTCTAAAAAGTTCATTTAGGAAACACACTTGAAAAGAACGACATTTTCAAGCTTTTCCTTACAAATTCGCACTCTTGAAGAAGTAACCCCATTGGGAGAAAGTAGTTTTAGTTTAGGAAAAAAACACAAGGTTCAAGGATTGGTCTAACATCATTGACGTTCACATAAGGCACTACCATTTTGCTAAAAATCCAACTTTTGAAGATCCCATAACCTTTACGAACCCACATAAACCATTCAAGTCAACACAATTTGCTTAAAAAGGAGGCTTAAAGAGACAATGCATCTTTTAAACTCTTCCTTTCAGATGGCTTTTAACAAAGTAATTTCATGTACCACTATTCACATTTACTAAATCAATACTACATGATTCGGAGCTTGTTACACATTGCAAAAATATTATTAAAGAAGCATAACAGTAAATTAGCCAACTAAATCTTAATCAAACCCACACTGCTCATATCATTTGAATGACAGCTTGTTTAAATGCACACATAGCAATACTTTTATCAATAACCAATTTCAAAATTTGGTTTAAATCTTACTCATTTTAAACAATCACTTTCATGGCAGAACTTGCACACTTCACATCCAAATGCTAATTTAATAGAAAAATCTATTGAATTCCTGCAAAATAGTTAAAGGAAAACCATTATATTGATTTAAGAAATAGCATGTTGTGCATAATTATAAAATATGAAACATATATGCATTTTTATGTTAGCATAAATTTGTTTATAATTCATGTATAATTTGGCCATGATATTTGCCTTTGAAAGCTAGTGTATCACTTGCCTAATATGCTTAGTTAATGAATTATCTTGCTGACTATTGTGTATCATGAAGATCTTTGGTGGGCACTTAAACTTATAATCTTGTGGAGATTAATACAACTAGTTGAAATCCTCCTTAGGACCAATAGGTGAAGACGTTAGTCCCATTAAGAGGGTGAACTTCGTGAACAAATGTTGTGTGCTTTATTGTCTGTAGTTTTGTTTTTGCTCAGTGTTCTTCATCTATTATGTTCAGTCTTTCTGATCATATACTTCAATGTCCTTAAACTACAGTCTTATACTCTGTTATCTATCAAAATTTTAATTTACAAATATTTGTGATCACCCTATTCACCCTCCTCTAAACCAGTCTAACTTACCTCGAGACCAACATACTCATATCAAACAAATCAAAGATAAACACAAAAAGGAGCTCCAAATCAACTACAAAAAGCATAAGAAAATCCCATTCGAGGAAAGACAATACCTGAAGATAACGAAAAAGATAGAAATTACAATAGGACCATGAATAGAATCTTGGGCAATCAATGCCTCAACGTCAGCATCTGGCCTATGGGACATTGGTTTTCCTCACTTAGTGAATCTAGAATAGTTCAACGAAAATTGATATTTGATAGCACCAAAAACCCTCCCATCCTTCCTAGCATTTCCTGAAGAATTTGGTCCTCTATTTTTGAACACTTGATAAGAGAGAAAACACAACATGAAATCCACATAAAAGTTGATGATACTTTGATACCCTTGAAGGTGACCAACAAAGGTAAGTTAAGTAGCAAAACAAGATAAAAAGAGAAGATATCATAAGGACTCTTCAAGTATTTGTAAGTGAGACCTATAGTTGGGATTGCTCCAACACCACTCCCAACAAGGTCAAAATTCACTGCTTCCTTCGTAATTCTCACATGCCAGGTAAACAAGAATTAGAACCAAACACCCAATTGCCATTAGCAATAATATGATGTTATATTAAAAACTCTAATTATTTAAACTACACAAGAAACCTCAAAGAGTTTATATATGAAGTGTGAAGATAAAATCCCCAATTTGACAATTTAGATTAAAACACACATGATAAACCCTTCGATCACCAAAAACTCCCACAAAATATGACAAATACTTTGATAGCTTAACTAAATCCAAAACCTTACAAAAGGGGCACCCAAGGCACAAACATATACACTTACAATAAGTTAGGTGAGCAAAAAGTACCGTGCCGTTCAACCAACCAAATAAATTGCCTAGGTGGTCAAATTGAAAAAAACAATAGCAATAAATTAGACTGATGCATATTGGAACCCTCAACCTTGCACCACCATCATCCTAGACAAAGAAAACGTCACATCTAGACCTGGCAAAACTGACCCGATACCCGAAACCCGAACCGAACGACCCGGACCCATACCCGACCCGACATCCGAAATATGCTCACCCGAAAGTGGACCCGAAACCCGAATTGACCCGACCCAAACCATACCCTATTGAGATTGCATATTTCTCTCAATCAAATTTCTCTCAATCAAATATTCTCCCTTATTTTACTCTCAGTCAAATATTCATGCACATTTCCATGCACATTTACAGCCGTGCATTTTGGCCACCATTCACTATGTTTCCATTTTTTCATCTCTTGTATTGCCTATTTAAGCTTGTATATCTTCTTGTTCATTGTATCCAAAAACATACACAGTGAATAAAAACAAAACCTTTGAACCATTGTTTATGGTATCAGAGCAGTGATCATCACGCTCGATCCAAACCCGAATCCTAAAGTCTTTCTCACCATCTCACCGATATGGCAGAAGGTGCAAACAAAGATCTTGCCAAGACTGATGCTGACAGCACATACCACAACTCGCCATACTATCTCCACCCCTCTGATTATCCGAGGCAGATGCATGTCAACGACACCCTGACCGACAACAACTACCTTGATTGGGTCCAAGAGATGGAGAATTTCTTGTTCGCCAAGAACAAGATCGGCTTCATCGATGGAACCATCAAAAGGCCGGAAGCGGACGATGCTAGTTATATGGCATGGATGCGATGCGATGCGATGATTAAAGGGTGGCTTACTACGGCCATGGAGAAAGAAATTCGAGGAAGCGTGAAATACACCAATTCGGCATCGAAAATCTGGAAGGATCTTAAAGAACGATTCGGTAAAGAAAGCGCACCGCGTGCGTATGAATTGAAGCAGGCTATCTCGAACACTAGACAAGAAGAGATGACCGTTTCAGCCTATTACACGAAACTGCGTGGATTATGGGATGAAATGCAGTCCTTCTTGCCTGCTCCGGTTTGCAAATGCAATGGATGTACCTATGGCATTGGAAAATCTCTTAGGGAACTCAAGGAAAAGGAGCAACTCTATGAGTTTCTTATGGGTCTAGATGGTGAATTCTCCATCATTAGAACCCAGATACTTGCCACTAAGCCAATCCCATCTTTGGGAAATGCATACCATCTCGTTGCCGAGGATGAGCAACAAAGATCCATAGCCGGCGGGAAGAAACCTGTGAGTGAAACGATGGCCTTGCAAGCCTCCGCAAAACGCGGCTGGACACCGAACCGAGTCGGCCAAAAGGAAAACAAAGGCCACTATGATCACTGTGGCAGAGACGGACATACACGAGACGGGTGTTTCAAGCTAATTGGCTACCCGGAATGGTGGAATGTGAAGAATAAACGAGAAAAAGTGAAGCCAAAGGCGACCTGCGTGGAAACGGAACCGGACCTGATTACGAACCTGACAAAAGAGCAATACGAGCAGTTCCAGAAGCATTTCGCTGCTGAAGGTAAACCGGGACATAGTGAACCTCCACGCACCGCAAATATGGCTGGTAAGTTTAGACACATTGATAAATGGATAGTCGATTCCGGATGTACGGAACATATAACACACAGGTTCGATGCTCTCGAAAATCGAATCAAATCGAGAGACGAACCACCCGTAATCATACCGAATGGAGAAAGCATACCAGTCGAAGGAAGGGGCAGCCATACTTTACACAATGGGACAAAAGTGCAAGATGTGTTGCATGTTCCACAATTTACTTTTAATCTCTTGTCAGTAAGCAAACTCACAAAGGATCTAAGTTGCGCCATAACCTTTTTTCCAAATTTCTTTGTTATGCAGGGACTACATTCGAGGAAATTGATTGGAGCGGGTAGGTGCGAAGATGGACTATATCAAATGGGGATGCTTGGTGCTAGAAGGAAGGCAATGATGGTGACTAGTGATTTATGGCATAAACGGCTCGGACATGCGGGTGATGAGAAGTTATCCCAAATAAAGTTTCTTAGCAATTTCTCCTTTAAGAACAGTAACAATGTTTGTGATTCTTGCATGAAGTCAAAATTTATGGAAGGCGTACAGTACTTTCCCCATATATCACAATGAATGAGTTCGAAACAAGCATTTGTTTTGGTCATGCTAGTGGGAAAAGGTATTTTCTTCCCGAAAGAAGGAGGAATGGATTTGGTAGCGTACTGTGATGCGGACTGGATGGGATGCTCACTCACTCGGAGGTCTAGGACAGGATATGTTCTTCTTTTGGGGGGAGCTCCTATCTCGTGGAAATCAAAGAAGCAATCAGTCGTTTCGCGCTCCTCGGCTGAAGCGGAATATCGCGCCATGGCTAACGCCACTAGTGAAATATTGTGGATGCGTTGGTTGTTAGAAGGACTAGAAACAAAACAACATAGCTCTACACCTCTCTTCTGTGATAACAATGCGGCACGACATATTGCCAATAACCCGGTCTTTCACGAACGAACAAAGCACGTGGAAATGGACTGTTACTTTGTCAGGGAACGAGTCGAGTCACAGGAAATCAAGCCACTTTACGTAGACACGAAGACACAGATAGCCAATCTCCTCACAAAGGCTTTGGGGGCTAAACAACTCGAGTTTCTTCTAGTCAAGATGGGCATGCGGAATCTACACGCTCCACCTTGAGGGGGAGTATTGAGATTGCATATTTCTCTCAATCAAATTTCTCTCAATCAAATATTCTCCCTTATTTTACTCTCAGTCAAATATTCATGCACATTTCCATGCACATTTACAGCCGTGCATTTTGGCCCCCATTCACTATGTTTCCATTTTTTCATCTCTTGTATTGCCTATTTAAGCTTGTATATCTTCTTGTTCATTGTATCCAAAAACATACACAGTGAATAAAAACAAAACCTTTGAACCATTGTTTATACCCGACCCGAAATTTTCTACAAAGTTGCTTGTTTTGGCATGACGAACGTATTTGACCAAAAATTGGTTGACCCGAAATCGACCCGACCTGAACCATACCCGACCCAAATCGAAACGACCCGAAATGCCATTTAACCCGAACATGACCCAACCCGAACTTGAACCGACCCGTACCCGAACCGAATGACCCATTTGCCAGGTCTAGACTCACATCTACTCAAGCGTCACTTTGACACAAAATTTCAGCTTACAACCCTATTTTACGAATCAAATAGGCTAAAAAATTGGTGAACTATGCCTTGATGGAAAGGTGGTTGAGTCTATTTGTAGAATATGCAATAATTTACTGTAGATCCTCACAATTTAATTCCTTAAAATGGAAAAAACCCCACTACTCATATGCAGGTTTCGATGCTGATATTTGCTGAATGCTGAGTGATTTTTAGTTCTTGCCCAGCGTATGCAAGTCTAAATTTCATTACTTCCTTAAGATATCTATTTTAGTCTCATTAATAAATTTTGGCCAGACCCATTAGAAGTCTTGTCAAAAAATCAAATAAATGAAGGCGTGGAGCGCTGCTTTTACTCGCGTCCTCAACATTTCTTCTTCCTCGTTAATATGCTTACTGGCATACACAAAACCTTCCAGTTGCTTTCCTAGATTGGTAGAAGGGACTGGCGACACCAGCAGCCTTTGGCCATTCTCGGTCAGAGGTGACACGTGACTGGCCACGTGGTGGCTTCAACAATGGAGGAGGCGCACCGGCACAGGTAGCAATTGGAGCCTAGACTTCGTGGTCGTGGCGTTTGGTCAGTGCCCAAGCAATGAGTCAAACCTTTAGACAGTGTGTGGGGTTGAGGTCGGTGGCTGGATGAGCGTGGAGGAGCTGCTGAATGTCACTGTCAGTACTCCGACAAGGATTTCGGCCCTCTATTCAGTTTTGTATTGTAACTTCCAACCCCTCACCCTCTAATGCATTTATTCATAATTGGTATTGTAATTTCTTTTCACATTTTCGTTCCCAAATTTTCCAATTTTCAACTCCAAGATTTGAAATTTTGAATTTTTGACACAAAATATCAGTATAAATTTTTTTCCATATTTTCGATCCCAAAATTTCAAATTTTAAATTCCAAGATTCAAAATTTAGAATTTTCGGATCCAAAATTCGTATAAGGTTTTTTTTTCATATTTTAGATCTGAAAATTTCAAATTTAAATTCTGGAAATTTTGGATCTAAAAATTTGTATAATGTTTTTTAATTTTTGATCCCAAAATTTCAAAATTAAAATTCCAAAGTTTAAACTTTGGAATTTTTAGATGTAAAAATTCATATAAATTTTTTCTTCATATTTTTGACCCCAAAATTTCAAATTTGAAATTTGAAATTTATGGATCTAAAATTCATTAGATATTTTTTCATATTTTCTGTACCAAAATTTCAAGTTTTAAATTCCAAGATTAAAATTTGGAATTTTTAAATCTAAAAACTCAAAAAAAAATTCATATTTTTGACCCCAAAATTTCAAATTCTAAATTTCAAGATTTAAAACTTGGAATTTTCAGATCTGAAAATTTGAAATTTCAATATTTTAGATTTATTTTTACTGAGAATCTATAAATCTAAAATGTTGAGATTTCAAATTTAAAATTTCAACATTTTTTATTTTTTCACTGAAAAAAATTTCACAGTAACGAAAATTTTGACAAGAGTCCGTCAGTAATCACCGTCAATATCGCTTCCACCAACACAATCATGCATAAAATCTTTTAAGTTCTGGCAGACTAACTTTTCCATCAAAATTTCTGCCAGAAAGTGGTATGAAGGATTTTCAGTCCGTCAAAATACCCATCGAAAAGTGTTTTGACGAATTGTTAGTCCGTCAAAATTTCCGTTGCTAATAATTTTGACGGAATGTCAGTCAGTCAAAATTTTTCCCTTAGAATTTTGACGGAATGTCAAGTTCAACAAGTGATTTTTTTATGCATATAAAATTCATCGAAACTTCTGATGGTTCACTAATTTTCCGTTAAAATTTATCCATTTTTCGGTCAAAATTTCCATCAAAATCCGACCTTTTTCTTGTAGACATGACTAAAACTAACTGGATTGTGCATAAAAAATCTGTTTTGAAGCAATCTAAATATTTGCTTAATTTGATGGATTCATTGTTGTGATCTTTGAATTTCCTCACTGGAATAATTATCCATTTACTAAGAAATATCTATAAATGGCCACACTCTCATTAGACAAGTATAATTCTCTAAGACCTTTTTCGAAGATAGGGAAGCATCTAGAAAATTTTAGTGTACTAATCTTGTAATTATTTTTAGAATTTAGATTTAACTTCTTTACATGATTTGTTGGATTCAAATTGGTCTGCTTGTCCTACTTTCTAACAACTAATTTCCCTCACTTTGGGTATTTAAAGACGCAATCCCTCATTGTAATTACTAGATTTGGAAAGTCAATTAATAGACTGGCAAATGACCTTTTTCTTTGTGGAATCCCTTCAATTTTTAGCACTCTTTTGAGTGGCGATTAAGGGTCCTCTCTTTATAATTTCTCGTTGGTGGATTTCTTTAGAGGAGTAATTTGTGGAAAGGCTATTCTATCATTGCTAGTTCTGGTATTTAGGCTTCAATCTTGCAATTCTATTGATTGTTGAGTTTGATTCTAAGGAAGAACTAGTCTTGGTGCTCTTGATTGTTTATAGATTAGTGATGTAGAGCTTTTGAGGATTTGTCCTTATCATGTACCTACATAAAAAAGATCGAACATAAAAACAAAAAAGCAACTCCAAATCAATTGAAAAAGTATAAGAAACTATGAACTGAGCAAAGAGATACATAAAGATAGAGAAGGAGAGAGAAATTACAATAGGCCAGGCTTTTCTCGCTTGGTGAATCAGGAATAATCCACAGCAAATGAATTAGGTCAAAAATCTCTCCATATTTCCCTGTGTTTCTTGAGGAATTTCCCTAGCATTTTGATTTTATCTCTCCTCTGGAGTCTATTCCTCTAATAGAAGTGGGAGTTCTCTTTTCACTTAAATAAAATGGATGAATAATCATTTTAAATTATCTCTATCATGAAAAGGGAAAAAAGGTGCCAAATAGCACAATTAGAAGTTTTGCTTCAACTAGATGAAAAAGGATATGATATAATAAAGTGCTACAAAATCAAGCGTGCAACAAATAGATCAAATTTACACTTTTTAAATTAGTAATTGAGTTGTTATGCATCTTTGGTTCACTTTTTTGTTGCATAAAAAGTGGTAAAAATCGATGTAGATGAGAACACTAGCATATGGTAACAACTCCTAAATATTTTCCTGATTGAACTACTCATCACCCACTGTATATCTTGTTCAATGATTGGTAACATTTTAGATTTATATAATGCTTAAAAGGGTAGAATACTTGGTGTTTTCTACTTTTCTGTTAGGATGCTTTTTTTTCCACCTATTTGGCATTTAGATTATTCTTAATAGCATGGAGGAAAGTAAACCTGATATATAGGTCACCTTGTTTGGTCCCACATTGGCTTATTTCTAAATTAGCATTAAGGTTTGTGTTAGTGTTCAGGTCGGAGCACAAATAAAGTAATAAAAGTACCAAACTATGTTTTATCAAAAGTAGTAACAACGCGTGCAATATCTATTGTTCGAAAAAAAAAATAATAACATGTGCAATATCAAAAAGTTAAAAAGCAACCATAACAAGTAGAATATTCATCAGTAAAATTTGGTTAAAATTAAAAACTTATAATGTCAACAATTAAATAGTGCTAATTTTACTAGGAATTTGATGAAAAGAAATGCATGCACAAACAAGTTATGGATGCGCTTATCATGGACATCACCATAAGGCAATCATAGTAATTAGACAAATCATAATCGTACACATGTCCTTCTGGGATCTTTACTATGCAACCTTTTTTTACTCTAAATTTAATTAAAAATTGTTGTCTAAGAAAGGAAAAATATTTATTATTAGAAGAAAGAAAACAAATTAAAATGGTGTTTGGATTTTCCCCAATCCTAGAAGAGAAAACTGAAACACAAACAAAGGGGTAAAAACTTAAAATAAAATATCAAAGCCTCCCTCACTCCATTGTTTCCAGAGTTCGTCATTTTTCCAACCAAATTCTTTGCCACCATTGTTGGTGGCCACTTCTCCAATCCCCTCTTTCTGCATCTCACATGTTTATCTTCCTCGAATACTCCTCTTATTATTGATGGCATCCATGTCATCGGAGACATCTGCGCTAATTTCTTAACCGTAGAGCTATGTGTTGACCCACAGCTGGCCAAACAGCAGGAGGGTTCTTTGTCTTACCTGTTAAAATGACATACTTATAGAGATATAGAGATGCCCAAGCACATTGACTAGAAGATGACAAGAAGAACAATAAGGAAATAGGGACTGAAGGTGGCAAGGTGTTCAGTGATTCAAATATCATCAGAAGCCAAAAAGTCACCGAAGTTGAGAGTGACATTTAATTCGCTAGGGCAAGAGACAATGGGTAAGAATAGTGAGAGGGGGTTGAGGTCGAAATTTCCAAAGTCTGGCTGGAAAATTTAGAGATGAGGTTGGAAATAATTGAAGATGATGGGTTTCCCCGGAAGAAATGGAGAAAGGACAACAATAGTGGAGAGTTAGCATGGAGGCATGGAAACAGATGACATAAATTGAAGAGGATGATGAAGTTGGGCCTTTTTCTTAAAACAAAAATGCTTCGTTTTTTCTTTCATTGAGGAAGTAATAAACTAAAGTCCAACTACACATCATCTCACTTAATTATCTTATTTAAACTTATAAATCTTTTTTAATTCTTAAAGAGTATTGTCTAATTCAACTAGAAAAAAACATAAAGGTGGAGAAGTAAGAGGAACACATGTACTATGGTTTTTATTTGTTTAATTATGTTAGCTGTCATATGGTGGCAATTACTATAAATTTTTCATGCATATAAATGTTTATTAACAAAATTGGCATATATTATTGCTTGGGAAATTGTATCTCGTGAACCTCTTATCCCAACTAGTAGTTCACATCCCCTTTTGCAGGAACTTTTACATGGGGCATCCTTTAAAAAAAATCCCTTATGAATAGTTATCAAGAAATTAATGAAATATTTATAAATTAATTATAAAATAATAAGATAATTAAATTATATTTTCTTGAAAAATACCATGGCCATTGAACACATAAACCAAACAACTAAAGAGGCACATATAGTAATTAATAAAACGCTATCAATAAATCTCATAGGTGTTCATCAGTAAATTAAGTATATGATTGTTAATTTTTAATACTAACATAATTAGCTATAAAATATAAAATAATAATAATACTTTTTTATCATTTATAAGCTTTGAAGTTGTAATGACTAGTTTAGTAGGTGAAAATAACCTGCTTTTTTCCAGCTAAAAGAGAGACTTATCCCACCTAAATGTAACTACCAAACCACCCAAAACTTAAAACACACTAGTCCAATAGATTCTAAGAAGTGCCACCAAAAATTTGAAAAAGGATAATTCGAAAAAGAAAAAGCCCATAGCTATAACAACAACAACAACAATACCTCTCAGTATGGGTCCTGCTTTCGCGGGGTCTGGGGAGATCCAGATGTAGGCAATCTTACCTCAGCCGACAGACCTGCCCATAGAGAAAAAGCCCATAGCCATAACATGACCACAAAATATCATTTTCCTAAGCTGTATTTTGTAAGCTTTTTGTGGCAAATTTTAACTTGCCACAAATTGGAATTTGCTACAAAAGCATATAATTTGTAGCAAGCTCCATTTGCCACTAAATCCATATTTGCTACAAGAAGGTGGTATTTTTAGCAAAATATAATTGCCACGAACTATATTTTGGTAGCTCTTTAGATATATTTTGTGGCAGTTCACCTTTGCCACTAAACTTATCTTAAAAAGTGGTAAACTTTGATTACATTTGTTTTTTGATTATTATATGTTGTAATATTGTTTACCGTTTGCAAATAATAATTGTTTAACAACATTCTGACGGATACATACATGTAATAATAAATTAATCGAAACAAAATGCAATCGTACTCGAAATGAAATTGCATTAAATATATAATCATCATATGACGTTTGCTGCCATAGTAGCTAATAGAACTTTGACAACCATATATACTTAGTTCATCATTCTGAAATGATTAAAAAAAAAAAACTCAAACTCATCCATATAAGTGTTCAACTTTCTTTTTAGGGGGGGGGGAGGATTGTTCTAAGGAGAAAATTATAATGTACTAGGTTCCTGATCAAGGTAGTCTTCTTCACTTGAAATCTTTAATAAAGAATGTTTGCCATGAAGAAGTGAAACCTGCAATAAAAAAAATGAACACTTAATGAGCATTTAGCGTCCACATTTCATGAGAAATAAGAAACAATTTATGATTCACAACATATATAGGATAATACAATTATACAAACTCAAAATGACATTTTGCATTTTTCGACATGTATAGATGCAACAACTCATTTAAGAAAGAAATAAAGGCACTAGATTATAGTAGCTAACAACAACCACAAAGTTGGGACGTACATGATAAAGCTCTATAGGGCTCAAGACCCCAGGTTAACTGGAAAGAAAAAATGGTATGACATCAATGTGTTTCACCTAAGCATGCCTCCAATGGCATGGGATGCCAAAAAAAAAATCAAGTCCTTTATAGAATGCCACCAGTTTAGCCTACGGTATTTCGAAAGAAAAAAACTACAGAATTTATATCCATGTAAGTCCTTTATGGAACACCCAAAGTTCCTACAACACCTTAAGAACTACCACACAACCATTCATGGTGTCACACGACTACTATATAATCAAAGGTATGGTTGTCATAATGGATGCAACATTGTGCAAGGTGTTACAACAACGTTGTAGCACCTGCATGCACCCACTACAACGACTATACACATTGCTGCAACATTATTATATGAAATGAAGCACAAAGGTTTTCACAACCAACAATCAAAAACAATGTTTCTTTTTGTCGTAGACACAATCAAGGCTCATCACAACCAACAACCAAAACCAACAATTCCCAAAAGATGGGCCTTGAAACATTAATAAATGTCTTCATAACCAACAATCACAACCAATGTTTATTTTTGTCGTGGACACAGTCAAGGCCCATCACAACCAACAATCAAAACCAACAATTCCCAAAAAACATGCCTTCAACCACTAATACTCAAGATATAGTGGTTTGTCAAGGATATATTACACCCCTCAGCTTAGAAATGTCATTGTAAGCCTCTACTCAAATGGCCATCAGAGCCAATAAACAATAACAAACAATACTGCCAATTCCATTTTTTGACAAAGTCAACATACTTGTACTATTGTCCAATAAGAGTGTTGTCCATGGAAGAAGATCGAAGATGTGAAAATCCACTTGATTGTAGCAGTCAATAATCCATATGTAAGATAAAACTCAATTAGTAGTATGTATGGCATCGACAATATATATGTATTGTAAATATGTAATACTTATTGTACTCTAACTTATAAGAACTTGTGCACTTGGCGAAGAACCTAGTCTTTCATCTAGATCATGAAAACGAGCATTGTAAGACTCATGAATGCCTTTTAGTTGTTCAGAAACCCGCCTATTAACTTCAGCATCAATCCACTCTTGAATTGCGTCCTCATTGATAACTTGGTTTTGATAACCCGTATAAGCTAACACCCCTTGACCCATGTCTCTTTGATGATGTGATCTTTTCCTATGTTTGAGAACATGAGTAAAAGCCTCTTGGGGGGTAAGGTCATCAACCCCATACTTCTCAAGCTCATTTTGGTGCACTACTTTGAAGTCTTCGTATGCTTTCTCTGTATGCTCATCTGACCAAGTTTCATGTTTCTTTTTTCTTTAAGTTTTCCATAATCACAAATAGTACAGTTCTTCCTCCTCTTCTACTTCTGGTTGAGAGTCTGCATGTAAGTTGTCATCCAATCCATCAATTGGTTTCTGCAACTAAAACCGTTTAAAAAGACCTTACTTAAAGTGCAATTATATCCAACAATTAGCAAGTCAATAATTGATCTAAAAAAAAGTTTCAGAAAAAACCAAGTACACAATTCAGTACCAAGTATATATAAACTTAAGTTACCATCTCATAGAAGGTGCTAGCAATTGATTGTGTGCCGACCTTTGCAAGCATTTTCTGATATGTTTGATTTTTAGTGTTTTTCTCACTTCGCCACTATAAGAAATAGGAAAAACCCTAAGGTTTAAAAGATTAGAAATTGTATTTATTATTATTTCAAGATTATGGTAAATGGACATATTGAAGTAATATAATAAAAAAGAATCTTGAACTTAACCTGACCTTGTCACTGTCTCAATAATTTACTAACCATTTTCATTGATTAGGGTCCACTTCTTTGGGCGGATTATCCCGATGATCAACCACTGTCGTATAGTTAGTGTATGCTTTTTGCTTCAAGTCATATTGCATCTTTCTATATTAGACCTTGCAATGACACTCTATGGCATTATCGACATGACAACCTTGGGGCAATTTAAACATTTCCTACATGCAATACAAATTATTAATGATGAAACTATTTAGAAAACATAAATGGACAAGACAAAGTTAGTCTAAGAGTAAAAACCTTTAACTTCATGAAATACTTTCTTTTTTTATCCGGTTGTATGTCATCCCACTTTTCCACATCCAGGGGCATCAATTGTTTCATTAAATAGCTTGCCTCGCTAATAAAGTGGGTGCTGTTAGTGCCAACAATAGACTTGAGTTCTAGGGGGATTTAGATTTCTATTTTTGTTGGATGTGCATCCCTTTTCCTTTTTCAATATAAGCACTTTGTTTTTCCATGTCTAGGCAAGGAAGCTAAGAAAATTAACGAAATATACATGGTTAAAAAGAGCACCTCTCAAATAATTAAAAATAATAATAATAATAATGTCAAATGAAATAATAGACCATTATTTAAAAGCACAATCAATTTGGTATGTTGGAAGCTACAAAATTTCATGGAACTATAGGCAATTGCTGAAAGACAAAATGAATGGGCTGGACAATGAGGCAGTGTTGCTAGTGATGGTCAGAAACTTGCTGATAAACAAAGAAAAAAAGAAAAAAATTAAAATATTGAGAAGCTCGAACCATAACCAAATGGCTTTCTATGTGACAAACTCTCATATCTACAGCACATCCATTTTCTTCATTTTTCTCCAATTTTATTTTCATTCTTTCAATCCCAAATAACATGGAGGTGGAAGAAATAACAATACAGCAATGGATTTTTGGGTTCCAAGTAGTAGAACAATAATAATATCTTCAAGAAGTTATAAGTCACAGTGGAACAGGATCCTCTCAATTGCCCCTCCTTATAAAGCATTGGGAGTACAAGTTTTTTGGAGTAGAACAAAGAAGCTAAGTTAACTTTGCACCAAAAAAATAAAATAAAAAAAATAGTAGTTTGCCAGACCTTCTTGATTAGATGGCTCAATCTGATTTTCATCCTCAATTCTGTGGGAGGGATTTGTATAATGCATACTCTTACTGGATAACTCTATTTCCACATCATGGGAGCGATTTGTATGCTCTTCTCTAGCCATTTCATTTGACTCATGAACTAGAAGTAACAATGTCAAATATTACTATATAAAAAAAAAACACTTTAGGAAGAATACTACAAGAAAGAATGATACAACCATGTGCAAAAGTTGATCTTGTACTTATCCTTTGTTTTCCTAATGTACGCCTGCATGAAGTGCTTCCTTGATTAACACAGTAGACATCATCTGATTGAGCCTCAACTCTTCTACCTAGACAAAATGAAGGAATATGAAAATAATCCATTACGTGACAATGTCAAATATAGTAACACAACCAGCTGATATTGAAGAGAAAACAATGAGTCTCCTGTGTTGAATAGGACTTAGAATCCAAGTATTGCATGATTTTTTTTAAAGAAAAATATATTGCTTTTACGCAAGGAACAGAAGTTGATATGAAATTCAATAATGATTAAAAAAATGCTTTCACATGCCCCAAACCTCACATAAACGGAAGGCTGTAAGGCAGCTTCCATCATCAGTGTTCCATTGGTTTGTTCAATGATTGAAGATTTATTAATTAGGGAAGGCAAATAGTTTCAAGTGAAGGAAAAAGGAATACAGAACCAGAGGAAAAGGAGTCCCTACGACAATTGAACTCAAAAAAGCCAAGCTCTCAGAACTTTGGTTGAAGGGAACTCTGGAAAGCTCCACAACTTAGGGCCCCAAAAACGTAACCTGATTCAAAACATGCAATATTACTGTTGAAGACAATATGAAACTGACAACGAAGCTCTAGATCATCGTACTGCCATAGTACCTTTACATGAAATATAAGCAAACGAATGTAAAAGGTAACAGCACAGCCAAATCCAGTCGGATATTTGCAGATTAATCAAACTACCTTACAACTGACAGAAGATAATTTCAACTCCCATAGGGAATTTAGCAACTCCAAATCATAATTTTAAAGAACCTATACTAGATTTATAGCAGACTGGATAAGTATAAAAATACTATCAAGAAGCCTATTCAAATGTAGCAAGTACTTCAGGTTGTTTGACATCACTTGCAACAGCAGATACAAGTAATTAACTGGCATAACATTCCTTTGTCAAAGGGTGAGAAGCAAATGCATGACTAGACCAGAATATGACAAGAAATGAACATCTAAGGGAAATAAGCCCTTTCTAGGGCACGGTATACAGATGTTCATTCTCTACAAAACAGCCACTATGCTAGCGAGGTAAGAGACCAAGATGCCCTACTTCTGGATCTCCTAAAGCTAGCCTAGGTAGGAGCCTCATTGGAAATTATTGTAGTTCGTTGTTTTACACAAATCCATTTTGTTTACCAAAAAGCACAGAGAATGGGAGGGGGCTATCCAAACATCGTCATAAAAAAGTACAAAGAAAATTACCGAAAGCCTACATGTTTGGAGGACACTAGCCCTCCCTTATAAAGAAAATACATTGTAGGAGCTGAAACTTAACTAAAACTTACAACAGTTTCAAGCTTTTTGTGAAGCAAATTATGGAGAAGTGTTTTATCTAACCAAGGAAGTTTGTGACAGATGGAATATACCTGGGTGGAGTGTAGGGATTGATGTAGTCCTCGTCACTTGTCTTATAGGTGCATCTAGTTGGGCATGCATTCTTTTATCTTATACGCATAATCAAATACTATGAAAATAGCATATTTACATTAAAATGATATGTAACAAACTCAGCAAATTATGGGTTTTTTGGGGGGGCTCAAATAGAATTAGGGAAGCATTTTACAAAACAAAATTTATATCGAGGAAGGGGAACATACCAGAGGCTACCGCTTTGTGACTAGTCGATGATTTTCTCATAGTCACCTATCTTTCCAACGTGGGTCTATGCATAGTGAAGTTTTCATTGTCATATGGCACATCCTCCAATTCAACATCCACTCCCTCATCTTCATTTGGTATATAGTCCTCTTCTTCTTCCATAATCAGTTCTCTTTGCCTTATATGTTCGTTGCTTTTTCTAAAAGGTAATCCAAGTTCTTGAAGTACCCTTTTTTTTTTTTTTTACAATATTTCTATAACATTGCTTTTCATATTTTGTCATGCTCTGACAAACAATATGACTCGAATAATTTGTATTCTTTTTTATCCTAGCCATATTTCTCATACTACCCAAAGGTGATATATATGGAGGACCTGCAATCAGGAAAAAAAAAAAAAAACATGTTAGAATGTATATACAAAAATAAAGGTTCTAAATATATTTCATAGAAAGTGCAAACGAGTAAGAGCACTTACCAAGGATATTAAAATTACAAAATATGTGAAATATCTAATATCGAAAAGCATATAAGTAAAGATGTCCTAAAAAATTGAATCAAACATCCAAGTCACCATTACACATGTTTTGCCTTTTTGCTAAAAAAAGGAATCAAATAGCATAAAATGCCTGATTTGTTCCCAAAAAAAACAATAATGTAATGTTAGCAAATGACGACTTTAATACCAATGGTCAATTTCATCTGCAAACAGTGGTATGTCCTCTTCTCCACATGTCCCATATTCACTGTTGTCGTCAACAACTTGCATTTTACCTTTCTTTTTACTACGTTGCAACCGTTGTGCCACAAGATCAACATCCACCACATCTGGTTCTACATCATTCCTAACCAAAGACATTTCACCATGATTAGACACAGGGACATATGCTTCTTCATCAGTCTCGTCGCCACTAGCTGAAAATGATTTCGCTCCCTCATCTTCATCATTAGAAGGTATATCATAGAAATCGCGAGGATTCATTTTCACCACCACTTGCCAATTTTGATGTACATGACCATTCACATAGTATACTTGTTCAACTTGAGAAGCTAACATATATGGCTCATTTGTTTTCAAAAAGTGTTTCATATTCACTGTAGTTATGCCATATGTTTCTCTTTTGATTCCCACATTTTCACAGGACACATCATACCATTCACACTCAAAGAGAATAACTTTATGGTTGCTACCATAATCCAATTCTATAATCTCCTTGAGGACACCAAAGTATTCTTTTTCTCCATTGTGCACATCGTTTTTCACCACAACACCATAATTTTATGTGCTAAGATTTTTTGCCCGTACTTTTGTGTGGAATATATAACCATTTACAACATATCCATCAAAGCAAGTCACTCTCTTGATAGAGCATTGTGCTAAAATTAGGAGCTCATGACTTGCTTTCTCATCACGTTGATTCCATAACTAAGTAACCTAGACAAGCAAATAAGAAGCATCAGTACCTAACTTAATTGGATATGTTGGACTTACAATGTTTTGCTTACCCTTTCTTCGAACCACTCGGGAAAGTTGAGCGATGTATTAAGACTTTCATACTCCCTATAAACAAATACAAAAAACGAAATTACGGTTATGAAGATTTTTTGTATGTTCAAAATTTTGGAAGTTACATTAAAATTTTCTTACTCAATAAAAGGTTGTGCTTTATCACAATTTCTTAACACATAAAGGTGAGCATGCGTCCAGTCTTCATGGGAAGGAACCTTGATAGTTCCTTGACCTAGTGGCTTTCCCATCTTCGTGAAAATTGTTAATCCCTTGTCTTGTCTATCTCCATCATCTTTATTCCTTTCTAGAGGATTAAATCTAGTCTCAGCTCTATGTAAATACCTTGAACAAAAGATTAAACACTCATCTGCTACATAAGCTTCAGCAATTGACCCCTCCAGACAAGCTTTATTACGCACAAATTCTTTTAATGTGTAATACTTTACAATGTCTTATGTGTTTTTTTAAAAAGATACAAGAAAGAAATCTATAGTACCTTTCAAATGGGTACATCCAATGATATTGAACTAGTCTAACGAGCTTTGCTTCGGTAGCCAAGTAGATCGTCCAATGCACCATGACGTCAAAAAAAGAGGGAATAAAAACACGCTCTAACTTGCAAAGCGTAATTGCAATGTTCTTCTCTAGTCTCTTCAAAACATCAACCTTTAATGCCTTTGAGCATAATTTTTTAAAGAATAATGACAACTCAACAAGTGGTTCATACACATCCTTATCTAATTTTCCACAAAAGGCAAGGAGCCAACAAATCTTACATAAAGACATGATAATCATGAATCTTGGGCGATCCTGTTATTCTTCCCTCATTGACATTAACACATCAACCTATATTGGATGAATACCCATCTGACACCTTTAAATCTGCTAAGAATTTACACACATCTCTTCTTTCACTTAAACTTAATGTAAATGATGCTTTGGGAATCTCATACTTATCGCCAACCTTTTTCGGGTGCAAGCTCGTTCTGATTCCCAGTTGCACCAAGTCCAAGCAGCTCTTCAAATTATCCTTGGTCTTTCCTGGTATATTCATGAGGGTTCCTAGTATACTTTGACAAATGTTCTTCTCAATGTGCATAACATCTAAGTTATGGCGAATCAAGTTCTTCCTCCAATAAGGTAATTCAAAGAAGATACTTTTCTTCTCCCAGTTGCAAATCAACTTCGATTTTGTTCGCTTCCTTTTATGCCCAACCATGCCAAATTGAATATTTTCAAAATTGCCAATCTGTTCAAGAACATCATCACCAGATAACAATTTAGGAGGAGGATCTATCTCTATTGTGTTATCAAAAGCTTTTTTGTCAAATCCCCACCTATGATCAGCTTCCAAGAATCTACAATGACCCATGTAGGATTGTTTGTTCCAATGAGGCAAGTAACATGACCATGTATCTTTATTACAAACTGGGCAAGCAAGACGACCTTTTACACTCCATCCAGATAAATTACCATATGTAGAAAAATCATTAATTGTCCACATCAAAGCCGTATGCAAATTAAAATATTTAGCTTTAAACACATCATACGTATTTACCCTATTCCACAAAGTCTTAAGTTCATCAATTAATGGTTGTAAATACAAATCAATATCAATTCCATGAGCAGTTTTACCAGGGATGATGATGTTTTAAAATGTATATGGCTTTTGCATACCCATCCAAAGTGGTAAATTGTAAGGAACAAAAAAAAAAAAAACAGGCCAAATGAAGTAGTTTGAATTTATATTTGCATATGGAGTAAACCCATCACTACATAAATCCAACTTCACATTGCACGAATCTTTTATAAAATCAGAATAAGATGCATCAAATGACTTCCAAGCCTGTGCATCTGCAAGATGCCTTAATATCTCATCATCTCGATATTTATCCTTATGCCACCGCATGTGAGAAGCTGTTTTGGCCAACATAAATAGTTTTTGGAGTCTTGGTATAAGAGGAAAATAGTGTAATATCTTATACGGAATGTTTTTCCTCTGTCCCTTTTTATCACTTTCATCATCACTATCATCAGCATCTTCTCTCTTGTCCTTCCACCTTGGATGAGCACATTTAGGACATTTGTATACATGCTTATGCTCTTCCAATAAAGTATACAATCATTCTTAAAGGCCTCAATTTTCACATAACTCAAGCCAAGGTCACAGGTATACTTTTTTTGCTTCATAAACATTCTTTGCGAATGTATCGTCAAAATCAAATGCTTTCTTTAAAAGTTCAAGTATCATTATGAGAGACGTATGACTCCAGCCACATAAACACTTCATATGGAGGAGATGTACCATAAACTCTAACTTTAAGAAATTTCTCACATCCTAGAAATAAGTCAGTCTCAGCATCTCTAACTAATCTAGCAAACTTCTTAAGTACTTCAGGGGACTCACTAATTTCAGGACTGCCTAACCTTTTAAACTCATCCATTATGTGAAATGCTCAGACATTTGTGATATCATTTACCATGGCAAATGTTTCATCCACATCGTCCTCACCCAGTGACAACATCAGATCTTGATGCTCATCTCCATCACTGCTATCCTTTTGACTTGCATCAATAGGCTCTTCATGAGCAGATTTCTCCCCATGAAATTCCCATAGATTATAACTCCTCACTATCCCATCATTGAGCAAATGAAGCATAACTGTTTTTCTATTTTGGTAACTATAATTGTCACAATTGACACATGGGCATCTTATTTTCCCATATTCAGCCACATTAGCAAAAGCAAACTCAAGGAACTGTTTTACCCCGTTCATATATTTTGGCTTCTTCTTGCAGTTAAACATCTTCCAGTTATTCATTTCTGTCAATTATAATATAAAATAATTACTTTTCCACAAAAAGATCTTATGTCATTCATATTTGAACTCAAAGAGAGTACTAATTTGGCAAAAGCACAAACTAAACTCATGAACTTGCAAAGAACAACCAAAATTGGTGCTTCAATAATATAAAACGATAACTTTTTAGCTTTACTTTTTCATTGGCTTCTGGATCTGCTATAAATTTTTAAGGCTTGGTAGAGCTACTGTGAGGCAGCGCATTAGTTCATGATTGTCATCAATAAAATAGGACAGTCAATTATGGAGATACTAATGTGCGGTAGTGTGAAGCAACACTATTATGTACAATTAATTGCCTGTCATGCAACTCATAGTACCTGCTAAATGTGTTCTGATTGTGTTGTGTGTATATCGTGTAATAGCTATCGTGCAACATCAAAACCCATCACAAAAAGCAGGTTCATAAGGGGACTCTCTAATTGCGAAATTAGGTGCAACTAAATTTCAAAACATTTAAACTACATTGGCTCTATCATGTGGCTATATCATGACAAAAGTATGAGTAAGTAAATCAAAATCCAATTGACAACTATAATCCTCATATCCAAATATAATAATCATTGTAGTGAGATGAGATTTTATAGTAATACCACCAAGAAGATGAACAACAACAAAGAAATTACATAAAAATTAGGATAAACAATTAATGCAATCAATTAAGAAGCTAGATTGAAACTTAAAAAAGAGTTAAATTTAATTTCATAGTAAAAATGTTGAAATTAAATGCGTAACCAATTCACAACGCAATTTAGAGAGTGAAGTATTGAATTTTGCCTTCCAAAAGCGCTAGCCAACGACAAAGAAAAACAAGCGATTGCAAGCAGCAACATACCAAAGTTTTTGAAACAAACAAGCCTGATCAAACCATTTAGTCAGCATCATAATATTGTTTCTATAGAAAAATTGACAACCAAAAGGTAGGTGTTAAGGAAGCAAGAGATACAGAGATGACATGAATGGGTATACAAGGAATCTATAAGGAATTCAAACACTTTAAGTTCCTTATTCAAAGGAAAGAGATATCTTCTTGACTTAATAAAGATGGACCACACCATTACAGAGGAAAAAAACGAAGAGAAGCTTGATGACGTCTGTGTATACAAGGATTCTTTATGCCATTACAAGCTTCCAACTTTTGGAAACATATAAATTTCTTCATCCTTTATTTTGGCATTTACGATGAATACAAATACAAAACGAAATACAACTTTCTAGCTCAAGACTACGGATAAAATAGTGGTAATTCATCTAGTCCTTGATTTATATGGCAAAATGTAGGCATGCATTTATTCTAGTCCATGTATCATAGTTTTCAAGGCTATTGCAACATTTGGAAGCTAAAGATTCTTGAAGCCTTAGGACTGCTGCATGCATAAATTGACAGAACAGCAAATGTGATGTATATGTGTGTGCAAATTTGGAGGACAATAGGAAAACAAAACCAAAGAGAAACCAAGTGATTGTAGTTGATCGTATGCAAAGGCAATCAATGGTTTCAAAGTCTCTATCCTTTTCTTGATTGTTCAAAATGGAAATATCTCCCAGTAACATTAGTAGGAATATCTAATAGGCCAATACTTGTATGTCTGTGTGCAAAAATTCGTAGTGAAAAAAGAATAAGCATCGACACGAAAAAATGGGGGAAAAATTAACAAACTGAAGAGCAAGAAGTAAATTGAAAAGGAAAAGGTGAAAAAAAGATGATAAATAAGACCTAGTCAAAAAAAAAAACAAGAGGAAATAAGCTGTGACTTTTGAAATGACGGGTATAATCACAAAGTGAAACTAGAATCAATGTAATAAGTCTAATACAAGCCCTTGACAAGCATTCAATCCATTTGAAGGTGAAAGCTTGGACGAAATTTATGCTAAAAATGGATCTAGCTTATGTCAGCGGTTTACACTAGTCATCAGAACTCATAAAGTAGCACATTAATAAACTTAGACAACTATGCACCAATGCATATGGCAGATTTAAAAACTATAAACCCCCAGTTCACATTTTGGACGTACCGTGAATCACACAATCGCACACCAAATACTCCTGTTGACAAGTCCATTAAGACAATGGTAGCTACACTATTACGGTGAGAAAGAAAAATCCACTACATAAAGACATCAAGGCATTCAAAAAAAAAAAAAAAACAACGACGATTTTCGGAGCCACCTAATTCTCTTGTAGCCAATTTCAGCCTCACACATATCAACTACACGCCAATGCCAACTGTTGATTTGATTATGATCTCCATAGATCAAATGGCTTAACATGTTCACACACACTTGTCAAAGGACATCATGACATTTCAAAAAACACAAGGAGACCAAAGAATTTCTTACACCCTTTTTTCTTCCAACACCATTTTGCACTTGCCGTACCAGAGATTGTTATAGATATGAGCATGATTTCAAATAATGTACTATGTTCAAATGCACCAGACAAAATACCAGATATTTAGTACCCTAAAGCTACAAGACCTTTAGAAAATCCATCACTATACTGATAGTTGCCATGGGTTTGCTATAACAATGTCCAAGAGGCCAAGACATATGCCTCGTTTACTATAAAAGAAGGGAAACACATGTCATAGCAGTTTCAATACTGAGGCAATACCCAAGTGAATACCATGGAGTCTTGTACCCTTGCTTAACACTAGAGCAATTATATACAAATACCACCACTACTCAAACATCAACAATAGCAAAGAGGAGAAAACGATTTATGTTACTCACACAAAGCCTTCCTCTGAAATTCCAAATAACCAAAATCTAAGTTATCAAGTAACCATACAAACTAATTCATATTAACCAAAACCTAAAACTGATTTTCAAAGAACCGTGAAACGAAGGGTGATGGAATGGGTGAATTTCACTTTCAAAGAACTAAGTAACATATGGGAAGAAACACAAATTTGTTGCAACCAACATCTCACCAACATAGATTACTTATGCAAACAAGACTTTGGAAACCAACAAGACGCCTAAAACAAACTGAAAATTGGTTTAATACTGCAATTAGGCTTTATGTGAATTTGAGGAAGAGAGATAACAGGGCATACCCTGCTGTCACAATTGCATGGCCAATTCAACCCTTCAATTGCTCTGACAAAAAGAAAGGACAGATGAATCTCATGCTTAATTACAAAAGAGTTGAAGAAATGACTGAGTTCTAGATCAAACACTCAATTGGAAGAAAGGATAGAAGAATCCAAGATTAATTAATCTTGCATTGCTCTGAGAAGAAGGAAGGATAGCAGAATTGATCGCACGCTCAATTGGTAGTAGAGAAGAATTGAAGGAGGAGGAGAATGAATGCCTGGCAAAAGATATGTGTGACCCAAGAATGAGATTAGGAAAAAAAATAAAAACTTTAAATTAAAATAGGAAAAAGGAAAGGAGGGATTCCAAACTGGAATCAGCGAATCCCCCCCCCCCAAAATGTCTCACCAATTAAATAAAAAAGTTACATGTCTTTTGTGGCAACCATTTAAAATTATCATTACTGTCAAGTATCTTCTGGCAATATTTATTTTGCTAAAAATTTTTTTAGATTTTTATATTATTGTAGCAATTTAAAATTTGCCACAAAAAATTTGCTACAAAAAACTACTTTTCTTATAGTGGAAGATTCACCTGCAATAGTCTTTCTTCCCTCCTTCTCCTTCCCTTTTGAATTTATAATTTTGATACGTCATTCCTCCTTTTGGTCATTTGGAGTGCGTAAGTACTCATTTTGGTCCAAGTTTGCCAAAGCTTTCAAGGAACCGGTTGCTTGCTAACATTAGTTATGCGCAATGATTTTGCTCAAGATTCTTGAGGGGATTCCTAATTTACTTGTGTCTTCTCACTATCCTGCAAATTTTCTAAATCTATTAGTAAATCATTAACTAGTTGCTAAACCTCCCCCAGAGTTACTTCACTAATAGCATGACCATAATTCCCAAGCAAGATGTCTGTCACGGCTCTACTAGTAGAATACTTCTCCATTTCTCTAGGCTTTTCTATACTAGTTAGAATATTTTGTGAAGATCCTTATGTCCTTTTGCCTTCTCCATCACCAATGAGGCTATTTTTAACAAAATTAACATTGTCATCAACGTTGTGGAGTCCGTCTCCCTTATTTACCAAGCTAGTATTTTGAATTTCCAACTCATCATTAGTGAAAGGAAAGTTCTCATCACCTTGTTGTTTAGATGTGCTTATAAACTTAGATGAAGATCTATTGATCTTAAAATTGTATACCTGAACTGGGACCTTGTCTTCATGATTTTATTCTAAATACTTCATCTTGGACTGTCAAGATAACTTCGCCATCAATTAGATTGAGAGAAGTCGTACCAATTAGAACTCTTGCTACTACCATGGATTGCTCATAAAGAGTCTCTTAATCAAAAGCTACAATATATTCCCATCTATTTGCTATTTTTCTGAAATTATTAGTGTTCTATGCATGTGTTGGGACCCCTATCAGTTCTAACTAAGTTTGCCTTGTTTGGCACACCTCATCTAATTTCCATTTCATGTAGCTCACAGACCACCAAGAGATGACATCTTAATACTCTTATACAATCATGTTCGCGTTTTCTTCTGATTCAAAAGTGACTAAAGACTTGAATTTGCCTATGTTAGTAACCTTCAAGCATGATGGAAGTTCTGTAAAGATAGCAGATGCCAAAGTATCAATATATCTTACATGATCTATATCACACACTATGGTTCTTGACAACCATTCAATTTTACCTTTATTGACGGAGCCTTGAATTACTTGAATGATTTTTTCTTCTCCTTTATGAAATTCTTGGGTAAAATGAGAGTACCCTTTCTTGCCATGTTGAGGTTGTGGTTGCTTTAGTTTCCACACGCATCTCGAAATAGGTTTGCCTCTTGGTCTCCCAAATTTCATGCTCTTATTAGTGTTCCTAGTTTACTCCTAAACTTGCATTTATGCCCTTTTGCTTATGGATTTTTTCCCAAGTGACTCTTATCTCCTTGCCTCTCACCATTCTTCTGCTGAACTTGTTGATTGCCTTTGCTACTTTATTTTAAAATCTATATCTCACAAATCCAAACCTATTCTTAAACTTTTTCCCATATGCTCCTAGGATGTATATGTCCACCACTTCTCCTACTTCTTGGAACAACCTTCCTAGGAAAAAAAAAGGGATCACTACTTTCTGGTAAGTTATCCACAAAGAGAGTGAACTCTTCTTTTTTCATTCTCCTTATATATGCGAACTCCTGTCTTAGCTTCAAAATCCTCCCAACTTGCAACAGAGACTTAAGAAAAAAGCCCATAAATGCATTGTCGACCAAATTGGTTATTGTCGGACTTGTTCAACCCTTCTTAGGAATTGACTCTAGAAGCTTTGGCCTCCAGGGGAGGGAAACCAGACATCCAATGACCAGAACAACTTAAGAAGGGGCTCTTATAGTAATTCTCTCTCTAATGTCAGCTAATAGCTCAAAACAATAATAATACTTTTTGGATCATAATTACAGACATTGGAGGTTCAAAAGGAATATTAGATTATCAAATTAAAAGGAATTAGTAATGCTCATCACCATGCATAATAAATATTCATCGCAAAAATTGATGTAGTGCTTATGGTCTGTAATAAAATTAACCAAATTTGTGAAAGACTTATGTGTCACTGTGGGTTGTCAGAGGAATAAAAAGGCCCAAAATGGTGAAAAAAATAAGGAAGAGAAAATAAGCGGAACAAAGCAAAAATGGAGAAAATGGAGATAAAGCTACTGATGGTTATTGCTACAACTGTTTTGATATTGGATGATTCCAAAAAAAAATACTAGTAAGTTGTTATATTTATAGGTTAACAAAAAACTAACAAAGCAAAAAATCTGGAGTAATTAATCAATTATCCACTAATGAGCTGATCTTTTTCCTAAAGAAAAGGAACAACTAACAGTCTGAAAAAGCGGGAATCAAACTAACAAACTTCAGAAAAAGACTTAGTCAAAGATTTTGAATTAGTTTTCAACATTCCCCCTTGATTCAAAATTACAAACCCCAAGTTGTGTTTTACAGAACTCGTGCTTTGCTTATGGAAGCAACTTTGTAAAAACATCAACATCTTACTTAGTTATATCACAAGTCTTTAGAATAATCTTTCCGACAAAAGCAAGACTTCAAATTATTATGAATGTCAATGTGCTTGGTTCTAATAAGAAAAGCAGGGTTCTTTGTTACAGCAATTGTTCATTTATTGTAACAAAAGATTTCGATTGTACCGGCTTGCTTCTAACTCAAATCTAAAAGAAGTCTTCTCAACCAAACAACTTGAAAGATTGATGAAGTTGCTGCAATGTATTCTACCTTTAAAGTTGATAAAACCACCACTTTCTGCTTCTTTGAACTCTATGAGATTACACCAGACTTAAGGTTGAAAATATACCTCGATGTGCTTTTTCTATCATCAATGTATTATACCCAATCACTTTTTGTAAAACTAGTTAACGTGAAATTTGCACTCTTGAGTTCTAAATTCCATGTGGTACCTGCAACATATCTCAATATTCGATTTGTAGCTGCGAGGTGAAGCTTGCTTGGATTGTGTATAAACCTAGCACTTCAAAATTATAGCTAAATTTTGATGAAATTTTTTGACGGAAAATTTTTCTATCATAAATTTTGACGGATAATAAATAAAACTATTGGCCTACTATATTCGTAGATCTCGATGTCGAATTTGACCGGGCAGGACATACTTTGATGGGATGTCCATCAAAATTCAGGGTTTACTGTTTGTCACCTAACTGAATTTTAACGGGCCCGTCAAAATTTTGCAAATTCCTGACAATTTATTGGCGGGATCCATCGTAACCGTTCCCTGATTTGCATTTTGTAGTTACTCTTTTTTTGCTCTTACCCTCACTCTCTGTCATTCCTTCTTTTTCTCTCTCTGCATTTTGCCCCCCCTGCCTACACTGCTAAGGTTGTGGTGGTGACTTCCTTTTCTTTCTCGTCTATAAGTTTCTTTCTCCTTTGCTAAGGCTATAAAACATCCATTTAAACCCTGGCCTCTAAACCTAGGTTTCTTAGTTCTTCTTCTTCACCATTGAAGCCTCTCAAAGCTTGTGCTTTTCCCACTAGAGCCGGATCAGGTCTTTCCACTCAAAGTATCTAGGTTCTGATCATGGGGAAGAATTCTTAATAATGATGAATCAATTAGCAACAAGGCTCTGTCCGAAGTGCAGCAACCAAACACCGTCACACTTGCCCTATCTTCAATTTTCTAGCCGACGTCACTAGCCCTCAGATCTATTGTTGGCATCTTCTTCCCGAGTTCCTAAATCTTGTGGTATTTGTTCTCTTTGTTTTCCTTATTTTCTTGCTATACTTCTAGTTTAATTTGATATCAATGATTGGAAGTTCTATGCATTTTTGCTTTGGATTGTCATAAGATCCTTGGTTTTTTTCCTTCTCAATTTGATTCTTGATTTGGATTTTTCCATAGATTTAGGATATTGGGGCTTGGATTTTCAATATCTATTGCTTATTTTGAATTGATTAATTACTGGATTGCTGATGTTTCTCCTAAGGGGGGAGATAGAGAGAAGACGATGAGGTGCCATTTAAATTTGATCCAATTTAGTTTGATGCTCCTTTTAATGTTGTTTCTACTTACATTTTTATGTAAGCAAAATGAAATTTGTCATCTTCCTGCTACTCTGACTTGATATTGCAAGATAATAAGTTTCTAACGATCTCACATTTCATTTGTTATGGTTTGGAAGCCATTTACATCCTAGAAGTGGAGGAGAAGGCCTGAAATCATCCATTCTATTAATATTTGTGTGTTTATTGCAGAGTGCAACACATGACCTTCTATGTATTTCGTGGGTCTATCATCCTACATTCTACTTGCCTAAACCTATCACGCTGTAAATCCTTCTCTGAATTCAGTTTTTGTGAACTGGGGTTTTGATTTGTTGATTTGATTAGTTTTTATAAATTGTTGGGTGCTTCTCTATCAGTACAAGTCCTCCCTTATACTAGGTATGGTTAATGCCCCTTCTAGGACCAAACAAATATCCCAGGATTAGTGTTTATAAATTGTATATGATTGAAACATAAAAATAGAATTACTACATGCTTTTATGTTGGCATCATTTTGAAATGAGATTCTGCCAATTTGAGTCTAGTTCTCTTATTACTAGGACCAACCAAACATCCTAGGATTTTCCTTTGACATGAAGTAGTGGGTATGGTTAATGCCCCTTCCAAATAATGGCCTCGATAGGAAAAACCCGTTTCTTATTTCATCGTGGGGCTTCAAATAGTAGTGCTTTCATCAATTGGTATTTGGAGTTAATAGTGTTGACAAGGATTTGACAAGAGTTAGTGACATAATGTTTGATTTCATTGTTATATGTGATCTTTGATTCTGATTCCAATTTCCTTATTATCCAGTTATATTTTGAACGACATGTGGATAATGAGAAGCTCCTTAGTGATGTCATTGGCTTATCACCCCAAAACATAATGTAATCACTGTCAATGGATGACAGACAGAGACATTGAAGATGAAGGGGGCGGAGTCATTGTCCTTTAATTGATTTGTAATTATCTTGGTTGTAATTTTGAGATAAATTTTTGTAATTATCTTGATGTAATTGTCAAAGTACAAAAAAATATACTAGGGAGGAAGGGGAGTAAGAGGGTTAGGAGAACCACTTTATCAAATATGAAGAAAAAAAGGGGAAAATTTTGGTATTGTATTATATTTTTTTGATTTTATTCATGTAGTCTTGTTAAATCTGGGCTCTAATTTTTGGAGCTAAAAATTTAAAGTTTCATATGTATATAGAATTATATGAAATCCAAACTTATAAATTCAAAATGTTCAATTTCAAATTTTAAATTTCAAATTTGAAAATTTAAAATTTTGTTATTTTTGCAGCTAAATTACACCACCTATGCATATTCTAAAAATGATTTTTTTTTTGAAATTTAAGACAATTATGTGATGGAACTCCATCACAATTTTGATTCGAAAAATAGCGCCTGTTATAAATTGCGGTCGAGTCCGTCACTACTCCCGTCAAAATTTCTTGCACCTTCACTAACCAAGAAATTATCCATGTTGTGCTGAGCAATGACTCGTGTTAAAATTTCCATCAAAATGTGTACTGGTGGGTTATCAGTTCGTCAAAATTTTCGTAACTATAATTTTGATCGATCATCAGTTCATCAGGTCCAGTAAACAATAGTGACATGTCGGTCAAAATATCCATTTCCACCTGTGTTTTTCTATGACCATAATTTCCATCAAAATATCCATCACAAGCATCACTGTCCGTCAAAATCAGCATAAATTTATGTCAAAAAAATCCGTCAAAATTTGACTGTGTTTTTGTAGTATAACTAGAGCAAAGAAAGCGATGACGACCTTATATGAGACAACTAGGTCAAAGCACCAAAAAGACTTCTAAAATGTGTAGCATTTGCATTTCAGCATCATCATCGCGACACAATTTCTCATCGACATTCATGGTGTGGCAGCAACTTTGTAGTTCCCTGTATTGAACTTCTTCAAAAGACCCATTGCATATTTCTTTGTGTAAATGAAAATTCCATCTATAATTTGCTTCACCTTAAGACCAAGAAAATAATGCAATAAACCCAAATATGACATTTCAAATTCTTTCACCGTGCAAGCTTTAAATTCGGCAACAATAAACTCAGTTGAACCTATATAAATCATATCATCAACATAAAGGGATACTACCAGAAAATCATTCTCACCTTCTTTCTTTAAATAATGAGTGGGCTCATTAATGCTTCCTTCAAAACCATTCTCCCAAAAATAAGAATCGATTTTGAAATACCATGGTTGTGGGGCTTGCTTTAAGCCATATAGTGTCTTTTTTAATCTATACATAGACTTCATCTTCTTGGCCATTAGTCACAAAACCTTCAGTCGTGAAACATAGACTTCTTCCTCCAAAGCACCATTAAAAAATGCAGATCTCACATCAAATTGGTACACATGCCAAGCTAATTGAGCAGCTAACACTAAAAAGGTTCTCATAGCTTCAAAGTGAGAAACAGGAGAAAAAGCTTCTTCATAATCAATTCCTTGCTATTGTGAATACAGCAAGCCTTGCCTTATGTTTTTGAATGCTCCCATCTACATGATATTTGGTTATGAACACCCATTTGAGTCCAATTGCATTCTTTCCTTCTGGTAAGTCTACCAAATTCCAAATTTGATTTTGCTGAATGGCTACAAGCTCCTCTTCTGTAGCTTTGCACCACTTGGGCCCCTTTCTAGCTTCTTCAAAGCAAATAGGATCTATAATAATGATAAGTAAAGCAAAGATGTAAGATGTAGTATAATCAGCATATTGAGGATCCGACTTCCTGTTCCTTGTCGATCTTCTGAATGGAAGAGTACCTGAAGGCTCTTAAGAAGCTACTAGCAAAGAGTTTCTATTTGGTGACGTTGTGGGTGAACTTGCAGAAGCTAGTTCATGTTTATCAATCGAAGGCAGTTCTACAGGAATCCTTATTGTAATGCTCTTCACCCCAATCCCAGCTTGCAGCTTCATTAAAAATCATATCCCTGCTACTTGCTCCTGAAAGGATTATATAGTTTATATGCTTTGCATTCATGGGAGTAATTGACAAACATATATTTCTTAGATTTTCATCAAATTTTCAAGAATAATTTTTAACGAAAGTATAAGCTATACAAGCAAAAACCTTTAAGTGGCTCCTTGTTGCCCTTCTACGTGTTCGAGCCTCATACAGTGTTTGATTATGAACAACTCTAGTAGGAGACAGATTTAGGATATACACTGCTGTCTCTAGGGCTTCAGCGGAAGACCTTTTGCTTGCATCATCCTTTTAGCCATCTCCACAACAGTTTGATTTTTCCTTTCGACAACATTGTTCTGTTTTAGTGTACAAGGTGCAGTAAGCTCCTTGCAAAATCCATTTCTTCACAAAAATCTTTGAATTAAGTTGAGATAAATTCTCCCCCTCTATCTGTTCATAGTGTCTTTATCAAAAGACCACTTTGTCTTTTTGCTCGAGCTTTGAATTCTTTGAACCTATCAAAAGCTTCACACTTGTTTCTAAAAAATAAACCTAGCTTATAAGACTGTAATCATCCATAATCAGCAAAACATATCAACTCCCACCAAGAAATTTAGTGTTCATAGGCCCACAAAAATTTGCACGCACTAATTCAAGGCATTCAGAAACCCTCCAATCATATCCTAGAGGAAAATGTTTTTCACTTTGCTTCCCATAAACACAACCCTCACAAAAACCAAGATTATCAAGTTTCGATTGTCTAAAAACGATCTCCTTTTAGTTTTACAATTTTAGTGCATTAATATTCTGATGCGTATAGTGTAAGTGCCACAATCTAGTCTCATTATCACATCTAGCAACCATCGCATACCTTTCAATCCTAGAGAATTCTAGGGGAACTGTTTTATTTCTTTGCCATTGCAACTTTAGCAATGACATGGCCTAAGGTTTTATATCTAATGACACAATGCCCATCATCAAACAAAATGGAATATCCACTAGTCAGTAACTGCACAATGCTAATTAGCATATTAAGAGATAGACTAGGGACAAGCATTACAGCTGGCACAATCTTAGTATTACCTTTGCTGGTTGTAATGCTACCTCTGCCTTCAACTTGAATGTTCTTGTTGTCCCCAGGTGTCGCCTCTAATTTTTTTTTTTTGTACGCATCAAGTTCCTTGAATGAAGATCTTCCTTTAGACGTATGATTGGAAAATCCATTGTCCAAAAACCGAATGTCATGAGGCTTCTCCGTTTCAGAACAAACGACCATCTTCCTTTGTTTTCTTAACAAAACTTGCTTTGTTGGCCTCATCCTTTTGCTTGTGCCAACAATATGCTTCTTTGTGGCCTGATTTTTTGTAGTAGTGATAGTGAAATGCCACTTTGTTATGCCTTTCATCGTTTGAGCCTCCTTTACCACCACCTATTCCTTGGCCTCTTCCACGACCTTTGCCACAAAATTCACCTCTGTCACAGCCACAACCAGAATTTCCATGTATCTCCTTGGTCACTTGAAAGGTTTTTTCCCTGATTTTTATAAGACATGCTAACTATCAGTTCATGAACTTGCAAAGAACTCATTAGTTCATCAAAATTGTATTTAGAGAGATCTTTTGATTCTTCTATTGCAGCAAGAACATAATCAAATTTTTTGGTTAGACTTTCCAACACCTTACCGATAGTGGTTTCATAACTAACATTTTCACAGTTTGTTTTCATTTGGCTAACAATTATAGACACCTTAGACTAGAATTCTTGCACTGACTCTTTTTCTTTCATTGCCAAAGTTTCAAATTCACAACAAAGTGTTTGTGGTTTACAACAATTACCTCCTTGTCACCCAAAAACTCTTGCTTCATAATCTTCCATGCCTGATTGGAGGTTGTAGCTGTTACAATTCTTGGAAAAATTTCATCGTCTAGCGTTGATTCGATGAGAGATAAGCCTTTGCATCTTTCTTACAAGTCTCCCACAGCTGTTGGTCGGTTTGAGTCGACGTTGAATCAAGTTCAGTGTACCCATTCTCCACCAAATCCCACATCTCTTGGGGCTTAAACATTGTCTTCATTTTGAGACTACAAAGGAATATTCCCCCCTTTTAAGTATTGGAATGAGGGGCTGAGATGAAGAGTTTGTACCATTGCCAGTCATGGCTTGCTCTCAAATGTATTTATTTGCCTCACTCTCAAACATAGTTTTTCCTCTCTCTCTCCCTTCTTTGTCCTCGTTTCTTAACCTGGCTCTTAATACCACTATTATGAAAACACTGAGGAAGAGAAAATAAGAGGAACAATGCAAAAACAAAGAAAATGGAGATAAAGCTATTAATGTTTTATTGCTACAATTGTTTTGATAATGGATGATTAAAAAAAACACTCATAAGTACCTTATAGGCTAAAAAAAACTAACAAAACATTAAATCTGGGACAATTAATCTATTATCCACTAATAAGCTGATCTTTTACCTCAAGAAAAGAAGCACCTAAGAGCACCTGTACTGCTTGGATCATGGTCCAAAAGGGAGGCTCATGATCCAAAATATCATTGGCATCAGTGAACCATACGGCTCGCCCTGTGGTCCGGCTTCCTGCGGTGATTCGCTCACAACTTTCTTTTCTCATTTTTTTGGTAAGTACATTAATAAATAGTACAAAATAAAAGGCTAAAACTAATTAAATATGTTTAAACGTAGGTCAATGAGCAAAATTTTATTTAATGATTTAAGTTGGTGATCCATTTGATGTAGAAGGAAGAGAAAAACTTGAATTGTAATATGATGTGGAAGCTGTAAGCCCTTATTTGTGATCCAAAAATATGGATCACTATTGGAAATGTTCTAACGGGTCTAAAAAAATTAGAAACCAACTAACAAACTTCAAAAAAAATTTAGTCAAAGATTTTGAATCCATTTTCAACCAAAATTTTTTTTTTGAAAAAAGTCGGTGGAAATATCTAACTCCTGTTTGGCTTTTCAACGGTGAAAACCAAGTAGTAAAGGAAAGAAATTTTGAGCAAATTCACTCAGCCCATTTTTGTAGAAGAGAGAGAAAATTGTTGGTCAATGGTCAGTACTTAGTGCTAGTACTTAGTGTTAAGGGTTTGTTCTTTTCGTGGGTAAATTAGGATAGTTAAAATAATGAAATGGGTTGAAATAAGTTGAAATTTTTAATGTGATAAATTGAACTTGGTTAAACTAGTGGAAATAAGTTGAGATAGGTTGAAGTAAGTTAAAGTTGGTTAAAGTAGGTTGAAGTGAGTTGAGGTTGATATTTTGGAATTGACCCACGAAAAGAACATGCCCTAAGAGCACGTCCAACGGCAATCTCGCGGGCCAGTGAGAGTGATGTGGCGAGACAATGGACAGCTCGCACGCGCCTAGCGAAAAGCCTGCGAGCCAAGCAAACGCGAGCAGCCCGTCTCCGTGAGCCAACTCATGATTTAGCATTTTTGAAAATATTTTTTACTAGTTTTTCTTTTTTTTTTTTGATTCAAAAAATAAAGTTGTGTATTATGAAGTAGATCCACGAGTATTATTTTATTTGGTGAGATAAAGTTGTGAGTCTTTCACTGGAGAGTGTAAAAATGATAAGATAAAAAATTAAAAAAAAATTTAATATAATAATAATAGGCCCCACTGATAAGCTAAAAAATTAGCTCACTACTGAATTTGCTCGAACAATGCACATTGTTCATTTCAAATTCCCTCTCTTTCCTCCCTCCCTCTCTCTTAAAGCCCAAAAACCCTCTTTTGCGTCCTTCTCAGTCTGTTTCTCTTCTCCGAACCCCCTTTTAGCTTATTCTGCTAAATGCTGGTAATTGCCCATTTCCCAATCTTCTCGTATTTCCCTTTATTTCAGAGTAAATCTCTTTCCTTTAATTTTTCTTCGTTTTGCTGGCATTGATTTCCCGCATGGTGAAGTCTAGTTTCTGGGTTTATGTTGTTTTAATCGAAAAAAGTGCCATTTGTTTGAAGGGGAAAGCATAATGCGATTTGTCAGAGAATAGTTGTTGGTTTTTTAATTATTATTTTAATAATTTCTGCTGTTTTCCGCAGCCCCATTTTGAGACTTGGCACGTTTAAGAGTTATCGAGAATCTGAAAGGGGAAAAAGGTCGTCAAAGATACATAGATTTCCTTCATTTTCTTCAATTTTTGGTCTTTGAAATTGATCCATCGTTTTTTAGTCACTTCTGCTCCTTGATATTTGTGGGGCATGTTTGTAAACTGGGTACATTGTCCTCAAAAAAATGGAAGGGAAAAAAATGAGGGTACTTTGGTATGTTGCTGATCAGATTCAACCGCAAAAGCTTTGGCTTATGACTCTCTGTCTATGAACTTTGTGAAAGGTCATAAATGGTCAGTAACTCAAAGTTTCATGACCAGTTCTTGCTCTTTTATTATTTCTATGGTGCAGAAGAGCAGATAGAGTTAGCAAACACTTGCTGAAAAAGTGGTATGTTCCGTTTATAGAGTACACTCTCAAGGGCAGCCAGTTTCTTGTCTAGTGTTTTACTGTTGCTATTATTTCATGGTTTAAGAGACAGCAATGATGAAGTCATGTTTGCTGATATAAGAGCTTCATCTGCCTTTCTCTCTTTATGTTATCTGCATTTCATGTCTTGCATCATTTTTATGCTTTTTCAGTCTATTTGTTTGGTTGGACTAGCATAAATTTGTTTTTCACATCTGGTGTAGGACTAGACAGACTGTGATTAGGAATGGCACCCAGTGCGAGAGTCAAGGCAGCCTTCCAAGCAATGGAGACTATTGGGATCCCCAAACATAAAACAAAACCTGCACTGAAGAAGCTTCTGCAATTGTTTGACAAGAATTGGGATCTTATAGAAGAAGAAAACTATAGAGTTCTTGCAGATGCCATCTTTGAATATGAGGATACGGAAGTATGTATGCTTTTTCCCCTTCTGCCGTTTAGGATGATATATTTCATGGTTTTGCATTTCTTATATAACTACTTGTTGTATTTTCGTGATACATTTGTATCTTCCTGGCACTGTTAGGCTGCTGAAAAGGAGAAGAAGACACCAGCCAATACTAATGTATGTAATCTCCTTGTGCGGGTATCCATGGTTTTTTTTTCTTCCTTTTTTTAAGAATTTTAATCTTCATCAATCTCTTGATCTGTTTGCTATTTGACTTTCTTTGATCAGCAAGGTGATATCTTGGAGGATGCAGCTCCATCACAAGAAGAGCCTGAGAGACCATTGAAAAGGTTACGCTTAAAGCACCAAGATCAAGCTGTGCCATCTCATGGGCAACCCAGTTCAACTTCTAGTGCTTTTGTTTTGAAGATTCCAAAACCAGAACCTGGTGAGCCTGAAGTTTCCTTCAACCAATGGGTTCAGCCCACAGGAGGATCTCCTCAGCCCAATGTGGCTAATAGAACCACTGAATCTCAGCTTATCTCACCACAACATGCTGCAAGAAACAAGGGCAAGCAACCTATTTCGCCAACACCTCAGGTTGCTTCAAGGGATAAAATAGCTGCAGCTCAACGAGCTTCTCAAGCACTTCAGATTAAAGAACCTAAGCCTGAGCCAGGCCTCCTTCTTTCTGGGAAACAAAAGCAGTCTGACACTAACTCATTGTTAAAGCCCAAAGATGAGCCCTTCACAGAGGACATGGTGTCAATTGAGCCTCTTGCTGTTATTCCTCCCGGTAATTTTGACCTGTATTTTATTGTGCAGTTTCAAAAAGTGCCATGCTAGGAGGAAAAAGAGGCGTGATTTGGATTCCTACACCCAAAAGTTGACGACGATATGATGAAAAAGAAGCTATGTCTAAGCTAATGAATCTGTAATAAACTGGGAAAGGAAAAAAGAGCCTATTGCAATAAAGAAACCTGAGAAAATAAACAGAGAGAAACAGCAAGATAGCTATTATCTGAAGCAACTTATATATAGTTAGAATACCTGATTACTTCTCTAATATAAATATGCCTACTGTGTTCTTCCGCTTGGAAATGTGAGCATCACCTTTGTGTTAGGTTGGTTTACATGTTTATGGAGTTTGCTTACTAGTCCTTTTGGACAAGTTGGATAGAAATTTTGTTCATCATTGACCTGTCGTTGTTTGGTTTGTTTACGGTTTTCAAATTGCAATTTATGCTTGGTCTTTTCAGCTTTAGTGTACTGTGAGTTATTGTGCTGTAGTTCATTACTTCATTTGAACTCACTGTTATCCTTGATGATTCCACATCAATAAGACAATAACTGTGGTATTCTGATATTCGTTAATGCTGGCAGTTGGGAAATTAAACTCATTGTACTACATTATTGTATCTTGACACAACGTCTTTATTTATTGTTAGTTTTCTTCTTCTGTCTTTTTTTTAATAGCAAATGGGATGGTTATTTCCTCTCCCTCCCTCCCTTTGGTGATAAGATATCAATAATATTGAAGCTTTCTATATCTCATATCAATATATATAATATATGCCAATGTTAGCTGTACAAATTAATACACCAAAAACTTGGTCTGGGTAGTTTTATTGATGGGACACAGTGCTGATGGTATGTTTTAGCCGGCACATTCTGCTTCTTCATTAACTTGGTTGAACACAAGGCTGTTTTGTGGTGTTGAATCCCCATTCTCATTTTTCATCTGAATTGTGTGATTGTGCAGAGCCTTCAAGCCAGGAGCCTTCTTCCCAACATAGTAATCCAGTGGACAGCCAGGATGCTGACGGACCTGGGACCTCTAAATCTTTGAAAGGGATTGATAAAAGTGCGGAAACAGCTGCATCATTGACCTCGAAGGAGAACCATTTGAACGAATCCGATGTTCCTGGGATTGCTCCAACTAACATAGACATTGCCTCGTCACCCCTGGGAGAGGTGAAAATATGTTTGAGCTGCAATCATGGTGTGAACGGGCATGACTTCCATGTGTCAGATTTACAAGTTGTTCTAAAGGAAGTAGAAGATAACTGCATTAAGACATACAAAGTAATGAACCCAGAATTTTCTGTAACAAACTTGATGAGAGAGATTTGTGAATGTGTCGTGGAGTTTGGAACAACTAGTGATGGCATGACACAAGAAAAGATTAGTCCAAAAGATGCTACTCTTGTTGGTAGCGAAGGAACCTGTTGCTTGGCTTCTACTTTGAATGGCTCCATAAATGCAGATTCTTCTGCCCCAGCTGACAATAATCTGACAGAGGCTTCAGATCCACCCTCAGCTTCCAATTGTCAAGAAATGGGTACAGAAGATCATTGCAGTGAGGGGGATTTAAGCACTGTTGCTGGCAGGAATAGTAAGAGCTTCATAACTGTGAAGCAGCAGCTTAATCATGAGCATATGAGGTTTCATTGTGATACAAGTGACGTTACAGGGGGCAAAGAAAAAGTGAAAGTTTCTCTGGAAAAATCAAATGCGGAGTTTTTACCTTCTTTCCATTATATTTCCCAAAATGTTATCTCACATAATGCCAATGTTGTGTTTTCTCTTGCCGAAATTGGGGAAAAAGACTACTGTTTTTCTTGTCATGGTGACTGCTCATCACTCTCTTCATCTTGTAACTGTGTACAACGGAATGGAGGAGAGTCCCCGTACACACCAAATGGTCTTGTCAGGGAAGAATTTCTGGAAGAGTGCATTTCAATTTCCCGGAATCCTCAAAAACATTATCTCAGGTATTGCAAGGAGTGCCCACTGGAAAGGTCAAAGAACGAGGATATGCTTGATCCATGTAAGGGCCACTTGAAACGCAAGTTTCTCAAAGAATGTTGGACTAAATGTGGCTGCAGCAGATATTGTGGAAACCGAGTGGTACAGCAAGGGATCAAGTGCAACTTGCAGGTGAAAATGAATTATCTTCCTCAGAGTAATGCTTTATTTTGCCGGGGGGGGGGGGGGGTGGTTGTCTATAAGGTAATGTTTTCTGTCTCTAATATACGAGTTGTGTTTCCCACCTCAGCGGCTGTAATAGCATGTGCACTGCTGAGGAAGTAATTATTTATTTCAAAGTTTGTAGTGGGTGGAACTTGCGTTTCTCTTCGT
>JACYFF010031954.1:83018809-83034867 GCA_017589665.1 Selenicereus undatus | reverse complement strand
AAAAACCAAAACAAAAGTTCTCCTCTCTGCTTACCTTTTAGAAAGAAGTTACAGAAAGTATGTTTCCTTTTCTACCTACTACTTTCCCGCAAGTTCTTTGGCCGAGTTGTTTCAAAGGTTGCAGAGCGACTTCCTTTCTGAAAAGATTTGTTCTGCTTACAGGACATACATTTCCCAGTTTTCCTGTGTTTTTGTTTCCTTGATTTTGAAACTTAGGCACCTCTTTTGGTTTCAGTCTCTATGCATATATGCCTGACTAAGAAGCACGGATACTGACCCTCGGCTAGCATATTTGTGTCTTGGTGTTTGACACATCTTAGGTAGTGACATTCCTTGGAGACTCTTGATCCATCAAATGATTGGCAGATTGTATGATGTGTGGGACATGCGCTACAGATGATTTATGGGTATGCAACTGCAACACATGGCTGCTTGTATGTTGTGGCTACTAAATTCAAGAACTGTCAATAGTATTTATAATAAATGTATGTAGTATGTCGACAAACTTGTTGGATCCTTCTTTGTAGAAAATCATGCATCATGGTGTGGGATTTGTATTATGTCTTTAATGTCAGTGTCTGTGCATCTTACATGGCTGGTATGTCATTTTGGGCTCTGCTCTATCACTCACAAAGCCTGCACCTGTTTTCATATGCTGATTGAGGTGCTTCCACAAGTTCCCAAGTACTTTTGTTTTGTTTTCTTTTTTTTTTTTTAAATTGGGGGTTGGGGGCGCTCAGAAACAACACACAACCTGTTCCAGTTTGTCTAGCTGGTATATTATTGGTCTGGTCTGTTGGAGACTTGGAGTACTTATTTTTATTTTGTTTTACACTTATGAATCTGCATTGAGCCTCTGTTTCTGAGTAGATCCTGTTTCTGAGTAGATCCTGTGTTACATGTGTTTAATTGACGATTTATTTTGTAGGTCTGCTGGAACATTGAATTTAGATTTTTGTTTCTTATGTCCAAGCTTAGTAACCGTCTGTAATTCTGGTGAAAACCATTTATGGTTAATGATAAGCTATTATTGTATGTTTCGTTGTAGTGAATTCTTGGTTTCCTTGAATAGCAGTAGATCCTGCATCTCATCCACTTAAAATTGCTGCTGAATAGTTGTATCTGAAATTGTGTAAGGAGCTAATGATACCCTTGGTAATTTCAAAGTTACAAAGCAGCTATAGCTTTGTTGCTTATTGTTGTGGACAAAGGATTGGAAATGCGAAGTTTCAATTTTGATTAGTTTCAACGATTCAAAAGACGTATATCCTCATAATGTTGTAAAATATCCAAGAATTAAGAGTCTAGAAAACTGAAATTTTTAAGAAAAAGTTGATTTTAGTACAGAACAGTCCTTACCCTGCCTATGCTTTAGTGCTTTCCTTCTGTCTTGCTGTTTTCACAGGCTTTGTGGTTATTTTTAAATGTTTGCATACGCACTCTTTTAACATGTGTCTGCAGGATTATGGAATTGATTTTGATGACAATGAACAGCATATCAAAGCTTTCCGTTGTCTATGTGGCAGCAAGTTTTGCCGGAACATGAAACGATCAAGCAGTAAGTAGATGCTTATTTTCAATGGACTTTCTGATTCTTCTGGAGTCTGTCAGGATTATTTGCGTATGCCTTACAGCATGTATTACTCTGCTGTGTTTTGGTAGAAACATGCAAGGACTCTTAGTCTTGTTCTGGTGTTGGGAAAGCAATTTGTTCTGTTTACTTCTAATGCTGCCAAAAGCTTAGGCTGGACTTAAACTCTGCATTACTAGATGGTTGTTCAATATCAGATTATATGGGTGAATTGCTGGCAGTCTTTTGGGGGTAAATATTGTAACTCAATGTAGGAAATTTGTAAGAGCTGCCTTGGTCCACCAATTCCCAATTCTAATGAACTGAGGTTGACTAAATGCAGAAAGTGCACAAAGATACTAGTCGACTTAGTGATGTGGAAAGCATGCTCTAATTTGAAGATCTAACCTAACTTTTTAAAAAAAAAAAAAAAAAAACCTTAGAGGTCTAATGCCTCCCTAAATGGATGTTTTAACCACACTAGTTGCCTATCTAAGCTCCTTTCTTACTAACCTTAGATATCATGCCAGCATGCGAATCCATAAGACAGGACAAGTGAAGCAAGCGTATAACAATGAAAATGGTTCACCTATGTTAAATAGCAATCCCGTTAAATAGGGCACATCTTCATCTTAGAAACCTTGGGTTGAGGTAATGGACAACCATTTGACTCCCCTCATATTGGAGGATGTTGGCTTGTATTTTTTCATCTCCAAGAAAGCTACTAGAAATAACCACAAACCCGACAACTCTTTCTTATGCGGCACATGGTTGCTTTGTTTTTTCTCTAGGATTTCTTTTTTGCCCTTTCTTTCTTTCTTTCTTTCTTCTGGTGGGTAAGGATCCCACCTCAAGTGGCACTTTATGATAGGATGGCCCAGTGAGGTTTATTTTTATTTATATATTTTTTGTGTGTGTGTGGGGGGGGGGGGGGAGGAGAGGGGATGGTAAGGAGTGTCGAGTGTGTCGAGCCTATAACCCAGACTCAAGGACATAATTTCAAACTGAGTCTACAGGATGGGAAGTAACTTGATTCCAATTAAACAGGGATCCATGTTTCTATGTTGCTCGACACCTTGACTCACGTTCTTGTTATGATCGATGCCTAGACTATGATCCTGATGTAAATGCCTAAATTAGATTAAAGTAGTCTAAGTAACAAACTTTGTTAGCAGAAATGCATTTTTTGCAAGTGTAAGACTCCTACGTCTGGATTTCCCCATACAAGGTGGTAGCAAGGCCCACAATGGGTGGTGGTGGTGGTGGTGGTGTTGTTTAGTCAAACTAACAAACTATGTTCCCATATTGTTATTCACTTCTGCGGCAATCCACAGTCCTAGTAATTGTGGTTAATGTATGTAGAAAGATGTTCTTTCTACGTAACAAATTGCCATTACTACCTTTGTATACTTGCCATTCTTTTTTTTTTTCTCCTTTTTTTGGGGTTGCATTAACCATCAAGGGAATGAGGCTTTGTATAGTCATAGTTATTGCTATTGTGGTTGCAGCTTTATCTAATGTTCTTTCATCCTTGCAGGATCAAGATCTACCTTGACTTTATCCTGAGAACCACTTGTTGAGGGCAAAAGAAGAGGGGCAATCTTGAAAGTTCAATTCTTAATGTAGAAGTTGGAAGTGTAAATACAGTCTTGTCTGAAATTGTTATGTAGCGTTTGGTTGAAAGTAATGCAATCACTATGCAATGGAATCAACCATGTAATGCAATTGTTAGTGTAATGGAATGGGATAATAATTGTATTACAATGTTTGGTTACAAAGTCTTTACAAGTGTAATGGAATGAATTCATCTACAAACAATACTTAATTTTACACGTGACGTGAAGTACCTGTAATTCAATTCGCATTTTATTTTTGCCTATTTTAATTATTGTTAGCTTCGTTGATAAATATCATCAAATATTTTATCATCATGATTACGATATTTCGCATGAGACTTACATCACTCTGTTTCTTATAGATTACAATAATGTAATATTGTTCAAGTTTACCAAGTAGAGAGAAAATGATGATGATGACGACGTGAGAGAGAGAGAGAGGGAGAGAGAGAGAGAGAGAGATATGATGTCTAGAAGGTACAAAAATACAGTTACAATAATACGATCATGATCTAAGTTAAATTTTATATAATATGGACAAGAGAGAGGGAGAGGTGAGTGGAGCTTCAAACCTTAAAAAAATGGTGTCAAACTAATAAGAGAGGGGAAGTAGAGGAGAGACAATGGAGATAAGAGAGAGAAAGTTTCCAAATATAATAACTTATAGTTGGATAGATTTTGATTCAAAGGTATGCAATCAAAATTGTTTAGGAAAAGTCAAGTAATTATAATTGCATAGATTGAGGTAAATGTAATTACAATGCAATCTTGATTACATTACTTAATAGTGACCAAACATGGTAATGGAATCACCATTACCATTTTGATTGCATTACCACTTCGATTACATAGAACCAAACGAGCCATTAGTGTCTATGTTAAGTATACACAGTTTAATTATCAGCCCCAAGATTCCATGATTGGGACTGGTGAATCCTCCTCATGATCTTTCCAATGTAATCTTTGTTGCCCTCATCAAGGAGTAAGCACAACCACCATTATGCATATTTCATGTTAGTGGTATATCCACAATCGCCCGAAGATATTTATGGTTGGGAATCACAAGACGAGGGCAAGAACAATAATACCTTAGTTCAATGGCTTTCGGTGAGTTTGTAGCGGAGGACTGAATTATATTCAATGGTGGAAGTTATTTTCTGCTCTGAAGTGATCCATGTAAGTCATAGTTGGGTTCTCGATTACATTGTTGGAAAGTTCTAGACACATTCTCTGGGAGGTCGTTACATATCTAGGGTGTATTTATAGGCTTGTTTGATTTCTTTCACTAGTATTATTGTGTCCAATTTTTATCTAGATTTGCAAATGGCCTAGTTCGTTGGACTACATTTTAGTTTGTTGTTCTAATTGGAAATGTGGAATGCCTAATCTTAATTCTTAAGTGGGCCTAGGTTGGATTAGTTTTGACATTTTGTTATACTTGGGACTGTAGTCGATTGAATCAATGGGTTTTGCAACGTCGTACAATAAAATGTCAATGCTGGAAATTCAGCTTTAGGTCAAATAATTTGTCTTATAATTTGGTTCTGCAATATTGTTACCAGTACTAGTCATTTAATATGGATCCCACCATTTGGACCAAAAAAAAAGAAGAAAGGATCCCACTTGAGTTTAGGGTATTCACATAACTTGAATAAGTTTTAGAAAGATCTAGATAGACTGTTAAATCTTTGTAAGTAGAGAGACTAATTCTACAATATTAATGAAATAAGTGTTGAATCTTTTATTTTGATTTTTCTTTTAAAAAAAGTTTGAAAAGTGAAAACCCTTCAAGGAAATATTTAATTGCAGTGACAAACATGCATGTTAAAAATTATGGAGCTTAAAGTCTCCTAAGCTAGTATAGGGGGTTTTATCATGGGTGCAACTTGTTTGGGCCATGGTTGAGAGAATCGGAAGGCCGGTTGGACCGGTTGAACCGGAAATTGGTTGGAGCACCGGGCCGGGTAAGCATTAAAAACGTTCTGGCCATCGAATCAGTCAAACCCGGTCAAACCTGCTTGACCCGGCTAACTCGGTCAAACTGGTCAACCTGCAGTTGGATCTGGTTTTCCCAATTCAGGTAAAAGCTTGGGCTGCCAACTTTTCAATTCTCCTCTCAACTTTCGCTCTCAGCCATGAAGCCCTAGCAGATTTTTCAATTCTCCTTCCAGGCTCTCACAAGGCAGAATTGCATAGGTGTGATGCAATGGAGTTTGAACATTCATAAAATTAAAAAAAAAAAAAAACCAAAAAGCTCCGGTTTTTTTTTTTTTTTTTTTTTTTGGATGCCCACTGCGGCTGCTATGCTAGAGAGAGGAAGTAGGTGGAGTGATGGTTTGAGTGTTTATGGTATGTCCAAGCTCACTCCAAAAGTTGCCCTAGTTTCTATTTTTAAATGAGAAATAAATGGATTGGCTGTGAAGCTAATGGCTGCACTAATTGGGCCTTAAGTGCATATTAACTTCACGCTAATGCATTTTCTTTCTTCTTTTCATTCTTGGAATCTATATATATATGTATATATATATATATATATATTAAGTCAAAAATCATGCATTGTTTTAATAATTATTTTGATTATATTATATATATTATTTCGTCTAATTTAGTTTATTATATATATTTTTTAGGTTAAGCATTAATAAAATAAAGAGGAGAAGAGAAGACGTCGAAGTTAGGATTTTAAACGCTTGACTATCAAGTCGGTCCAAAAACAATTATTTATGAAAAATATTATTTCCATAATGATTTATTTGGATTAGGGTTACAAGAGTTGAAGAGAAGCTAGAAGACTTGGGGGAGAAGGAATCTAAAGAAAAAAACCCTAGTAACTAAAACCCTACCCCATCCTCCTCTCCTCATCATCATATAATCACCTCCTCGTCACCACCATAAGAACCTCACCACAGCAGCCTTCTTTAAAAACACCCAGCAGGCAGCAGCCTTCTCCTTCCTCACCATTCAATCACCACGGCTGCCTGCTTATTCTTCTTCAATCACCACGCCACACCTCCACATTTCTTCATATCCTCACCACACGTCTAGCCTAGAAACCTCAGCCTCATCATATACCATCACCATACTTCATCCTCCTCATCATCATCACGCTTCGACACCCACGGCAACATCTTCACGTCCATCATCATCCCTCATCGAGTAGTGTTGTGCTACACTTTTTTTTTTTTGGTATCCTATTTTGCTTAGTTTTAAAAATGGAATATTTTGGTGAATTTGGTAATTTTATTCTTAATATGACTGAGTAATTTTCTCGTGCTTAGTATAATCTATTTGAAACCATGCTAAATTAATTATTTTGAAATAAGTTTTATACTTTATTATCTAGTTGATTTTTATTCATGATTTTGTAGCGATTAGTATTTATCGTTCATGATATTCGTGTTATATTAATTAGAATGTATGCTAGTTAGTTTAATACGAATTCATATGATAGTTTAAAAGACTTTATTACGTAAAAGTTATAGTCTTTTAAGCATTAGTATCACCATAATTAACCATTGATGGCTCAAACCCATATCTTTTAATTAGATAATCGTTATAGATCTTTCTTAAATCAATTTGCTGGTAAATTGGTTACAAGGCGTTAGATGATGTTTTTCTAATATGTAATATTCTAGTTTGATAAATTCTTGGGCTGGTGTGAGGGTTGTCAAAACTAGTAGGGTTTATATTACGGTTGCACCTAAATAAACTATAATATAACGAAAAAAGGGGAGGATCCGTTGGTGGGTGTCTTCTACAGTCTAACTTATGGAAAAAAATCGATGTGTGTGTTGATGATAAGTATTAATTTGGATGGTGGATATAGATTGTGCTAAGTACTCTTCATAAATTTGGTATCTTTGATAATTATTTGTTGCTTTTTAGTTAATTTGTTTAGTTTGTCAATTTTTATTCTTCAATCATTAGTTTTAATATAAATTTCGTTTAACACCCCCCCCACACACAAAGCATAGTTTTTAAGGAGTGTCATGATAATATTAGATCAGTTAGATTTTGATTTTTAGTGTGGTTATAATTTTCAGATTTAATTTATGTTCTGTTTTGCCTTTTAATTACCAGTTTGTTAGAAATTAGGTTAAAAATAGTTCCTTTTGTTTGTTTTCATGTTTTAATCCATCCTAGGGCTTATATAGTGTCTTATTCTGCCTCTATTTAATTCCGAAGTTTTTGGAAATTATTTGATAATTTTTCAGAATTATTTCGTGAGTTGGATATGTGCAGGTTTGTACTTCAATAAATCTGAAAATTACGTTTTTAATTTTTATTTCATGTTTTTTAGGTCTTATTAAAGCCTTTTAAACTATTATATGAATTCGTATTAAACTAACTAGCATGCATTCTAATTAATATAACACGAATATCATGAATGATAAATAGTAATCGCTATAGAATCATGAATAAAAATCAACTAGATAATAAAGCATAAAACTTGTTTCAAAATAATTAATTTAGCATGGTTTCAAATAGATTATACTAAAACCAAGAAAATTACTCACTCATATTAAGAATAAAATTACCAAATTCACCCAAATATTCCAAGTTTAAAACTAAGCAAAATAGAATACAAAAAATAAATAAAAAAGTGTAGCACAATACTACTCGGTGAGGGATGATGATGGACGTGAAGATGTTGCCGTGGGTGTCGAAGCGTGATGATGAGGATGAGGATGAAGTATGGTGATGGTATATGATGAAGCTGAGGTTTCTAGGCTAGACGTGTGGTGAGGAGATGAAGAAATGTGGAGGTGTGGCGTGGTGATTGAAGAAGAATAAGCAGGCAGCCGTGGTGATTGAATGGTGAGGAGGAAGAAGGCTGCTGGGTGTTTATAAAGAAGGCTGCCGTGGTGAGCTTCTTATGGTGGTGACGAGGAGGTGATTATATGATGACGAGGAGAGGAGGGTGAGGTAGGGTTTTAGTTACTAGGATTTTTTTTCTTAGACTCCTTCTAACCCAAGTCTTCTAGGTTCTCTTCAACTCTTGTAACCCTAGCCTAAATAAATCATTATGGAAATAATATTTTTCATAAATAATTATTTTTGGACCGATTTGATAGCCAAGCGTGTAAAATCCGAACTTCGACGTCTTATCTTCTCCTCTTTATTTTATTAATGCTTAACTTGAAAAATATATAAAATAAAGTAAATTAGACGAAATAATATATATAATATAATCGAAATAATTATTAAAACAATGCATGATTTTCGACTTAACAAATTCCCCCACACTTAGACTTTGGACATCCTTGTGCAAAGAAATCTTAGACTCGACCTAAAAACTGACTCTCTTTCCTTTCTTATAAAGTCATGCATAACTATGATATTCATACTAGACATTGGCTTACTTTAGAAACAGTTTTATTGAAAATTAATAAGTTTTCCTTCCAACAAGTGAATAACTACTAGACATCCAACTACCATCAACAACAACAACAACAACAACAACAACAAACTCCCAGTGTGGGTCCCGCTTTCGCGGGGTCTGGGGAAATCCAATTGTAGGCAACCTTACCTCTACCGGTATTCCTACCCATAGAGAGGTTGATTCAGACATCCAACTACCATCAAAGAGTTTATTCATTAATCTCACAACATTTCCTTAATGAAGTAACAAGATCAATAATTATCCATCTCTTTTAAGTATGCATACATTGATCAAGAGGTCTAAAAAGTTTATGATAGAAAAATTGAAGTACGGTATGGCTACAGAGACAATTGAATTAGAAGGAATAACTTATAGAAATTGATTGTAACTTGCCTTGCAATTTTTTTCTTCTTTTTTTTTCTCTTTTTTTTTTTCAAACTTCACTTGCGCACATATTCGAGACCCATACAGGGTCATAGAAATTAAACACTCCATGTCTCACACTCACTCGAATAGAGGTGCTGGAGCAAATAATTCATTCTCATCTTTATTTTTTTTTTACTGTTAGTTTTGGAGCGAGTCATTGATCGGCCCAAAAAGGGACATGACTCTTCCAATTAGGGGTTACTCCATACATAAGGCTTACTTGAGACCTAAACTTTAAGGGGAAAAGGTGCCGAGCCACCTACTCCTGCCCATGTTGGTAATCTAACCTTTTTCTTTTGTTTTCTTGTTTTTTTCTTTTTTTTTCTTTTTTATAAAAGCAGACAAGAAAAATCACAATTTTAATGAGTTATTCTACTAATTCAATAGTCTAGGAAATGGGCTAGGTCATTTTATTACCTTTGAAGCGGATATAATACATGATCAAATAAGATGAATAATCATGACAATTACTCATTAAAGAGATATATGAGGATCAACTCAAACTACTCTAAAAGACAGCTAGCATGCTCAGAAGTCTTCAATCATAAAAGAATAAACTACAAAATAGCTAAGAAAACAAAAAAATTTTAAACAAGCAAGCCTAGCATAAACTCATATCATGCAGTATTTATAAGGGGGAAAAAAATTTCTCGATTTTCTTTGTGCTTTTTTTTGTTTTTTTTTTGTTTTTGAAGAATATATACTGCAGGAATCAAATGCAGGATGCACCCCCCAGACTTAATTCATGCATTGTCCCCAATGCATGTTAATTAATAAGAGAAAAGAAGATGCTGAAAGCGAATTAAAAACTTCCCTGAAAAATATTGGGTTGCCTCCCAACCAGGGCCTTTGTTTACTGTCATGAGCTTGGCGCAAATGAGCTCATGGATCCTCTAGTTGGATCTCCTCCACTAAGCATACCTGATCTCTTTACTTTCAAACACCTCAAATGTATGCTCCTTTTTGTCTTCGATTATGCGACCACTCCTTAATCTCATAAACTAAAACAAAATCTATGAATAAAATACTAGAGCTAAAACAAAACAATAACAGTAGTAAAATTAAATAGAAGTAAACTAACAATCTTATTTTCTTTCCCCGACAACGGCGTCAAAATTTGTATAGCTTATCGTAGAGCTACAAATTAAATCACTACTTCGATTTATAAATAATATTTATAGCATAGGAAAGTAGGGATCGATCCCACGAGGAAAGATTATGTCAATAAGCTAGTTTAACTCTGAATGATTTTATTACTCTAATTTATTTTAACTCCTCTTTATATTACTAAAATAAATCAAATTTAATAAGTGAAGATCTGGAAAATTACTTAATATTGCTCCAAAATATTCTAAATTTCATTCTGGAAATAAAATAGTAAATAGCTACCCTAATTAATATGGAAAATAAAAACAGAAATAATAACACAATATTAGACTGAAAATTAAAACAGAAAATAACAAGCAGAAAATTAATATTAAAAATTACAAAAAGTAATCCAAATTGATATTCTGAAATTTTATAAGTTTATAACTCCAAAATTATATGTAATTAAATTCAGAAAAATTAAAACAGAAAATTAACTCCAGAAAATGCAAATAGAGAATAAAATCTGAATTTAGAGAAAAAAAATAAATTGCACTAATATAAATACGAAATTAAATAAAAAAATTGCCCATATTTTAGGATGTAATTTTCTGGACCTAATAAGACCTAAAAAATATGAAATAAAAATTAAAAACGTAATTTTCAGATTTATTGAAGTAAAAACCTGCACATATCCAATTCACGAAATAATTCTAAAAAATTATCAAATAATTTCCGAAAATTCCGAAATTAAATAGAGGCAGAATAAGACACTATATAAGCCCTAGTGTGGATTAAAACATGAAAAAACACAAAAGGAACTATTTTTAACCTAATTTCTAACAAACTGGTAATTAAAAGGCAAAACAGAATATAAATTAAATCTGAAAATTATAACCACACTAAAAATCAAAATCTAACTTATCTAATATTACCAGGACACTCCTAAAATACTACGCTTTTGGGGGGGGGGGGGTGTTAAACGAAATTTAAATTAAACCTAATAATTGAAGAATAAAAATTGACAAACTAAACAAATTAACTAATTAAAAAGCAACAAATAATTATCAAAGATACCAAATTTATGAAGAGTACTTAGCATAATCTATATCCACCATGCAAATTAATATTTATCATCAACACACACATCAATTTTTTCCATGAGTTAGACTGTAGAAGACATCCACCAGCGGATCTTCCCCGTTTTTTCTTGTATTATAATTTATTTAGGTCCAGCCCTAATATAAATCCTACTAGTTTTGATAACCCTCACACCAGTGCAAAAATTTAATCAAACTAAAGCATTACGTATTAGAAAAACATCATATAACACCTTGTAACCAATTTACCAGCAAATTGATTTAACAAAGATCTATAACGATTACCTAATTAAAAGAGATGGGTTTGAGCCATCCATGATTAATTAGGGTGATACTAATGCTTAAAAGACTATAACTTTTACGTATTAAAGTCTTTTAAACTATCATATGAATTCGTATTAAACTAACTAGCATGCATTCTAATTAAAATAACACGAATATCATGAACGATAAGTACTAATCGCTATAGAAGCATGAATAAAAATTAACTAGACAATAAAGTATAAAACTTGTTTCAAAATAATTAATTTAGCATGGTTTCAAATAGATTATACTAAACACAAGAAAATTACTCACTCATATTGTCACTAAAGCCTAAACCTATATCACGCCTAACCCTAACCTTTCTCACCATAAATCATCTCCTCACCATCATGATAAATCATCATCATCATCTACCATAAAATCATAGCCCATGGCAGCTCCTTCAACACAAACCATCACCATCTCCCTCCTATCACGATCAACAAACCCACGGCTGCCTTCTTTCAATATCCATCCCCAAACCTCACACCATCATCACGGCTCCATCATCATCAATCTCCTCCAATCAACATTCCACGGCCTTCACTTCCTCACGCCTAGCCCATAATCACGCAGCCTTCTTTCTCCTTCACCATAAGCATCATTCATCACCATCTTCATCATCAAAGTAGGAATGCTTTATTTTATTTTATTTTTTGTTGTTTAGAGTATTGTTAAACATGAATTATTTGGATGAATTTTGAGATTTTATTTTCAATATAAGTGAGTAATTTTCTTGTACTTAGTATAATCTATTTGAAACCATGCCTAATTAATTATTTTGAAACAAGTTTTATGCTTTATTGTCTAGTTGATTTTTATTCATAATTCTATAGCGATTAGTATTTATCGTTCATGATATTCGTGTTATATTAATTAGATTGCATGCTAGTTAGTTTAATACGAATTCATATGATAGTTTAAAAGGCTTTAATACGTAAAAGTTATAGGCCCTGTTTGGCAAACAACTGTTAGCTGTTAACTGTTAACTGTTTGTATTAGCTGTTAGCTGATAGCTATTTGAGTTAGCTGTTTGTTGAAAAACTGTTTGGTAAAATTAGCTATTTCTAACAAAATTGTGAGGCAAAAAGCTAATTCTTCAAAAAGCTCTTCCAAAAAGCTTATGAAATTAGCTTTTTCAAATTAGCTTTTTGAACCCAAAAAGCTCTTTTAAAAAGCTCTTTCACCAAACACCCCAATTAGCTTTTTTACTTGGTCAAAAAGCTAATTTTGATCAAAAAAGCTCTTTTTGGCCAAAAAGCTCTTCGAAAAGCTCTTTGCCAAACAGGGTCATATTCTTTTAAGTATTAGTATCACCCTAATTAATCATGAATTGCTCAAACCCATATCTTTTAATTAGATAATCGTTATAGATCTTTGTTAAATCAATTTGCAGGTAAATTGGTTATAAGGCGTTAGATGATGTTTTTCTAATACGTAATGCTCTAGTTTGATTAAATTCTTGCGCTGGTGTGAGGGTTATCAAAACTAGTAGGGTTTATATTAGGGCTGGACTTAAATAAACTATAATAATAAGGAAAAAAACGGGGAAGATCCGTTGGTGGGTATCTTCTACAGTCTACCTCATGGATAAAAATCGATTTGTGGTTGATGATAAATATTAATTTGTATAGTGGATATAGATTATGCTAAGTATCTGTTATAAATTTGATATCTTTGATAATTATTTGTTGCGTTTCAGTTAATTTATTCAGTTGTTAATTTTTATTCGTCAATTTATAAGCTTTAATATAAATTTTGTTTACCCCCACTCCCCAAAGATTAGTCTTTTAGGAGTGTGTTGGTAATATTAGTTCAGTTAGATTTTGATTTTTAGGGTGTTTATAATTTTCAGATTCAATTTATAATCTGTTTTGCCATTTAATTACCGGTTTCTTAGAAATTAGGTTAAAAATAGTTCCTTTTGTGTTTTTTCATATTTTGGTCCATTCGAGGATTTATATAGTGTCCTATTCTGCCTCTATTTAATTTCAGAATTTTTGGAAATCAGTTGATAATTTTTCAGAATTATTTCGTGAATTGGATATGTGCAGGTTTTTATTTCAATAAATATGAAGATTACGTTTTTAATTTTTATTTCATGTTTTTTAGATTTTATTAAGTCCAGAAAATTATATCCTAAAATTTGGGCAATTTTTTATTTAATTTCGTATTTATATTAGTGCAGTTTATTTTTTTTTCTCTAATTTCAGATTTTATTTTCTGTTTCATTTTCTGGAGTTAATTTTCTGTTTTAATTTTTCTGAATTTAATTACATATAATTTTGGAGTTTTAAACTTATAAACTTGCAGAATATTAATTTGGATTACTTTTCGTAATTTTTAATATTAATTTTCTGCTTGTTATTTTCTGTTTTAATTTTCAATCTAATATTGTGTTATTATTTCTGTTTTTATTTTCCAGATTAATTAGGATAGCTATTCACTGTTTTATTTCCAGAATGAAATTTAGAATATTTAGGAGCAATATTAAGTAATTTTCCAGATCTTTACTTATTAAATTTGATTTATTTTAGTAATATAAAAAGGAGTTAAAATAAATTCGAGTAGTAAAATCATTCAAAGTTAAACTAGCTTATTGACATAATCTTTCCTCGTGGGATCGATCTCTACTTTCCTATGCTATAAATATTATTTATAAATCGAAGTAGTGGTTTAATTTGTAACTCTATGACAAGCTATACAAATTTTGACCTAGCCCATTTCCTAGACTATTGAATTAGTAGAATAACTCATTAAAGTTGTGATTTTTCTTGTCTGTTTTTTATAAAAAAGAAAAAAAAAACAAGAAAAAAAAGAAAAAATGTTAGATTACCAACATCGGCAGGAATAGGTGGCTTGGCACCTTTTCCCCTTAAGTTTAGATCTCAAGTGAGCCTTATGTATGGAGCAACCCCTGATTGGAAGAGTCATGCCCCTTCTTGGGCCGATCAATGACTCGCCCGAAAACTAACAGTAAAAAAGAAATAAATATGAGAATGAATTATTTGCTCCAACACCTCTATTCAAGTGAGTGTGAGACATGGAGTGTTTAATTTCTAAGACCCTATATGGGTCTCGAATATGTGCGCAAGTGGAGTTTGAAAAACAAAAAGAAAAAAAAAAGAAGAAAAAAATTGCAAGGCAAGTTAGAATCAATTTCAATAAGTTATTCTTTCTAGTTCAATTGTCTCTATAGTCATACCGTGCTCCAATTTTTCTATCATAAACTTTTTAGACCACTTGATCGGTGTATGCATACTTAAAAGAGATGGATAATTATTGATCTTGTTATTTCATTAAGAAAATGTTGTGAGGTTGATGAAGAAACTCTTTGATGGTAGTTGGATGTGTAGTAGTTATTCACTTGTTGGAAGGAAAACTAATTAATTTTCAATAAAACTGTTTCTAAAGCCAGCCAATGCCTAGTATGAATGTCATAATTACGCATGACTTTATAAGAAAGAAAAGAGGGTCAGTTTTTAGGTCGAGTCTAAGATTTCTTTGCACGAGGATGTCTAAAGTTTAAGTGTGGGGGAATTTGTTAAGTCAACAATCATGCATTGTTTTAATAATTATTTCGATTATATTATATATATATTATTTCGTATAATTTACTTTATTTTATATATTTTTTAGGTTAAGCATTAATAAAATAAAGAGGAGAAGAGAAGACGTCGAAGTTAGGATTTTACACGCTTGGCTATCAAGTCGGTCCAAAAATAATTATTTATGAAAAATATTATTTTTATAATGATTTATTTGGGTTAGAGTTGAAGACAAGCTAGAAGACTTAGGGGAGAAGGAGTCTAAGAAAAAAAAACCCTAATAACTAAAACCCTACCTCACCCTCCTCTCCTCATCATCATATAATCACCTCCTCGTTACCACCATACGAACCTCACCACGGCAACCTTCTTTAAAACACCCAGCAGCCTTCTCCTTCCTCACCATTCAATCACCACAGCTGCCTGCTTATTCTTCTTCAATCACCACACCACACCTCCACATTTCTTCATCTCCTCACCACACGTCTAGCCTAGAAACCTCAGCCTCATCATATACCATCACCATACTTCATTCTCATCATCATCATCACGCTTCGACACCCACGGCAACATCTTCACGTCCATCATCATCCCTCACCGATTAGTATTGTGCTACACTTTTTTATGTTTTTTTTTAATTCTATTTTGCTTAGTTTTAAACATGGAATATTGGGTGAATTTGGTAATTTTATTCTTAATATGAGTGAGTAATTTTCTTGTGCTTAGTATAATCTATTTTAAACCATGCTAAATTAATTATTTTGAAATAAGTTTTATACTTTATTGTCTAGTTTATTTTTATTCATGATTCTATAGCGATTAGTATTTATCGTTCATGATATTCGTCTTATATTAATTAGAATGCATGCTAGTTAGTTTAATACGAATTCATATGATAGTTTAAAAGGCTTTAATACGTAAAAGTTATAATCTTTTAAACATTAGTATCACCCTAATTAATCATGGATGGCTCAAACCTATCTCTTTTAATTAGATAATCGTTATAGATATTTGTTAAATCAATTT
>JACYFF010031954.1:82983365-83018409 GCA_017589665.1 Selenicereus undatus | reverse complement strand
TCTGTATTATACACAATCACCAACCAACTTGAAATAGAAAGACTACTTCTCTACTCGTAAGGGTAAGATTGCATGTATCTGGGTTCATTAAGCCCAGCCTCACTGGGATCAGTATTAGGCTGGTGGTTGCTGCTGTATCAATCAACATGGACTGGCTTGCATGCTTTTAACAGCGGATGATAGTGACTCTCTACTATGAGGCCTGGAGAGAGAATCATGCTGGCACCCTAAAGGCATGATAGGCCGAATGTTGCCTGGATTTAGCGGAAAAAGGAACTTGTAGTAGCCATCCATCGTTGCTTCCAAATTGCAAGTTTGTGCCACCTTTGGAATCTACCCAAGAAATATCATACCGCAGCAAGGTTATACCCAAGACCGGAGGGGGAGGGCAGTATAAACAAAGAACGAAAACAACTGAACCTATGAACTCAGAGACATCAGTCAGTGAAGATAGCAAACTGAACATATAAATTTCAAGTTAGCAGGACTACCAGCATCAGGACACTATCACTGCAGCAGCAGCAACTACTCTCAATGTGAGTCCTGCTTTCGCAGAGTCTGGGCAGGACAGTATTACAACAATTGATGTTTTTGGTAGCCTTAGCTTTCTATTGCATCAAAATGGCCTAAAATGGTGTGAGGACGACCCTAAGCCTAGCCTAGTGTAAGACACAACGTTGGAGTAACCCCCCTCCCCCCCCCCCCCCCGGCGTCTCAAGGTTGAAGTATGGTGTCTCCTAAGCTAACTTGAAGGATCACAATGACAAAATTATGATATGTGAAACTAATGGGAGAAAGGGGGGGGGGGGGGAAGGTGAGAACCATAAAGATTAGCTTTCAGCCTTTGCAATGAAGGCTGCAAAAGAGATCAAACCAAAAAGCTTAAAAGAGTGGGCTGATATAGATTAGAGAATAGAGATATTGAAGCATGTCGTCTTGTTTTGAGGGAAAATCGCGACCGAGAGTAGCTGTTCCTTTCTAGAGATATAGAGGACTTCAGGGCTCTAAGCTCTCCGCTTTCCTCACATCCAAACACACATTCAACACTTACAGGCAATCCTAAATTTGTTTGCCAGCCTGCTCCATTCAAGAGCAGAACTTATGTGCACAACCCACTACCCTTTCTTTTATTTTGATTGCGATAGTGCAAACAGCTAGTGGCGGAGGGTAACTACTTCTCTGCAATCTGATTGTTGAGGTAGGTTGCGTAGAGCTAAACCCTACCCACGCCCACCAGGAGGGAAAAAAGCAGAAACTTGGGGGGGTATTCCTAGCCAAAGACTTTGTGTGGTTCCCACAGAAGAGTGATAAAATCAACATCTTGGCCGTCAACAGGCTTCTTGTCATACAAAATCACACACTACTATTATCGCAATATTGATGAATTCCTCGCCTACAAGTTCAGTCAATTACATTGGGCACATACCTTGGACCGTAAACAAGCATCTTATCGGACCAAATCAACCACTACTATCCTCACAATGTTGATGAATTCCTCACCTACAAGCTCAATGAGATTCGATATCATGACAACTCTCGAAGTTGCATCAAATTTCCACCTCTCATCTCTTATCTAAGGTCAATTTGGTCGTAAGATCTTATCTTATATAGTCATGACATTACACAAGCTAGGCATCATTCACCCTGTGGAATTATGGAAGGTAGTTACTTGAGAGAAAAAGGAGTTTCATTCAATTTTACACAATCACGATGGTTGTGTGTTATCTGCCCAGCTCTCAATCAAGTATCCAATCAAAGGAATTGTATCAACTACCAAAACTGTGAAGATAAACAAATTATTTTCACCTTCCATCATAACAAAACTGCAATAAAAAATCGAACACTGCAGAGATGTAAGTCCAAAGTCAGTTAAACAGATGTAGACAAAGCGTGCTGCATCTTAGGATACCATATTTTACACGCTCACCCTATTCTACAGTGTAACTTAAAAGGTTCACTACATTCAATTAGCATGCAGATTACATATACTCCACCTTTTTCTGGGGGATAACCCCCCTGCACCGGTGCAGGGCTGCCTTTTTTTGGGGGGGGGGGGGGGCTGTGATCGGGCTGATATGGACCGGGGGTGGGAGCAGGGGCTTTCAGCCGCAGCCCAAGCCACAAACCCATTACTCGAAAATCCCTCAATTGATTAGATTTTGCCCCTCGGGATTTGCCCAATGGAGAGGACTCTATTTCCGTATTGCACCACCAAGGCACTTGGTTAACACTCCGCATTATGAACTAGATAACATCACAATGAAAAAGCAGCACTTGGGTGGGTAAGAGAGAGAAGCTATACCTGATAAATGTCTCGCATATACCCGTGAAGATTGGGATACTCCACTAGCTTCTTTTTTGTGCACTTGAACATGACATTATAAACTAGGTCAAATCTGATTAACGTAGTGAACAGACAAACATCAGCAAGTGTCAACAAATCTCCACATAAGTATCGGGAACTCCCCAAATGATCCTCTAACATGTCAAGAGTATCAAACAAGTCGTTTACAGCAGCATCATAGGCCTCTTGAGTTTGAGCAAACCCACACCTATATCACACACACATAAACCCAAGCTAAGCATCAATCAAACTATCCTCCTACGGAAAAATAACTCAATAACCAGCACATTACAGCCATCAAACAATAACAACCAAATACTCTTAAATACCAGCAAGTCAATCTTAAAACAATTGTGAATTCGAAGTTGTCCAAATAGTATTCAGTGATGAATCTTTCAAAGGAATGGTAACAGCACAAGTGGTTCTACCAAATACTGAATGGAATCAATTCAACCAAATCAATCAAAACGCAAATGTGAACTGAGCATACCTATACACCCCATTATTCACATTGGGGTAAATAATGCGATTCCACTCCTCAATCCTTTCCTTCAAAGCTGGAGGTTCGAGATCCAACTCCGGATTGGCAGCCACTTGATTAAACTCAGAATTGAACAACTGAATTATATCATAGCTCTCATTAAACACAACCTCCTTCCTATTGACATCCCACAACATGGGCACAGTACACCTCCCATCATACCCTCCAGGCCTAAGCCTATAAACCTCCTTCAAAGTCCTACACCCATTAGCATTATCCTTCCCAGGCACAAGACCCACATCACCATGGCTGCCCACTTCTTCCCTGAACACCCACAAACCATCAATGCCCGGAGCCGCAACCGAAACCGGAATCACATCGTCAAGTCCCTTGAGGGCTCTGACAACGAGGGTCCTATGAGCCCAAGGGCAGGGGAGCCCCACATAGAGATGGAGGGTAGTTAGGTTTTGGCGGGAAATGGAGTTCGGTTTGGCACGAAATTGGGATTTGGGCCGGGAGTAACCGCCAGTGGGGTCAGAAGGGGCGAGTTGGGACATCATGAGAAGCCAAACTGAGTGCCAGATTGAACGGACTGTCGAGATGAGGAGTTGGGGTGGGAGGGATTTGCCCCATAGGAGGTTGGTGAGGAGAGTGAGAGGGTTTCGCCGATCATTTGTAGAGGCGGTGGAGGCGGAGGCGGTTGGAGAGCGGATAGAGTTCATAGGGCGGAGATGGCGGCGAGTGGTGATCGAATTTGGGGTCTTGACGGCGGCGATCGTGGTTGAAAACGGCGGAGGTGGGTGGAGGAAAGAAGTGGAAGACATGGTGATTGCGCTTGGGGACTGATTGGGTTTCACTCTGAAGATTTTGCGCAACCCATTTCAGCGGCACATGGGACGTCGTTTTGCTAGCAAACACTGACCCAAAATCAATTACCTATGTCAAATGAATCTGGCGTGTTCACGTTTTAGTTCCGCTTAGCTCGATTGCATTTGATTCCCATCACTCCGTTAATCGAATTTTTTGGTTGAAAATAATTCAAACTATAATCGAGGCTTTTTTTCGATTGTTCCAAATCCTTACAGTATAAGAAAATAGATATTTTATTTTACGAAATATAATTAATCTAACACGAAAGGAATTCAAATTTCAAATTAAATAGGTGGACTGAATTAAGACAGATTCAAAGATCTCAAACGCCAATGTCCATACTATGGTGTCCCCGATTGACTTTTAATTTAGATGTTTTACAATGGACTAGATCAGAATCTGAAGATGTCCATTGATACTGCAGTTGGGGGTACTCTTATAGGAAAATCGATTGAAGCTATAAAGGTTTTACTGGAAGACATGGGCAGTGAATAATTATCATTGGTCCAGTGAGCAAGTCACTTCGAGGAGGAGTAGTGGCAAATATGATACTGATGTTGTGGACATGCTAGCAAGCAAAGTTGATCCCATCGCTCAGCGGTTTGAGAGAATGGGCACTCCCAATCCAAGGAGCTCTTCTAGTATGATGTATGAGGTTAGTGTTCTTTATGAGGTATGTGGTAATTGGTATCCAAGGGAACTCGGCCGACGATTGTCAAGCTCGTTTCTAGGGAGTTGAACCAGCTAATGACATGCAAAAGTTCAACCCAAGCCCACAAAATAACCATACTCAAACACTTACAACCCGGTAGGGGTGTTCAAAAATATCCAAAACCAAATACCCGGTACCCAATCCAAAAATTGGGTATCCGAAACAAAATATTCGAAAAATTCGGTTCGAGTACCTGAACCGATAATTTTTTCAGATATTTAGTTCGGGTACGGGTCGGTCAATATACAAATTCAGGTACCCAAAAACCCTTTTTTTAAAAATTTTAAATTTTTTTTTCAATAACACTAAAACTTTTATGTATTGCATTGCTTGGTTGGGATGTTTGGCATATTAGTAATTTAGTATTTTGGATTTGGATTGCTTGAGTTCTAACCATTTTGATCATGAGCATGGTATGATGCTAAGGTATGATATTAATGAGCGTTTCGAGGTGTGAAGTAATTAAAATTTGATTGTTATGTGATGATGTTGCATGTTATTTTGGTTTTAGGGCACAAACAAGAATGGGTCATCAGGTATGCATGTGGTTTAGGGCATAAACAAGGAGTTGACGTTTTAAGAAGATTACAACAATAATCCAAAAAAGGGGACAAAAAAGTTTGGATTAATTAACATGCAACAAAAATGCTTGGCAAAAAAAGAAGGTTCACAAAAGTTGGGTTATTAGGTAACCAAAAGCCCGAACAGAAACTATCGGGTACCCAAAATCGGGTACCCGATAATTTTCGGTTCGGATACAGTTCGCCATCCGTCCGACTTGAAATTTTGGTTACCTGAACCGAAATCTCTTTTGGTTCAGGTACTCGAACCATGAACACCCCTACAACCCGGAGTGGAGAAATCATCCTAACTTCTTCTACATAAATAACAATCCTGTGCCACCCAATGCAAACCAACCCCCGGGTTTCCAGTATAAAGCCCCCTACCTACAATCCACTTCCCCAACCTTCCCAACAAAAATCCAACCTTGAGAGTCTCAAGGAACGCTTCATCCAAACTCAAACTAAAACCAATGAAGCCCTTGGTGAGTTAGTTAACCAGCTGAATTCAAAATTTGAATCTATGACCACTCACCAAATAATGATGGTGAATCATTTTGCGCAGCAAGTAAGCCATTTATCTAGACCCTAGGGACACATACCAGGTCAACTTGAGACCAATCCTAGGGATCAGATGAATGCTATTACGTTGAGGAGTGGCTGAGAGTTGGAAGGTCCCAAGATGTCAATGAGCGAGGAAATGAAAGAGATTGAGGAAGACGATCATGTCTAGAATGAGGTTTCAATTGAACCGTCAAGTAGGAAGTTAGAAGCCAAGAAGACGAAAGAGGTGCAAGTTGAGATTAGTGCACCTTGAGTGAAGCCTTATAAGCCTCCTGTTCCATATCCCCAGATGCTAGCCAAGGCTAAAGATGAGCAGAAGTATGGAAAGTTCTTAGAGATGCTGAAGAAGTTCCACATCGACATCCCCTTTGTGGAGGCTATCACGGACATGTCACCATATGCCAAATTCTTGAAGGATTTGCTCTCTAACAAAGGCAAGTTGCTGGAACATGCTACAGTAGCTCTCATAGAGGAGTGCGGTGCAATAATTGAGAACAAGCTGCCTCTAAAACTTTATGATCCAGGCAGTTTCTCCATCACTCGTTCCGTGGGGGATGTGGCCATTAGTAGGGCACTATGTGATCTTGGGGCTAGTGTTAGCTTCATGCCCTACTCCTTTTGCAAGAAGCTGCAAGTAGGAGAATTGAAGCCTACTACCATCTCCCTGCAATTGGCTAATAGAGTTATCAAGTACCCCTTGGTATCTTGGAAGATATCCCCTTGCAGGTGGGAAAGTTCCATATTCCTTGCGATTTTGTTATCATCGAGATGGAGGAAGACTCTCGCATCTCCATCATTCTAGAGATACCCTCTTTCGCTACAGCGAGAGCAATGATTGATGTGGAGAATGGTAGACTTTCCCTTCAAGTGGGGGATGAGAACGTAAAGTTCTACCCACCTCAGACTATGGCCAAACCAACGCTAGACGATACTACCTACTGTCGAGTTGATGTGTTAGAGAAGACACTTAACCAGGAGGCCTTGGCTTGCCATTCTATGGATGATCCTCTAGAGGTCACTCTCATCAGCTGTAGTGTGACTAAACCACAAGCTAGGGAGAAGGAGGAGTATGGTAGACTCCTCAATGCATCCACTGCATATGCACACAAGCAGAGCCCCAAGGAGGTCACTCAGTGTGGAGGCTCAAACCTCCTTGGAGAAAGAGAAGAGTGCATCGAAGGTAGAGCTAAAACCTCTATGTCCTCATCTCAAGTACGAATTTCTTGACCCTGAGCAGCAGTTCTATTGTAAGTGCTATACTAGATAACCCCCAACTTGAAAGACTGTTGGAAGTGCTCAGGAAGTAGGGAGGTGTAATAGCCCTTCCCTAAATTATATTTATTTATTTAATTAAGCCATGTTATTAATTTTTTTTTACATTTATTTATCTCATTTAATTATCCCGGTTTGGAGAATTCATTTGGGGCTCCACTTTGCAATTCGAGTTTCATTTATCGAAAATGTTCGTGAAAATCGATAGTAGGCCTCAATATTTATGATTTAAAAGATTCAATTATTTTTCATAACATCACAAAAATTAAATTTCGAGTTATGTAAAAATTTTATCGCAACACAGTGTTTTAGTTCCAAGCCCAATTCATTTGGGCCCAATTTGAAGCCCAACAAGTTGGTATGATTGAATTTGGCTAATTACCATCATTTATGCCTAATTATAAATAATAAAAATCTACTTTTTGGAGGCTTATTCTCAGCCAAGTAAATTAAGCAAGGAAAAAACAAAATATATGTGTCAACCAAGTATTTAAGATAAGCATGCAAATCATTTTTTCCTTCCACACAAGCAAAGGCTAGCAATCCTCTCTTCTCTCTCTTCTCTCTCTTCTCTCCGTGGCTGCCCCTCCCATTTTGCTGCTACTGTTGGGTGGTTCTGCAACCAACCACCACCTTCTGGCCACCAAGATAGCCACATGTCGCCACCCCCATCTACTGCCAGCCACCAGCCACATCCCCACACCCTTCAAGCATCATTCACACCTCTCTTTTCAAGCACAAAGTGAGTAACTCCATCACCTATCATGCTGATTTTTTATTGTGATTGTTGTTTTTTTTTGTTGGTTTTATTGGTGATGATGCTATTTTGATAAGATAAGAGCTATCTTTGAAGTGTTAAATTGTTGATTAAGGAAGAAAGCATGCTAAGGTTGGGATTATTCATGATCATGCTAGTTTAGGTTTGAAGTGATGATTAAGGAGTGCTTTGTACTTGATTGGGTAATCTTTGGCATCATAAATGATTATGGTAGTGTTGGTGTGGTTTTGGATGAGTTAAGGAGTAATTTTAGTGGGGGATTATATGAAGAAAACATAGCCAAAATATGCTTTTGGGCTGGAAGCATACAAAAAACATGGGTGACTTTGGTAATAAACTGGTATTAATTGGCACATCCAAAATTCATGATTTTTGGTGTAGTGATAGCTTGATGAGTTATATTTCCATAGGCTCTAAAATTATTCAATTTTGAGTTGTGTGGACAAAGTTATGACCAATTTACTCAAGACTGTGCAGAATACATCGAAACTGGGAGCAGTTTTAAACAGTGGACTTTACGAAAAAACTGGTATTGATTGGCTCATTGAAAATTTATGATTTTTGGTGTGTGGATAGATCAATGATTTAGCTTTCACATGCTTTTTGAATCGCCTTAATCTGAGTTCTCTGAAAAAAGTTATGGTCGTTTTGCTACGACTGCGCAGATTGAACTAAAATTGTGCACGTCTGTGTTCTACCCTAATTTTAGGGACCTTACTATGTGAATCATGCTTTGTGTCTTACATAAAAGTTTTAGTGGACATTATGATATTTTCATATTGGGGTTTTACATCTTATTTGGAGGTCGGGAGTGAAAGAAATGGATTGTCTAATGCAGACCATCAAACGGTATTATGTGAAGAAAGGAATTAATACTTAATGGATCAAACTGAGGTTATTTGAGCCTTATGAACCTCACAACACCCCTCATGGCATTAAACATTCTATTATCTATTTCAGAATCATTACACATTCTATTATCCATTTCTGATGCATTACACTTTCCATTATCTATTTCAGAAATATCAGAAACCTATATTTCTTTTGTATCAATTGAAATCTTTTTATTAGCAGCTCAATCTTTCCAATTGGTCTATTTTATATCAGTTTGTTGTATTTCAAGTTCAATAATCCTAACTGATTTATTTTTCAGATCATTTTGGTTTAACTTGCCTTATATTGAATTATTGGGATTGTAGAAGTATTTTTAATTAATCAATTTTCATTAAAGTTATAAATTATGTCAGTGAACATGGTTTACTAACTAAATTTATCTATAATGACATCTCTTAAACAGAGTTGCGGCCTAGTCTATCGTTTCTATTATGCATAAGTATTATCAAGTGAAATATCATTTTAAAGACTTCAGGTACGTCTGTTGCCTGTACCTTTAGAAATCAGAGTGTATTTATCAATGTTATCATGTTTTGATAAGTACATCAATGAATCAGTTTATATAGTGATTTATCAGTTAATTAGTGACCCCGATAGTTATCAACTATAGGGCATTTGCCCTTCAGTTACCCGCGCGGCTTCAGGCCAGGTCCCCGATCAGCTTGACAGGTGTACACCTATCCATAGATCGTAACAGTGTCAAGGGGTTCACTATCAAATAATAACTAGCAATGCAGTTTTACATCATCTCATTCACTGTTTTAACTTAAATGAATTGCAAATTGGGCCCAATTAGTGTTTCAATGGTCAGTTAACAATTTAGGAATGTATGTACTGAGCTTCGGCTCACAGTTCGAAATATTTTTCATGTTTTGTTTTAGGAAAATGCTCAGAGAATTGCCCTCATGCTAGCAAATCAGCTGAAGAAAATAAGTGAAGCAAGGAAATCCGAATGGATCAGAAGTAATGCAGTATATGCATACTTTAAAGATGTATTTTGAATTCTTCAGTGGATGGAGATGTAGATATTAGATGGTGAATTATTTTCTTATGGTTTATAAACCTTACATTGGTTCATCCTTACTTGTTCCGAGCACCGTTATGAGGCCTGGTCTACCAAAGCCACGTGGATTTCCAATCCCTACTTCGTTACTTACAGCGCCTCAAGGCGAACCATGTGTTTGCCCGTGCTGACATTAGAATAGGGTGCGTAAAGAGGAGCTCTTTACACTTTAGGTTGCGTTGCATAACCAAGCCTTGAAAACCGACACCTTTATCGTCTCGCACCTCAAGGAACAAGCCCAAACCTCAAAATTCGCCATAGCTACCAAGGGGCTTATTACCATCATCACCCGGGCTTTAGGTTTTGGACACCAAGTTGACAATCTCCCAGTTTTGTGCACTCCTGTGCATATTGATGTCGTTACCTACATCAATGTGAAGTTTTTCAAAACCATTGATGGCGTTTAGATCTAGCTTAACCATCATGGATGCCTCTTTTTCGCCTTCCCTAACTAGGAGAAAACCACCATCACTAACCCATCCAACCTAGTTTATGATGACAATGTGGACTACAAGTTTGAGGGGGATGCTTTCCCCGATGAGGCTTCTGAAGATGATGGGGCCCCGTGTCATGGTCGAGCTAGAAAGACCACTACCCCCCGGTGGCGAGCCATCCGGTGTTGGCGCACCTGAGTCCACTCCTCATGGGGCCATGGGCTCTTCCATGTTTTAGACGGTTACTCGACCATCTCGATTAGCTACATGTACAGAACCAAGAGATACTTCAGAACCAGTAGAACATGTCTCATCTGGTTCATTATACTTATGAGTAGCACCAGTGGCTGTATCCACCACCCGACTGGCGCACTCGTGGCTCATGGGGCCTCTACTAATGTACTGTGAGTAAATGCCCCATCCCCATACTTGTATGTTTATTTCTTTCATAGGAGACAATGAAAAGTTCAAGCATGGGGGCCTGACTGCCTTGTTGATATATTTGAGGTGCATTTTGGGATTTTGAGATTGTGTTTAAGGGATGCGTTAGTGTACATACATCTTTGCAATTAGCATAAATGCATGTCGATCTTAGTCGCATATTTAGGATACATTAGTCACACTTTCTTTCTCTATCTAGTAGAGCATGTAGTGTAAAGTATATAGGTTATATGTTTACGTCACAAAAGGATACTTGATTGAGTCAAGCACACATAAACCTTTCAAGCAATCCTTCTCACCCTTCTTTTCATTATCCTCTATGTGTTTTATCATTTTCCTAGTTAGCTTTAATGCTTTCCTTTTCATTAAAAAAAATAAAAATTCTTGTGTGTCTTTTTGGTTGTGAAAACCCCTCTTATGATGGTATTTAAGGGGTGATGACTTGGATGAATAGATGTGGTAATTCATGGCAAATGACATTCAACTAGGGCCAAAAATCTTGTGAAAATGGTTATGAAAAGGTTTTGATTGCTTGGCTATGTGTGCTTGTATATTTGCCCTAGAGAGTTGCTTTGAAGTGGATTGTATGAGCCTTGACTGTTGGCCAACCGTTTGAGCTAGTTTTGGATTGTGGTAGAAGAACCGGTGAGGATTTTGAGCCCACAATGACCACTCACTATACGTGGTTGTTCGTGCCAGAAAAGGTGTTATTTTATGATACTTTTATATCCGATTTATGCTCGTTATAATCATTATTTTTTTAGGTTTTTATTTGATTTTATTTTGTTTTGTAGGTTTTGAATATTTTGGAAAAAAATGCGAGAAAAGAATGAAAAAATGTCGGAAATGGAGATTGGCCAAAGTGACTCGACCCAAAAATCCTTAAGCCCGTTTTTGTTTAGCCCCAAAGAAAAAAAAAGAAGGAAAACCTAAAATAATTCTACCCAGTCCGCCCCGCGTGCACCTTTTCACGTGACCCAAGCCTCCCCTCTTTTATCTCTCATCTTTCTCTCTCCTCTCTCTCGACTTTCAATTGTGAAGTACCAGAGAAACTCGAAACCCCTCCCCTGCTCCATCATCTTCACCTTCCTCATCTCTATCTCTCTCTCTTCAACCCTGCCAGCACATCCACCATCCTCACCCATCACCGGAGTTCACGCTAAGGGTGCCAACACCACACACCAGTGGCATCATCTTCATCGTCCACCTCATCTGCAAGTCAAGGGCAGTGATTGAAAGGCGTTCGAGTATAAATCACCATTAGCCGGCACTAGTAAAGAGGTTATGAGGTCTTTAGGGTTGAATTAGTTTTAATTTTCGAAGTTTAAGCTTGAATTTCATATGTGTTTTTCGATTTCTCAAAAGTTAGGGTTTGAAAATTTCGAGTTAGGGTTTGGTTTCAGATTGGTTTATGGTTCCAAATTTCGTTTAATTATGCTACCATTTCGTGTTTCCTAGTTGTAATTCACGATTTTAGTTTGTTTTTGTAAGATTTGGATTTGGATTTGGTTTTGTTGAATTTCAGTCACAACCCCCCTCACCTATTTTTATCTGGTTGAGCATAGTAATGGTGTTTCCACCATTGATGGTGATGGGTGAAGCTCCCTTCTGATTTGGCTGGATGAAATTTAGCCCTTCTCCTCGGTTCAAGGCCCTGTTCGCTGTCCTACCCCAGGAATGGTTTGGGTTTGAATCCTAAGCTTCATTTATGCTTTATGAATGATAGTAGCTTAGTTGAATCAATGGTAGATGATATTTTGATGGTTTATGAATGGTTTTGATTCTGATAGTAGCTTTGTTTTCGATTTTGATGGTCCGAATTATGATATTTATGTTGTATGTTCTATGAATGGTTCGACTGAATGATGATGATGGTTTGTTTGGTTGTTTTTTATTTATGCAAGTATTCTGGGTTGGTTTTAGTTTAGTGGATTTGGCTTGGGTGATTATGTTCTGAACCTATGCTCTACTTAGTTTGTGTGGATGATAATGGTTGTTGATGGCTCTATTTTGGCTTTATGAGTCCCCCTCTCCTGTTTGGTTCTGTTTTGGTATTTTTAGCTTGGCTAGTTTGGTTTTTTTATGCTACATTGCTATTTTATTAACAATAGTAATTTCAATGAGTGAATGTTCATTCCTTAGTCTCATTTTACCTCGTTATCTTGTTTATCTAATGACGCAGATTTCAACGTTTGGTAAGTTTAGAATAGGGTATGTGAATACTTAGCTTTGAACCGTTTTGATTTCGCTTGAATACCTTCTTTATTTTGTTTCCCTTTTGAAAACGTGTAAAAAAAAAAGAGATGAAATAAGTAGTTACTTTAGCCTATTTCATTGTTAGGAAAATTTAATTCTGCTTAAGATGGTTTTAGTCGAATGTGACCTCAATCTCATCCTCGTCCCTGAGGACACGACCCTCAAGTACTACAACGAAAGTTGTATACTTGCGGCTCTTTAATTTACATTGAAATTCACCTAACAGTGGTCTAGAACGTCCTTTCATGAGTGTTCAACCCCCTTATGTGTGCATCTCTAGAACTTGGCTTGACTCTCTTCAAAATCGCATTTGACGTGTGCATAGTGTTAATATGATTGAGGCATTAGTTTGATTTATAAACCATATGAGCCAAAAAGCCACCTTATGCGTTTACAATCCTTTTGCTAATCCTTTGAACTTTTCCCTTTCATTTGATTCACCAATGTTTACTTAACTTATGGCCTGAAATAAACAATCGTACCTTATGCAAAGTTAGTAGAGCAATGTTGTGAATTATTGTCGTTGGGAGTTTTGCTTGTTGGTGCATCCCAGTGGGTTGTTTTGATTGTTATTAGCTTTTCAGGATTAGGGCTTGGGAATTACTTTATGACCTATGCCATTCATTTCATCTTTAAAAAAAAAAGAAAAAGAAAAAAAACTTGGGAATACAATGTTTAGCATAGGAGGTTCTATTCAAAATGTAAAAAAGGTTTCAACCCCTTTTTCCTTGATGTTAAGCTGTTGTTGGGGATAATGGCAACAATTACGTGATGGTTTGGAGTTGTTGTTGATGGCTCTCTCTACTTGGCTATTTATCCCCTCCAACCTAAATCGTATTTCTCCCCTTTCCTTCTACTTAAGGCCCGCTACAGCCCTTGAAAAGCCCTATGATTAGCACTAGTACATTTGACTTCATTGATGGAGAATTGAGAGTTTCGCGAAGCCTATCATAGTCTGCATACATGATGGGCGGTTTTGAGTGATCATTTTTACCCTAAACACAAGAAAGGAGCGTTCCCGTTCTTGCCCTTATAGTGAGGATCTAATAGTCTAGCTAGCTCACCAATAATTAGGGGGAGGCATGACATTTCTAAGCATTTCAATATAAGGTATTTATTCTTGCATCATAGTCTAGTGATTCGCATCTTAGAACATGTGTTTTTGGGAAAAGGGAGTTTTGCCCTTGTTAAGCTTCTTCATTGTGAATTTTCATACTTATTGACCTAATTGTCCTCGATTACCTAAGGAGGTGAGTACTTCCAAGTGAAACTCTCCCTTTTTTAGTCTTTTGATTGATGATTTTACTTGGGACAAACATGAGATAAGTATGGGGAGTTGATAAACCTGTATTTTGACTCCATTTGATCCTCTTTTTGTTCGATTTTCCCTTAGTTTCATGTTAAGCCATGATAAGGAAGGGGTAAAAATTTGCTTCCTGAAGGCAATTTTCTGCTTATTGTGTGATTTTCCTTATTTTTAGGGGTAGAAGTCGACAAGTTGAGGAAATCACATGTTTCGTCGAGAAAAGACGCCCAGAGGACTAGTTTCGCGCAAAGAAAGAAGTCTTGGGAAATGCCACAGGCTCGAAAAGAAGGTTTGAGAAGCACAAGAGGTTGCACGGTTGGTTAGACACAGGAGTAAACTGTGCACTTGTCCCGCAAATTTAAATCCCCAAACCAGTAGTTGCGCATGGGCGACACACGACCGTGCGTCTGCCCATGCATAAGGCCAACGGGTGCCAATGCGTCGACACATGAACGTGCGCCCTGGCGATTTTTCGTAACTTAATTATTTTTTGGGACTTGTTATGGGATATCTTGTTTTTTGTTTAGGATGCACTTGTCCAGGGCGATTCGAGGGTTTACATTCTAAATATTTTGTACAACTTTCTAGCTTGGATTTGTGGGTTTAATTCGAAGATTATTGTTCATTCATTGTAGTAATTCAATTTCAACTCAAGTTTGTATCTCTTCTCTCTCTTCTTGCAATTTTAATCCAAGTTTTTATCTTTAGTCATGTTCTCCAGATTTGGGTTTATGATTATGATTGTGAACATGTGTAGGAGCTAAATCCCCTATCTTAGGTTGGGATTAGCCCTTGTTACGCAAAATTGAATATTGTTCTAGATCTTTGTGATTCATGTCCATGTTTGTGAGTTGAAATCTCGCTTAGTAGGGCAGGTGTTTGTTGAATTACTCAAAAGATACTTATTCATTGTTCTTGATTAAGATTAGGGAGATCAATGAAAGTTGACTCCCTAATCTAGTGCGATCTTGTGAGCGATTGAATTTCTTGACATGAAAATAGTTAAGATTCCAATCGGGAATTTCTGACTTCTCACTCCTGTGACCTTGATAGTTCTTGTTTCACAAAAATAGATAACTGGGATTGATAGGTTAGTCTAATGACCCTCGAGAGAAGACGCATATGAATCTCAATCTAATATGTTTATCATTATGGAATTAAACAAATTCATTAGTATTCGGTAGAATAAAACTGCGATTTAGTAATTACCAACCTAAGTGGATCCTTACTTGAATTGAGTGTTGCAAGTCAATTTGGTGATTGAAATCAAGTTCTCCGTGGACGCAACCCGTACTTGTTGGTTGTTAACTGCAGCTACACCAAGCACTTGCGGTAATTTAAGAATAGTTATACTCATTTAAGATTTTGCTTTCTTATAGAAAATGAGAGAAGGTTGGTCGTACTTTACTAAACTACACTTCTAGATGTTACAAATACTCTATATCCTTATACCTTAAAGTCTATGAAGGTGGCCTATTCTCAAGGGCTTTTTCATCATTTGAAGAGCAAGTTAGGAATTTTGATTTACCCAAAGCACTCATAAACAATAGTGAAATAGGGACATAGAAGCAATTTGGAAGGCGGAGAAAGGTTCTTATAGCTTGAATAACACGATTCCTGTGAATAGTAAAGAAAGGGTTCTCTAGCTAAGTTGTACAATTTTGAAGTACAATTTTATCAAAGCACACTCACCCATATCAAAGTTCATTGACCCTCTTTGTTCCACGATACCCGAAATCCCTCCTCCAACCTTTTTGTTTTCTCATGTTCATTCAACAATAATCTTTGTTCCCTTTCTCTCTCTACGCTATAGCCCAAACACCATCATCTTTGATTCAAGTTTGCTGGGATCAACCAACTCATAAGGTCAAGCAAAACTAAAAAACAAAGAAGATAGTTTTGATTTTGTTTTATCTTATTTATGCACATTGTGAATTTGGGCATCATCATATTTGATTTGTTCCTTTCTCCCTTGAATTTTACTTTGAGTTTTCGAATTTGAAATACATATCTAAATTTTTACAGTTGCCTTTTTCTCTCCTCTATGCCTCTCTAAATCTAAAAGTTTGAAAAATTAGGCCAAATTTGAAAAATTATAATCAAAATTTTCATATATGACTTGAAATAAGAAAATTAGGTCCAAATTTTTGGAAATTTCAAACTTAAATTTTGAAAATTAGTTTAAATTTTCGAGAGTTATATGTGAAATTCTCGAAAGTCAAGCTTGAAGTTACAAAAAATTCTATCTGTGAAAATTGTGTCTAAGTGTTTTGAAATTTCATATTTGAATTTTGTATATTAGGTCAGAAATTCAAAATTTCAATAAATGACACCTAAAATCTAAAAATGTTACACCTAAAACTCTAAAGATCGAAAATCTCAAAGTTTTTTATTTGCCAACATTTTGAGATTTGTTAATGCTTCATTATTATTCTTATATTAACATTAGTTAAATGACTAGTCTCTATCCTATTAAATGTGTCAAATTGATTGATAGTTTCAACTATTGTAGTTGTCTGAATTCATTTTGAAGATTCAAATCGCCCTAGGGGGGTGAATAGGGTGATTGTATAAAACTTGAAATCAAATTCAAAAGCAAGAATTAAGTACTGAAATTAAATGAACAAGATACGCTACGATGTTTTAACGAGGTTGGGCCTCAATCAGGCTTAAGTCCACGCCCAGAGTTATCCAACTGTAGGATTCAACACTCTGCTTTTTGTATTAAGATGAACCCTTACAATCGCTCAGAGCTACCTCACTCTAGAAATCCCAAGTTCTTAAATCAACTGCAGATTTAAGTAAGGGAGGAGTTGTGACCTCACACCAACTCATAAGTTCACTCCTTAATAGTTTCCTCAAAAAACAATAACAACACTTAGTCAACAAAAATATTTGGTTCAGCAGTTGGAGGTGAAAGTTCAATGCTCTCTTTTCATTGATTGGCTCAGTGTTACAGAAGAAATGTTCTCACTTGCTTTTTCTTGCTTTTACATTCTCTATTTGGTCATCTATTTATAAGCAGTTCTGGATGAGCACCAAAAAGGAAGTTTCGATCAGATTGCACTGATGCTGATTTCCAGGGCCTTGATTTTCGGTTGACAATATCTCTTTTGATTTTCTTGCCAATTTTTTGTAATGTGTTGCATGATATTCTTTCTGAAATGACACAACCATAATTTCCAAAACCAAAGGATTGCACATAATCTTTTTATGAATGTCTTGCAAATTTTGAAAATGTGCTAAATATTTAAGAGATACTCATATTATTTGATTTGGCTATCATATCACCTAAAATTGATTTTCTTAATATTTGAAGATCTATTTTTGAAGTGCCAGCCAATTTCCATGATTTGCATCAGTCAAATAATATTATATGCATATTCTCTCCCTGTGTGTTTCACGAGTGGGTTTTGTGTTTAACCAATCGAGTGCATGCATATCTCAATATGTCCAATTAGTTAATTATGCAAATTGCCTTTCATATTTGGCTACACGTTTAGAATTGGCTTTGTATGATTGTCCTTAGTCTTCCAATTTCTAGCTTTAAGATAATTTTGTGTTTTATCAAAACATTTAGCCACTAATATATTCAACAATCTCCCCATTTTTTATGAAAGCCAAAATTATCTTATGCAAGTTCAATTGAGCGAGCACTTCTAATATCAATTCAATATGTCAGAGTATTTTAAACAAGGATATAATCAATATGACATAAAAGTGCAGTAAGAAGCTTGTGGCATAATTTTCCCAATAGCATAATCGAGCTTGAGCATAACATAATATTCATTCCTAAAAAACTACTTAGTAACATAGGATATCATATTTTTGGAGAACTACTAACACAAGAGAGCATATTAAGATAGCATTTGTCTACTAACACAAGAGAGCATATTAAGATAGCATTCGTTTTCTCCCCTTCTTTCATCAAAAAGGAAAAGTATGAGAGCAAAATTTATATGTCTGAGCATACCAACAGGACATACGAAAAAACAGGGGGAAATAAAGGAAAGAGAATTAGTGCTGGGGCGAGGATAACTTGCTGGCAACTTTGATGAGATTAGTGGCAGCGTTGGCAAATTTGACTTGCTCGGCGGCAGATAACGGAACACCTTTGAGTGCACAATGGTGAGTGACACTGCTTAGTTGAAGAAGATCATCCACCTTTTGATGGAGAGCAGTGAGGGACGATTGAGCAGCGGTAAGAGTATTATTAAAGATGGCCTTATTGTGGGCAATGCCATTCAAAGTGTCAGTGTGCTGGACGAGGATGTAATCGAGTCGTTCTGTAGAGTCTTGAAGTTCATAGACTCGCTTGTCAAGGGACAAGATATGATCTAGGAGGGAAGGTGGAAAAGTGGTGGAGGGAGAGATTTGGCGAGGCTTAACATGTTTGGTAAATCAAAGGGAGACAAGCTTTTTCTCTTCAGGAGTCAAATCTTCGATGAATTTCCAAACTCTTGGAGTTGTCTGGAAGAACTGAATATTTTTTAGGGATAGTGGATTTATGACAGGAAGGGATCGGGACTCGTAGATTTCATGCTCAAGAGGAACACCAAAGTGATTAAATACCAAGGTTAGGAGGTTGGAATAGGCTAGAGGGGCAGGGCGCATGATGGAACCAATTTTGGCCATATGACTGAGAATGTTCCCTGCATAATTGACAAGTTTGCCAGTCATTAGAAGATAAAGGAGTTCCAAAGTCTTGTCGTTCAAGCTGTCAGTGGAGTTGGGTTTGGGCAAAATGGTGCAAACCAGAACATAGTAGAGGAGGCGATGGTGATGGTGAAGGATTAAGTAAGAAAGATTAGTGCCTTGTGAGGAGGGTGGAAGAGTGGCAAATTCTGCTAGATAGCGACGTCTAAGGTCGGTGGTGGAAAAGTTGGGTTGTGTGACAGTGGGTAAGCCAAGAATCTGGTTGAGGTCAAATTCAGTTAAGGTAAATCGTGTAAATTTCACTTAACATTCAAGAGTGATAACCATCCCGACTTTAGCAACCCTAAGATTGGCATAAAACATGCGAACAAGTTGGGGGTAGTACTCATCACCTAACGTTAGTAACTGTCCACAAGAGCTCCTCAAGAGATAGTCAACAAATCCCAATTTTTCAATTTGGAATGAGGCAACATCCACCCTTTCACAAGCATGAACCGAACGATTAACAAAACGAGTAAGAAATTTGTCCCTAGCAATAGTAGAGTGGAACCAAGATGGAGGGATAACCTCAGTAGTGGGGGCAGGAGACCGAGGAGAACGGCTAGGGAGCGTGAATGTGGGTGAGCAACAAGCGACAGACGGCGGAGTGGAGGCGGTGGTGAAGCTGTCAACTGCCCTTCGAATGCTTGAGGTGAGGGGAGACACCAGTGGTGATGGTAGTAGCGGAGCGGTGTCGGAGCTGGCATCAGAGATGGTGAGGGGTTCACCACCGGTTAGTAGGTGAATAGGTTGCGGTCGAACTGAGATTCGTGCACTCCGGCGACCAGGCCCGATTTTGGTGATAGTTTTCCGAGCTTTGGGGGTGATGGAGCTAGATTTTGGGGACTTGCCATTGTTGTGGTTTGAAGTGGTGAGCAATGGAGGATGACAAGGGAGATGGGTGGAGGAAGGTGACTTTATAGTGAAAAATTGGCCTTGATTTTGGGAATCAAGCTGGGGGTTGAAATTGGGAAGAATTAAGGTACGGAGATGGTGAAATTGGGAAGGATTTTGTCTGGGATCTTTGAGGAGGAAGAAGTAGATTTGAAAGGGGGGGGGGGGGGTTTCGGGTGCTTAGCCGAGAGGAGGATAAAGAGAGTGGGAGTAAAAGAGGAAAGTCAGAGAGAGAGTGTCTTGACCCTCTTTTTGGTGAGTCAATATTGGTCAAGTAAGGCTATATTTATTTTTTATTTTGATTTTTTTGTGATTGAAGGTGGACAAAGGTTTGATGTTCTTGCCTTATTTGTTTAGGGAAGATTTGCGAACAATTTTCCAAGCATGGACACCCAAGACACTGTGGCGTGATTAGGTAAGAAGAGCAATGAGATATTAATTTTGAAAATGTTCAATCCCTGTTGGTAATTGACGAGAGAAAAATTATTGATTAATTTTGCTCCAGTCGAATTTGCTTAATTTATTTTATTCTAGACGCATATGATGGCATTGAAATTAATTTTCAAGCCTGAATAGTGGCATCTAGCGATGCATAGGAGCGTACCTGATTTGTAGTGACTGGCTGCTGTAGTAAGCTTCATTTCCGCTTTGGAGAATTAATAATGCCTATAGTGTACTTGACTAATTGAGTTAGTCACGGGAGAGGGCTCCCCCTCAATTCATGCATCTGTGTTTACCATTCCGAGTTCATGATGAATAAAGTTAAATCTATCCTCATTTAGAGGTTTGGTGAAAATATCAGTTAATTGATATTCCGTGGACACAAATTCCAATGTGACATCACCCTTTTCAACATGATCACGAATAAAGTGGTGTCTTACCTCAATGTGTTTAGTGCGTGAGTGTTGCACGGGATTTTTAGTAATGTTGATGGCACTTTTATTGTCACATTTAATAGGAACTCCTTTGAGATCAATACCTAAGTCCCATAATTGCTGCTTGATCCATAGGAGTTGGGCACAGTAGGCGCCAACAGCGATATATTCTGCTTCTATTGTTGAGAAAGCAACTGAGTTCTGCTTCTTGGAGTGCCAAGATACTAGACTTGGCCCAAGAAATTAACAAGTACCTAAAGTACTTCTTCTATCAACTTTATAACCTGCATAATCTGCATCAGTATATCCAACAAGAGAAAAATCTCCCCCTCAAGGGTATCATAGTCCTAAATTTTTAGTCCCAACTAGGTATCTAAATATTCGTTTTACACATGTTAGATGAGATTCTTTAGGAGACGCTTGGAACCTAGCACACAAGCACACACTAAACATAATGTCAGGGTGACTAGCAGTAAGATAAAGTAATGAACCAATCATGCCTTGATAAACCTTTTCACTGACAGGTTTTCCACCTTTGTCAAGATCTAATTTTTCATTATTGGCCATTGGTGTCTTGGCATGTTTAGCTTGATTCATTTTGTATTTCTTTAAAAGTTCATTGACATACTTACTTTGATTAATAAAGATGCCATCCTTGCTTTGTTTAATCTAAAGTCCTAAGAAAAATGTTAGCTATCCCATCATGCTCATTTCAAACTCTTTGCTTATAAGGTTAGAAAATTCTTCACATAAGGAGTTATTTGTAGTGTTGAATAATATATCATCAATATAAATTTGAATTATTAAAAAATCAGTTCCTTTTGTTTTGGTGAACAAGGTTTTATCAATATGTCATCTTTTAAAATTATGATCCAAAAGGAATTTGCTTAGTCGCTCATACCAAGCCCTAGGAGCTTGCTTTAAGCCATAATAGGCCTTTTGAAGTTTGTAAACATAAGCAGGAAGATTAGGATCTTCAAAGCTAGGAGGTTGTTCTACATAGACTTCTTGTAGAAATCCATTGAGAAAAGCACATTTTACGTCCATTTGATAAAGTTTGATGTTCATATGATATGCAAATGCTAGTAGGATGCATATAGCCTCTAATCTAGCAACCGGGGCAAATGTTTCATCAAAATCTATGCCTTCTTCTTGATTATAGCCTTCAGCCACTAATCGGGCTTTATTTCTTATGATTGTTCCGGTTTCATCCTATTTATTTCTAAAGACCCATTTTGTGCCAGTTACAGGATGATTTTTTGGTCGTGTTGTGAGTGTCCAGACTTGATTTCGTTCAAACTGATTTAATTCTTCTTGCATATCTTTTATCCAGTTTGAATCATTAAGGGCTTCTAGATGGTTTCTTGGTTCTGTATGAGATACAAAAGCAGAGAATGCATATACCTGTGGATATATCAGTTAACAGATTGTCCATGGGATGAGATGATTTATACTTAAAGTGTTTCTGAGTTGCCTCTTTTGTGACGCATTAGGAGGGGAACTTTCTTCATTTATGGGCTCCTCTTCTACCTAGGATGAAGAGTCTTCTTGCAGTTCCTGTGATTGCTTGTTAACTGGATTTTCCTCTCTTGTTACATCTTCGTCATCGTCATTGTGCTTGTTTAAGTGCAGATCTTGAACTATAGGTCCACTTAATACGCCATCATTAGACTCATAAAAAAGAACATGAATGATTTCCTCGATAGATCTAGTGCGATTGTTATAAACTCTATATGCTTTGTTATGCATAGAGTATCCCACAAATATTCCTTCATCACTTCTAGCATCAAATTTTCCTAGGTTGATTTTTCCATTATTATGAACATAGCACTTACATCCAAAAGGTTTAAAATATGAAATGTTGGGACGTTTGCCTTTAAATAGTTCATTAGGTGTTCTTTTTAGGATTGGTCGAATTAAACATCGATTCAGAATATAATTTGCAGTATTCATTGTTTCGGCCCAAAAACTTTGAGGAGCATTGCTTTCGTATATCATAGTGTGTGCCATGTCTTCTAAAGTGTGATTTTTTCTTTCCACTACCCCATTTTGCTGAGGTGTTCTTGGTGCCGAAAAGTTGTGAACAATTCCATGATTGCTATAAAATTCATTAAATTCCCTTTGATCAAATTCTCTACCATGATCGCTTTTGATGCAGACGATTGGAGAGTTTTTGTACACTTGCAATTGTTTACAGAGTTTAGAAAATTCTTTAAAAGATTCATTCTTTTCTTTTAAGAAAGATACCCAAGTAAAGCGGGAATAATCATCAACAATAACGAGAATGTACTTGCTATGCCCTAGGCTTTATATAGGTATTGGTCCACACAATTCCATATGAAGTAGCTATAACGGTCTAGAAGTACTAATATTATTTTTTGATTTGAAAGAACTACGAACTTGTTTGCATTTAGCACATGCATCGCATATGTGATCATATTCAAAATTGCATGAGGGAAGTCCACGTACTAGTTCCTTTTTTGCTAATTTCTTAATTGTATGCATGCTTGCATGACCTAGTCTTCGATGCCATAACCAAATTTCTTCATTGTGTGATACTTTAAGGCATGACAAATTATGAGATGGAACATTATTAATGTCTATAGCATAAACATTGTCTATTCTAGGTCCGTGAAGAGAAATTTTTTCAGATCTTTTGTTTTTAACGATGCAGTGGGTTGAATCAAAGGTAACTAGGTTTCCTTTATCACATAATTGAGATATGCTTAATAAATTAAATTTTAGCCCATCAACTAGTTAAACATTTTCAATGGAATTGGAGGGATCTTTACCTATTTTTCCGACGCCAATTATTTTACCTATGCTTTTGTCGCCGAAGGTGACACTTCCATGTCCTTTCTTTTTTATCTCAGTGAACAAGGAAGCATTACCGTTCATGTGTCTTGAACATCCACTGTCGAGGTACCACAAGTCTTGTCCGGATTTCAAGCACACCTACAAAACAAAAATTCAACCCTTCCTTCTACTTTTGGCGTTAAATCTAGATTCGAGATTATAAGTCACTAAGTTAGGTGGTCTTGTTCCTTTAGGAACCCATATTTGAATAATTTTTGAGGTGGATTTTTTGAGTGGGCATGAATAGGTGATATGACCATTTTTTGAGCAATGTTTACATGTTTTGACATTCATTTCATGCAACGTGGGTTTAATAAAGAAGTTTCTATAATTTTTTTCTTGTTGAAGTGGTCATATCCAATTCCTTCCTTATTAAACGATGTTCTTTGCGTGCCAAGTAGTCAATCCAAGTTTTCTTGCCCTTGAGTGAATCTAAGAATCGTTTTGTGCTTAGCGTCACACTTGGTTAATAATTCTGAATTTTTTGTTTCTAGGTCTTTAATTTTTTCATAAAGTTCATTATTAAATTGTTCAAGATCGATATTTTTCTGGTTTAATTCTCGTACTCCTTTTTTGAGGTCTTTATACTTAGACATATATTTTTGTTCTATATTTGCGAAGCTAAGCAAGGCATCAATTAGTTCATCTTTATAACATTCGTATAGAGGCGATATGTCTACCTCATCAGTATTTCGGTATTCAGATGGTTCGTCCTCCTTGGCCATGAGACAAGTGTTATTTGTGAGTTCTTTGTCACTTTCACTGTCACTTGTCTCGCTATCGCTTCAAGCGGCGGTCATAACTCTCTTATTTTCTTTTTTCTTGAATCTCCTTTTTTCTCCCAATTTTTGAATTAATGGGCAGTCCTTCAGTAAGTGACCTGGCATGCCACAATCATAGCAAGAGTTGACGTTAGCATTACTTTTATTAAAAAATTTATCTTTGATGAATTTCTCGTTCCTTTTTGACGTTGATTCTTTGGTGTTGAATCCTTGTTGGTTGAATCTTTTCTTCATTCCCATTTTGTTGAGACCTCGCACAATAAGGGAGAAGGCTTCGTCATCGTTGCTATCGGGATCTTCATCTTTCGATGGGCAATCTTCTTTTGTGGCCTTGAGGGCAATTCCTTTCTTGGAACTTTCTCCATCTTCCCCTGTGAGATGTATCTCTTGTGTTAGGGGTTTTCCAAGGAGGTCATCAAGTTCCAATTTTTTGAGATCTTGAGCTTCCTCAATTGCAGTGACCTCTGGTCCTCATTTATTCTTTGGAAGACACTGAAGGATCTTTCTTACCATTTCTTCATTTAAGTAGCTCTTACCAAGCGATTTTAGATTATTGGTAATATCAGTGAACCGAGTGAACATATCCTTTATTGTTTCGTTAGCCTGCATTTTAAACAGTTCATATTGATGAACAAACATATTCGTTTTAGTCTTGCGAACTTGGCTTGTTCCTTCATATGTAACAATTAGCTTGTTCTAGATTTGTTTGGCGGTCTCACAGGTAGAAATTCTATTATACTCAGTAGCATCCAAACCACAATAGAGGATGTGTTTGGCTCTAGAGTTTTTGGTGAGTCTTTCCCAATCAATGCTTGTATACTGATCTTTTAGTTTGTCGATGTCTTCCCCTTTGTCATTTTTAATCTTAGGCACAGTATATGGTCCATTATTCACAATTTCCCATAATTCCATGTCAGTTGATTCAATAAAAATTTGCATGACATTTTTCCAATAAGAAAAATTTGTTCCTCTGAATAGAGGGGGTCTAACGGTAGATCGTCCTTCGATGTTGACATTTCTAGTAAAGGCCATGATCATCACCCACTCGACTATTAGGTCAAAGAGTGTGAGACTGGCTCTGATACCAATTAAAGAGTCAAATTGCCCTAGAGCGGGGGTGAATAGGGTGATTGTATAAAACTTGAAATCAAATTCAAAAGCAAGAATTAAGTACTGAAATTAAATGAACAAGATACGCTACGATGTTTTAACGAGGTTGGGCCTCAATCAGGCTTAAGTCCCCTCCCAGAGTTATCCAACTCTAGGATTCAACACTCTGCTTTTTATATTAAGATGAACCCTTACAATCCCTCAGAGCTACCTCACTCTAGAGATCCCAAGTTCTTAAATCAACCATAGATTTAAGTAATGGAGGAGTTTTGACCTCACACCAATTCCTAGTTCACTCCTTAATACTGTAATAGTTCGACCCTAAATTATGCTTATTAATTTCATTTCATTAATCCATGTGATTAATATCATTTCATTTACCTCATTTCTTTTATGATTCCAATGGACATTCCAGATTGGCCCTCACTTTGCAATTCGGGGTTTTATTTTAGTCGAATTTGAAAATCGAGTTAGACCTTGATAATTATGAATTTAATGTTTAGAATTCTTTTTCAAGGAACCACAACCATTTATCTCAAAACTTTGGGGAAAAAAAAAAGAAAAAAAAATTTCGCAAACGCACTCGGTTTCAATTTTTCGCTAAACCCAAGCCCGTTTAGGGCCGTTTGCGATGCAACAAGACTTGATCTTTATTTGCTTAGCTAAACTCTCTTAATTAAGTCTTAATCAAGCTTGACAATTTTGACTTTTCTACTTTTATTTGCAGCCAAGTAAATGGGGTATAAATTGTAAAAATTTTCACTTTATCTTCATTTTACACCAAGCTTTCAAGAGACTTTTTCTCTCTTCCCTCTCCTCCTCTCTCTACTCGGCACACACAGCAGCAACAGCCCCTCCCAACCACCTTTCAACCACCAAAAACTCTCAAAACATTCCCCACTCACCACCCCCAAACACCTCTTTCACTTCCATAAGCATCAAGAAGCATATCTACCTCTTTTCAAGCTCAAAGTGAGTGTTATTTTCACCCTTATGCTGATTTTTGTTTTTGATTCTTGATCTTGTTGGTTTTTGTTTCTTATTTTGGTTGTTTTAGTGATGAATTATGTTGTTTTTATGGTATTAAGAATCATTTTGTTGATGGATTATGGTGGAGTTGAAATTGGACGGGGCTAGGGTTAGGGTTTCATCTTGGTCATGCAAAGCTTCTTGTTTAAGTGATGTTTATTGCATGTTTTATCCTTGTCTTTGCTTATCTCTTGATATATTGAAGTTGTTATGTTGTTTATGGTGTTTTGAAAAAATTGGGAGTGAGTTCAAAGTGACCCAAAGCTAAGGTTTGTCCAAAATGCAAGATTTGGACCGACTAAGGTTAAATTTGAGGTGTGTGGGTTTATGTGACTGGAAAAGGAGTTTTATTTGATATGAATATGAATAGGAATTATGTCGGGTGATGTTGTATGAGGTTGGGATGTACCAAAGTGTGTTATACACTCTTAAGAAAGAGTTTGAGTTGAGGTTTGGTGTAAAAAAAGTGAAGGAACAACTAAAGCAGTGCTGCTAAAATTTTTAGAAAAACAGGACGAACTTTGCAACAAAAATGGCAATAATCAGCCTAGCCAAAAATTCTGATATTTTGTGGGTAGATAGATATGGATGTTAGCTTTAAAATGAATCTTGAATCGCCTTAATCCGAGGTCTGTGGAGGAAGTTATGGCTATTTTACTGAACCTGGGCAGAATGAATTTTTCAACACTGAAACCTGACATATTGGTGTTCTAACCCCATTTTATGGAACCTATCATGGGAATCATGTTTCGTGTCCTAAATGAAAGTTTAAGGGGACTTCCTAAGCTATTTATATTGGGGTCTTACGTCTCATTTTGAAGTCGGGAGTATAAGTTGTGGATTACTCATTCCATACCCTCGTCAGAAGCCCTTACCCCCCATAAACTCGCTACCGTGCCTTAACTCAGCATTTCTATACTTTATCAAAACTTTGTAAGTTTATTCTATTAACTGGTTTGCACAAATTCTTTATAAGCCTTTTCTTTTACTTAAGGGTATCCATTGTGCTAATTTAATTTTATGTGAATGTATTCATTATGAAAATAAGTTCATTTCTAACCTCATATGCCTATAATGACTTTTGAACAGAATCAATGCCTAAACACTTATTCTATTCTCTCCGTTTTAGTGCAACTATTTACTCTGTGATCTAGCTTTTAAAAACCCCAGGTACGTTCATTGACTGTATCTTTAGAAATCAGCACGTATTTATCGAAATTATAATGTTTTGGTAAATACATCAAGGAACCAATTGAATCAGTGATTTATCACATAATTAGTGACCCCACCAGTTATCAGTTACAGGGCATTGCCCTCCAGTTACCCGCGCGGCTTCAAGCCAGGTCTTCCGGTCGGCTTGGCAGGTGTACACCTATACGTAGATCGTAACAGTTACTAAGGGGTGCACTAACAGATAATAATTGGCAACTTAGCTTTATATACATCTCATTCCCTGTTTTAAAATCAAAATGAATTGCAAAGTGGACCCTCATAATTTTCTTTTTCAACAAATCTTTATCAGTACAGGGATGCATGTACTGAGCTTTGGCTCACAGTTCGAAATGTTTTTATGTTTTGTTTTAGGAAAGTGTTCAGTAAACCGCTCTCAGGCGGGCAGGGAAGTTGAAGGTGATAAATAAGTCAGGACCGTCCATGAGATTGGCGGATAGAAGTGCTAAGATGCTCTCATGTCTTATGGTGGTGCTTTTTGGTGTTCCAGCTATATATATCTAAACTGCAACATGTATTTTGATGTTATAATTGTATAATTAAACTGAGTTATGTATGATGATGTAACCCTGGGAAGTTAGAATCATTCCCGTGTGTTGTTAAGTGTTTCGAATGGTCGTGAATGCCCTTTAAGGTTATACTATGATTTTATGGCTAAATTTTCGTATTCAAGAGAAGCCTTGTCCTTGCGGACGGCGATAACGCCCATTCATTGATTTCTTGGTGTTCAGTTTAGGTAGGTTAATGCAGCTATGATTTATGTATTACTGGGGCGTTACAAATAGTTTCCTCAAAAAATAATCACAACACTTAGTCACCAAAAATATTTGTTTCAGCAATTGGAGGTGAAAGTTCAATGCTCTCTTTTCGTTGACTGGCTTAGTGTTACAGAAGAAATGTTCTCACTTGCTTTTTCTTGCTTCTACATTCTCCATTTGGTCATCTATTTATAAGCAATTCTGGATGAGCACCAAAAAGGAAGTTTTGATCAGATTGCACTGATGCTGATTTCCAGGGCCTTGATTTCCGGTTGACAGTATCTCTTTTGATTTTCTTACCAATTTTGTGTAACGTGCTGCATGATATTCTTTCTGAAATGACACAACCATAATTTCCAAAACCAAAGGATTGCACATAATCTTTTTATGAATGTCTTGCAAATTTTGAAAATGTGCTAAATATTTAAGAGATACTCATATTATTTAATTTGGCTATCATATCACCTAAAATTGATTTTCTCAATATTTGAAGATCTAATTTTGACCAATCAAGTGCATGCATATCTCAATATGTCCAATTAGTTAATTATGCAAATTGCCTTTCATATTTGGCTACACGTTTAGAATTGGCTTTGTATGATTGTCCTTAGTCTTCCAATTTCTAACTTTAAGATAATTTTGTGTTTTATCAAAACATTTAGCCACTAATATATTCAACACATTTAATTTATTTTCTCCACTCTCATCTGCTGAACCCTCACGATACGAGATCATCCTCATTCAACAGCATTCGACATGAATAGTGCTACTGAACAATCCTTTGTCACAAAGCTTAAGCGATATTTTTTTTTTTTTGGGAATTCAAGTCAAGCCAAAATCATGCTTTCCTGGATTTTCTTTACGACAATGTGATATTAAGCCTGTAGTTGATGTATTAATGTGATATATTTGTTGTTGTATTCATTTTTAGGAATTTGAAGGGGATTAAGGAATTCTTTACATTTGACATTGGTATTTTTTATTAGTGGTTATCGGTTAATGTTTGGATCCTCATATCAAACACTATATTAAGAATGTTCTATACTTCTATTTGAGCAATATTTTGGGAGCTTTTGAGGTTGAAGTTGATGAGTTTGAATTTGGGGTGTCCTTTTTTAAAATGTTAATTTGATGATTGAGGCCCTTTTCAAAGAAAATTATTAGGGTTAGATTTTTGTTATTAATATTTTGGGACAAATGTGTTGCAAACATGTAGTTCATATTTTAAATTTTTTTTATTTTAATGTAAATTCTTTTTGTAATATATAATTTGTGCAAATTATTTGACATTGCTGTTGAGTTGTAGTAAAAGAAATAGTTTTTTTTTGTTCAGATTTTGATTTGGGTTGCTCTTTTATTTTAAATATCCACTCCTAATTTTGGAGCTTCAAGATCCATTAGATGGTATAAAATTCACATTGAGGTTTTGAACAAATCTTAATGCGAAATTGGTAATAAGAAATTTGAAACTTGAATTGTAAAAATTTACATAATTTTGAAATTGGAAAGTATAAAATTTTGAATTTTAAAGGTCAATCAGAAAAATTGAAATTTTTCACAAACATTCATGAACATATGATTATTTAATAGGGAACTCTTTAAGGACGACGCAGAGCATTCCAGTCACAGTTCCCATTTTGGAACTCAAATTTGCCACATCAGCAAAATTTATAATTTCTTGGAACTTGCATTCCATCACGTTTTCAACTCATGTAACTCTAATTTGGAGCACCCAATAAAAACACTTGATATGAACCTAACTTATAATACACAACCTCTTTTTTTAACCACATAAAAAATATATATTATCAAAAAAAGAAAAAAAGCAAAACTTCAAGAAAAAACCAAAAAGACGAACTGCGAAATGGAACTCACCCATGTTCCTATCTGCAGGCCATTTCATGCAAGTTTTTCTTGTAGCTCGACAAGTGGCATATGGAGCCCCTTGCTGGAATGCGTTTCCAGCTTTGTGGATGCTTTGATGCCATGTTGGGATTAAATAGGGATCTATTATATGTTGAGTTAGGTAAAAAAAATTCGATTTGGTTGGATCATGAAATTTCTGGATTTTAGGGAGGACAATTTAATTATAAGAAGGCCAAATTATTTTTTTTTGGTTTTTATGTATCAGGTTAACGAAGAGATAAGATTATCAAATTTACCAACTGCCATACACGTATTGTCATCAAATAAGATATATTTTTATTGAAATTAATTGTTTACAATAGCATTAAGGGATATTGTTGGCAAATTCTTTATATTTTCATAATTTATTGGGTTGTATTAAATTTTTTCGTTTGCTCTCCTACTTTAAGTGACTATTAAAATTAATAATTTTTATTAAATATAATAATGTTTGTTGAGAGTCATTCCTTTCGGCTATTAATATTCTTTAATAAAAAGTGGTGTTATACCCTTGCAATGCAAAGATGTTAGTTAATTTTTGTTTTAATAATGTTAGTATAAATAATTACTAAAAATATATTATTATAAAAGTATATTAATAATTTTATAATAATATAATTATTGTTTTCTTTATGTTTTCCTTTAAAATCACTCTCAATTGCTTTTGTTTTCATATGATAATAATTTACCATTTACCATTTTTTTCATAATAATCGAAAACGTCACAGTGTAATTAATTTGTGATGGATATTTTTTAGGATTTAAATGGACTATATTTTTATTTAACTTAATTTCATAAAAATTATATTACAATCTTATAGATTACTCTATGTAAGATGTATAAAAATCAACCCTGGATGAATATTCTTATAGCCAAATAATCTAACATAATCTTTTTATATGTTGTCTTATATATCATTCATAAATTGTCCTATGCAATTAAATTGTTATATGGAAATATGCTATTACTCAATTACAATGACCTCGAGATCTAGACTTTAAAAAATAATAAGTAGTAACAATTAAAATTTAGGTAAAATTTGATTCTTTTATCTAATTCTATTGTTTTAATATTGAAAAATAAAATGAATCAATTTAAAATACAAAAAAATCAATTATTGCACACCAAGTTAATCATATGAGGACTTACTCAAAAAATAAAATAAGTTAGGAGTGTAAAACCATACAATAAGTCATTAAGTTAATAACATATAATAAATTCTAATTAATAGCATTAATGTTGATTAATATGTCTCAACTAACATCCACCAATTGCAAGTTGCCAAATCATCATTTTGTGCCATGTGAGATGCCACATGCCATTCATACAATGTTTGTATAGTTTTTTGCCCGTGTGTTGCACGATGGCTATTATTTCTCGGTTGATAACTGTCAGTATTTTGTTGTCTATGTTATTGTAGGTGCTATACCATACTAAGTTCTATGGACTTGATGGTAGCACATTTTTTCTAACCTTATTTCATATAAAGTCATCTTAATTATATGTACTTGAATTTTTGATGTACATGTAATCACAAATTACAAAGATTGAATTTTTATAGATTCAATTGATTTGAATGGGTTACAATCTCTATAGATACAAAATTTTTTAATTTTTTCTCTCTCAAGGATAGATTTTCCAACCCCTGAAAAAAAGGGGGTGGGGACCTATTTATAGGAAAATCCCTCCTCCCAAGTCAAGACAGTCTTGACTTGGGTTTTGGGTTTTGGCCTAGGTTTTGGACCTTTCAATCAGACCTTATCCTAGGCTACCTGACTTTCGTTTTTTGACTTTGACTTTGACTTTGACTTTGACTTAGACTTAGGAGTCTTCCGGGCTTGAACCGAGCATTGACTTGAAAGTCACTTCGAGCTTTAACCGGACGTTGACTTGAGAGTCGTTTTTGATAATTGACTTGTGAGTCGATGTTGACTTTGACCTTTTTGACTTTGACTTTGATTTTGACTTTGACCGTGCCATCGCTCGAACGTCTTCCGGGCTTTAGGTCGTGACTTGACTTGGTAGTCGTCTTGAGCCTCGATTTAGGCTTTGACTCGAATTTTAACCGAACCCGGACTTGGTAGTCATATGGGCTTCATTTTGGGCTTGATCTGCAAGTCTTTGGGCTTGATTAAATTAATTAAAAGGGTTGGCCCAATTAATTAATTAAATTAAATTTTGGTATGGTACGAACAAATTTTGAGTGCCTACAGTGCAGTCTATCTTTTTTAATCCGGTTAGTCAAGAAGTTTTTAATTTTTTTTGTTTTAAGATATTATGTGGTTTGACACTACATGATTTTTTTAAGTTTAAAATGATTTTGTGAAATAACCATATTGATGTGGGAGCAAAGGAAAATCATGGTATTTTCAGTAATTTAATGTTGTCTTTCTTAAACTTGGACTTTATTGTTACAAACGCATCATATGGTAATGTGAAATGTAATATGTGAAAAGTAATTCTAATATGAAATGTTCAATAACACAACAGATTTGTTGTCTTCGCTGTCTATTAGTCGTCAACTTCCGTTCTTAGATTAAGTAACCTACAAAAGTAACATATACTATACTAAGTTAGGTTTTGATTTGTCATTTGTTCCTAACTACTTGTCATCAATTATGTGTTGTTCCATGTATGTAATGATTTTCTAAATGCTTAGACATTTAGTAAAAAAAATATAAGATAATATTTTTGTATTGATTTATACTTACCTACAGAGAGGCATTTCAATTGTAGACTTCTTGTATATTTCATCTGCCTAGAGTTGCCTACATAATATTGGAGGAATTTATTAATTGTTATTATTTTAATCTTTCATTATATTTAATTCCAAGAATCATAATATGTTATCGTCTTTGCATAATTAGAAATAACATTTTGCAGGAGTTAAATAACACTAAAAGATGTATGGTGTCAATTTGATTTTTGTTTTTTTGGGTAATTTGTAGTAGTGAAGTTATTTTGAGTGCATACATAACATTGGTAAGTTGTTGACCACTTCTTTGTAGACAGTGTTTTTCTTGTGTATCCTTCATAGTGCTCATTGTTATTTTTATTGATAAACTTCAAACCCTTCAATGAATTTGCCTGTGCTGCAATTCAGTTTTCCATGACTTAATACTGATTTTGGAGTGTAAACTCCTACACATTTCAGTGATTGTCGTTGACTTTTATTTATAGTCATTGCATAGCAAACATGAACAGGAAATTGCTTTCTTTTTAATACCATTGACCACTTTGCCTCAGATGAGTGCAAAACAATTCTAGGGATTATAACCTTCATTCTGATATTGATCGAGAAAAGAATAAGATTTTTCCATTTTAGCCAAGCAACGTTTGTTAGGACTCATTTTGTATCCTTCCAGAGCTAAGAATTATATGGGGACACAAATTTTCTTTTTGATCAAATGACAACATAAACTTGTATGAGATACTACAAACTTAAGTCTATATTTAAGGAATTCCAAATTAAGATAAACTTTAGAGTAAAATGAGTAGCAGTTGGAATAATGAGGTAATTAATTTTAAAAATAATATATAATATAATAATAATTAAATGTGAGCATTAAGATGAAATAATGAGGCAATTTAGGAAAGGTTATATAATATTAAAGATGGACATTCGAATAAAATAATAAGGTAATTTACCAATAAGAATAAATTAGCAAAAGAGCAGTTAGCACATATGAGACCAAATGCCAAATTCGTAGGGTCATGCATGCCAATTAAAACTAATAACCAACACAAAAGGTACGTTTTTGTTCCCTAAAGATTCCTATTGTTTTAATTTTATTCATTATGCATGCACTTACTTCATATGTCCATTGTAGATTGTTTCAATAGTTTAATGACACCTTTAATATTATTTTAACAGTGATGATGGCCCTTCCTACTATTGCACCATAATTTGAATAAAAATAAAATCTGATTAATTATTCTCATGAACAACAAAGCATGGATAAATCTTTGACAGTAGTAAAAAAAAGACAGACAAATCTTTGACCTTAATCTTATCTCTTTGGTGTATAACTATTTATAAAAAAACAACAAAGAAAAATGGAAAACTTTAAAAAGAAGAAAGGGAGATTAGTAGCAGATGAAGAAATTTTAGTACAATTTGAATTTAGAAACAAGTTTAACGTTCTCTTTTGGGGGGGGGGGGGCAGTACTACTAATTTACGAAGTCAATTATGGTACATTATGGGAAAGTAGACAAACGACTCTTATAAATTAATTTACCTATTAAATTTAAATTTAAATTTGCTAAAAGAACTAATTATATGATGTGATTTTTGAGCGCAAAATATAATTTCAAGTATAATATAAATTGAATAAATCACTGAAACGTTTTTTTAATAGCATGAACGTAAGTTATAAATGTGAAAAGAAACTAAATATTGTATCAACTAAAAGGAGTTGTAAGCAAAATCCACAATCACATCAAGGTCCTACTGTATTTCATATTATCTAAATCCAATTATGTGACATGCTTAAGTAATCAAGCTTTACAGAATATTCGAGTGTCAACTCATGATATATTTACTCAAAAATAATATATAAAAATAAATATATTTAGATTTGGATGTCCAATATATACTTACCTTAGGAATAATGTCTAATACACTTCAAAATTTTCTAGGGTAACATCTAAATCATTTCTTTGGTCTATATTTAAGTTTTTAAAGATAAAATTCAACTACTAATTAATCATAACATATGAGGAAAGTTAACATTAAATTGAATTAAGTTGCACTGATAACTTACATCTATCTTAATTACATGATAGAAGTCTTTTATATTGCTATTCTACATGGCATGCTTATCCCAAGTGGCACCCTAGATGGTATCCTATGTGGCATCCCATGTGTCGCTCTTACATGAGTTCAATCCAACTTTTAAGATATATATATATATATATATATATATATATATAT